>VWZI01015061.1:385190-401471 GCA_013396835.1 Psilopogon haemacephalus | reverse complement strand
TCCATTCCATTCCATTCCATTCCATTCCATTCCATTCCATTCCATTCCATTCCATTCCATTCCATTCCATTCCATTCCATTCCATTCCATCTCCTGTCAGCTTCTTCCCTTCCACTGCTACCAAACCTTTCCATCAATTTTCCAAATCCCTTGCAGCAGCCTCATAAAATCAGCTCCTGCTCCATAAAGATTTATTTTAATGCGAGCTACTCACCCCTGCATGGAAATGCTGCGGAATGACTTATTTACCCCTGTGCTTAATAAGACTTAATGACCGCATCTAAAGCTGCTTGGAGAGTTTCATTTACTTAGCAAGAGGCAGAGGAAAAAGAGAAAAAAAAAAAAAAAAAAAAAAAAAGCAGCACCCCACCCATGCTACAGAATAAAACAAACTCCTAGTGTGGTTCCCTCCAGAGCTGCTGAAAGAGCTCACACTGGTGGCCTTCCTCCTGCCTGCTGGTGGAAAAAAAAAAGCCCTGCACAGCACAGTTCTTTCTTCTGGCCTATATTTAGCATTCAGACATCAATCCCTAAAGAGGTTACTAGGACTTGAAGGTAGGCTAGAAGGAGCTTGCTCCCCAGACTACCAGTGCCCCTTTAAATATTGGTTTCCATCAGACTTCAGCATTTCTCCAAGGCTGTTGGCTTTGAGGTGAACCCTGACTCCTGCACAAGCAGGTATTTTGCCTGGTGAGCTACTCCACTTTTTCAGTTAATACCAAGCTTTACACATTGGTTTTATCAGCAACCTCCCTG
Organism: Psilopogon haemacephalus; assembly: GCA_013396835.1. NCBI lineage: Eukaryota > Metazoa > Chordata > Aves > Piciformes > Megalaimidae > Psilopogon > Psilopogon haemacephalus. Next base: position 400,715 of record VWZI01015061.1, on the reverse strand, counting down.
GCCCCAGCACTATACACAGGCTTCATTTGAAAGGATCATAGAATGGTTTAGGTTGGAAGAGACCTCAAAGCTCAGCCAGTTCCAACCCCCCTGTGCCATAGGCAGGGACACCTCCCACTAGATCAGGTCGCTCAAGACCTCATCCAGCCTGGCCTTGAACACATCCAGGGAAGCAGCAGCCACAACCTCCCTGGGCAACCTGTGCCAGTGTCTCACCACCCTCACTGTGAAGAATTTCTTTCTAACATCCCATTCAAATCTCCCCTCCGCCAATTTGAACCCATTCAACATTATACCAACATTATACCAACAGCTGAAAGTTCCTGGGGATCCTGAGGCACACACATTATGATGGTCACCAAGTGGCACACAAAGTGATGGGACTTCTGCACTCTGACCTGAAGCACTCAGCTGTCCTGGGCTGCAGCAAGAGCAGCTGTGGGCAGCAGGGCAAGGGAGGGGATTCTGCCCCTTCACTCTGCTCTCCTCAGACCCAACTGGAGTACTGTCAGGTCTGACAAAGGCACTGGGCACTACAGGCTTGCAAAAGGAGAAGGTGGCTCAGTTGGGGCTGCCCAGAGGATATTGCCCTTTTTGTGTAGCGGTGCACAACTCCACAAAACATGAAATAAACCAGGCCAAAGTCACAGAATCACAGAATGGTTTAGGTTGGAAGAGACCTCAAAGTTCATCCAGCTCCAACCCCCTGCCATAGGCAGAGACACCTCCCACTAGAACAGGTCGCTCAAGACCTCATTCAGCCTGGCCTTGAACACCTCCAGGGAGGGAGTAGCCACAACCTCCCTGGGCAACCTGTTCCAGTGTCTCACCATCCTCACTGTGAAGAACTTTCTCCTAACATCCCATTTAAATCTCCCCTCTGCCAGTTTGAACTCATCACCCCTTGTCCTGTCATTACAAGATCCTGTGAACAGGGTCAAGTCAAGGGAATCAGAACTAAAACACAGGTCTAAAGACTATTTTCTTCATTCTATCCCATTCCATTCTATCCAGTCCCATCCCATTTGTGGTGGTTTTACAGTTACCTGCCCCCCCACCTTTTGATATAAACCCCAGCTAGGACTCAGAACACTGGAAGTTGATAAATGAAGCTTTGTGTTTACAGCAATGCACAATATACAAGCAGGTATTTACAAGGTATAACAGACATTTACAGATATATACAATGAAAAGGTAATCCAGAAACACCACAGCTCTCCCAGAGACCAAAATCCCCAAGAGTGGAAACCAACCACCCCCTACCACCTCTCCCCCCTTCCCCAATCTTATCTCACCACCTGTTGATGCTGAAGATAGGCGGAAGTAGATTGGCCAGGAGGGTAGCATTAGGGAAGAAGTTAGTAGTATTACTGAGAATTAACTACCAAGGCAGAGACAAAGGAGACCATGCAAAGAGCAGCTACAGCCAGAGCTGTTTGAAACCATCTCTGTTATCTATGTTTTGGTTACCCTTTTAAAACAACTTTTTCTTTTCCTCTTTCTCAGTAAAGCTCTGGGTGCAGTGCCATCCTGTGTTTTCCTCTCTCAGCCAACAGTCTAATTTCTCACTCAAATTCTCCAATTAGTTCAAACCAGCACACCATTCCATCCCATCCCATCCTTCCAGCCCCTGACATTCTGTGATTCTGTGCAAAGTCTTGGGGTTACTTCGATCCCATCAGCTGACAATGGCAGCAAACTGTTCCCCATCCCTTAGCAGTCTTCCTCCCCATCATCCCGGTATCCTTCCAGGCAGCAGTGGGATTCCTTGCTGCCTTTCTCTCCTTCCTGAGGGGAAGCTGGAGAAGAAATTTGCTTATGCTAATCAATCCCTGGCAGCAGTCACAGGAGACACTAATCCAGTAGCAATCTCCATCAGTCTCTGCGTATTTAACTAAAGCAGCAAACACTCGGGGAGGATTATGAGCGCGGTGGCATTGTTGTAGCAGTGTTTTCCTACTTAGGCTGCAATCACTCTTGATGCCCTGTCTTCTAATATTTACCTATGCTATACATACAAACAACCTGCAGAAGCACAGCAGTCCTTGCAAGCACCCTGCTCGGGCACGTGGTGATTTGCTAGCGCTGGACAAGGCTCTCTCGGTCACGCTCTGCCAAAGGGCTTCTGATCACGGAATGTATCTGCTTGGAAGAGACCTCCAAGATCAACCTTTGACCCAGCATTGAAGGGTCAACACTAAACCACAGAATCATGGAATACTTTAGGTTGGAAGAGACCTTAAGGATCATTCAGTTCCAACCTCCTTCCATGGGCAGGGACATCTCCCACTAGACTGAGGCTGCTTAAAGTCCTGTCCAACCTGGCCATGGACACCTTGAACCACGTCCCTGAGCACCAGGTCCACAGGCTGCTTGAACACCCCCAGGGATGGTGATTTTACCACTGACCTGGACAGACCTTTCCATTACTTGAGAATCCTTTCAGTGAAGAAATATTTCCTCAAATCCAGCCTGTACCTCCCCTGGTCCAACCAGGATCATCCAGTCCAACCTTTGACCCAGCACTGAAGGGTCAACACTAAACCACAGAATCATGGAATACTTTAAGTTGGAGGGGACCTTAAGGATCATCCAGTTCCAATGCTCTTTCATGCCCATGAGCAACTCCCACTAGACTGAAGCTGCTCAAGGCCCTGGCCTTGTCCAACCTGGCCTTGGACACCTTGTCCCTAAGCACCAGGTCCACAGGCTGCTTGAACACCCCTAGGGATGGTGATTTCACCACTGACATGGACAGACATTTCCAAGACTTGAGAATCCTTTCAGTATTCTATTCTATTCTATTCTATTCTATTCTATTCTATTCTATTCTATTCTATTCTATTCTATCCCATCCCATTCTATTGCATCCCATTCCATTCTAGGCAAACTCTATTCTATTCTAGGCAAACTCTATTCTATTCTAGGCAAAAAGAGTTTAGTAGTCGAGTTTCCCATCACTTTCTGCAAAGAGCAAAGGAAGAGACTCCAAATGCCCAAACTCACAGTTTGGTGTACCACAAAGAGCCAAGGCTGAGCCACATCCGCAACGCAAGGACTGATCACTTGCTCCACCTCCCCTCTGCTGGATCACATTACTGTCCCTGCAAGTTGCTTGTTATCACATCAGAAGCAAGCCAAGTCAGCTTAAGGAGAGGATGCAAGAACAAACCCAACTATAGAGTGGAAAAATCCAGGGGCAGGTTACAAACACCCTGAGCTCACAAGTCACAGATCCCCGCATGCTGCAGCCACCACCATGGGCTCCAATAGCCATGTCCACCTTGCAAGCACATTTTCTCTGTGCTCATTACCATGGGAAGCAGCCACCAAAGAGACTCTTAGGAAGGAAAGGGGAAAAAAAAATTAAATTAAAAAAAAAAAGAGAAAAATAAAAGAAAAGGGAAAGGGAAAGGGAAAGGGAAAGGGAAAGGGAAAGGAAAAGGGAAAGGGAAAGGAAAGGGAAAGGAAAGGGAAAGGAAAGGAAAGGAAAGGGAAAGGGAAAGGGAAAGGGAAAGGAAAGGAAAAGGAAAGGAAAAGGAAAGGAAAAGGAAAGGAAAAGGAAAAGAAAAAAAGAAAAAAGGGGAAAAAAATTTTAAAAAAAGAAGAAAAAGGAAAAAAAAAAGGCAAAAAGGGGAAAAAAAAAAAAAAGAGCTGTGCTCCAACACCAAGAAATACTTCTTTTTTTCCAAGGGGTTTAGTTGCATGCCTTCAAGCTATGCTCATCCTCTCCAGCCCGTTAAGCACAAACACCTGCTTTACCCAAATCTGCAGGGCCATGCTAGCTAAAAGCAGCCAGATTTCCTGCTCTGCTTTCCCAGGAACTGTGCCAACAGCATGGAAATGCACTTTCAGGGCACTTCTCCCTCTCTCCAGGACTGCAGATCTCCTCTGAGTTTGCTGGCCAGTTTCTCTTTCAGCGTTGGGTGGTTTTGATTCGGCACAGAATGGTACAGGTTGGAAGGGGCCTTTGAGAGAGCAATGTGCCAATGGAAAAAAAAAAATCAGCAGGTCCAGTCAGGAGACTTTAAGAGGCTTATAGAATCATAGAATGGTTTAGGTTGGAAAGGACCTCAAAGCTCATCCAGTTCCAATCCCCTGCCATAGGCAGGGACACCTGCCCCTAGAACAGGTTGCTCAAGGCCTCATTCAACCTGGTCCTCAACACCTCCTTGGACAACCTGTTCTGTGCTTCTGTGCTCCACAATTTCCCTGGGCAACCTGTTCCAGTTACCTCCCTGGGCAACCTACATGGATTTCATGGGCCTAGAAAGACAGGAGAAGGTATTTTCTATCCTGTTCTTAGAGTAGAGTAGAATAGAATAGAATAGAATAGAATAGAATAGAATAGAATAGAATAGAATAGAATAGAATAGAATAGAATAGAATAGAATAGAGTAGGCCATGTTGGAAGAGACCTCCAAGATCATCCAGTCCAACCTAGCACCCAGCCCCATCCAACGGCACTAAGTGCCAGTGTGCCAGAGTCTCACCAACTTCACTGTAAAGAACTTCCTCCTAACATTCAGTTTCCATCTCCCCTCTCCCACTTTAACCCCATTCCTCCTCGTCCTGTCATTACAAGACCTTGTCAGTAGTCCCTCAGTCCAAGGCTTTTGGAAATGACCTTCCTCAGCCAACTACCCAAAGTGATGGACACGTCAATATGTCCTTAATTCTACATAGGATGGTTCAGGTTGAAAGGGAACTCAAAGCTCATCCAGTTCCAACCCCTCTGTGCCATAGGCAGAGACACCTCCCACTAGAACAGTTTGCCTCATGGCATCATCCAAACTGGTCCTGAACACCTCCAGGGAGATTGTGGAGCATGGAAGGACAGAATGTGATCAAAGAATCCTTCCCACCCTCTCCCCCTGGCTCAGGCTAGCTGCCTTGCTCACATATGAGCACAACCTGCTATTTGTTAAATGGACATGAGGCCCTTTGGAGGCTCTTGCCTGTTTCTTGATCTCCATCACTTGAATTCTGCACCAATCAGCCCCTTCCCATTCTCTTTACATTGAAGATTACATTCTGTGCTTCTGCGCTCTACAACCTCCCTGGGCAACCTCTGCAGTGTCTCACTACCCATACTGGAAAGAACTTCTTCCTAACATAGAGTTTAAATCTCCCCTCTGCCAGTTTAAACCCATTCCTCCTCATCCTGTCATTACAAGACCTTGTCAATAGTCCCTCCCCAGCCCTCCTGTAGTTCCCTTCAGATACTGGAAGGCCACTCCAAGGTCTCCTGGAAGCCTTCCCTTCTCCAGGCTAGACACAGGCACAGAATCCTCCCCATCCCTCTCTCCCCAGCTCAGGCAAGCTGCCTGCCCCACCTATGAGCACAACCTGCTATTTGTCAAATAGCCACGAGGCCCTTTGGAGGCTCTTGCACGTTTCTTGACCTCCACCACTTGAATTCTGCACCAGCCTGACCCCCTCCCATTCTCTTTGCCTGCTGAAACACACTGGGACCAAAACCCAACAGAGCACACCCCCGAGAGTACAATGAGCTATTCACACACGCCAGGCAAAAAGCTCAGAGCCTGACAAATGTGGATTTTGGCATTTGTCAGCGTGGAGATTGGTACAGCACCACCTTCTCTGTTTTTTTTTCCCCCCCTCTTCTCTTAAATTTCTTTCTGTGCACTGAGTTCTGCACAGATGTAACACATTTGCTTGAGGATAAGGCTGCCAGGGTTGCCTCCTTCTTTCTTTAACCTCAGCTTTGGGGGTATCCCTTCCCAGCCCACTACCTCCCATGACAAAACGGGGAGCTCCATGCCTAGCTGACATTTTGTCTCAATACAGCCAAGCCTGCTGCTTCTCTGAGCAATGATGCAGTCTGGAAGAAAAGTTCAGCTCTTCCTCCCCCGCTAGACCTCCCCCGTTCCAGCCTCGCAGGTTTGAAAGGCTCTTCCCTGCAAAACTTCCCACTCCTCTCTTCCCACCCTCTGCCTGACAACAGCAGAGGACCACTGCTGCGTTGCCAACTCCTTCAATGCGTCTTGGGTGTTTCCCATTTCTTCCCCGGGCTGCCAGCACCTGGGATTTTGAGGCCTCCCTGCTGAACATTAGTCAGAGAAGGTATTGTCCAGGGTCCTTTTATCTGCTATAGTGCTGCATACCACAAGAGCCAGCAGGTCCCCAAAAGCCCCTCTTCTCCAGATGATCACACACACCCCCCTCCATGCATAGCTCTCAATCCCAAACATAGCATCTGCCACAGAATCTGCTTCTCTGAAATACTGGCACAGGTTGCCCAGGGATGTTGTGGCTGCTCCCTCCCTGCAGGTGTTCAAGGCCAGGCTGAATGAGGTCTTGAGCATCCTGGTCTAGTGGGAGGTGTCCCTGCCTATGGCACAGGGGGGTTGGAACTCAATGATCTTTGAGGTCTTTTCCAACCTAAACCCTTCTATGACTCTATGATTTCAAGGTCAAAATCTTGTGTTTAATTTCCTCATGAATAATGCAGCAGTAGCAGTATGAAATCTTGCCTTCTGCCCCAGTCGTGGTCATCAGAATTCCAGTGGTGCCTTCCCACCTCCCTTTGCCTCTCCTAGGAGGTGTCCCTGCCTATGACACAGGGGGGTTGGAACTGGATGATCTTTGAGGTCTCTTTCAACCTAAACCATTCTATGATTCTATAATACAGGGTTTGCTCTTCTGCAAAGAAAATTGGGAAGAAGAGAGTGGCCAAAAAATGCAAGAACTGCCTGGGCCACTCCTTGCCCTCCCTGCAAGACTCTGACTTTCACCAAAACCCTCACTTTTAGCAAGAGCTCAAAGAGTGTTCACTTCTAATGCCTCTTAGTGTTTGTGATGTCTCTTTGAAACCTCCCTTTGCCTGGCTGCTGCTCGGGTAGAGACTACACTGCCCAGCAGAGGGTGGTTCGGGCAGGTAGAGCTGGTTAAGCCCGTCCTAAATTCCTGAAGCAAAGAGAGAGAGAGAGAGCAAGAGAGCGAGCTGGGAGTCGGCAGTGCCATCAGGAAACCTGCTGGGAACCGAGTGCTGATAAGAGTTATCTGCACCAAGCACTTAGGAAAGTGCTGTGCTTTTTTTTCCTCCCGCCCCGTGCAAAACAGATCTAATCTAGGCGAGCAACAGCTGAGCTGTCAGGAAGGGAAGGAAACTGGAAACAAAACTTCTGTTGTTCCACTTCCTCACACTGCAAAGTCTGTTAGAAGAGAGAGTTTGCTCCTGTCTGCACTCCTCGCTGACCCCAATCCCACCGAGCTCTACGGGAACCTCTGCTGGCTTGAGGCTAATTGGGAATATTTTAATGAGGAAAAATCAGATGATAGGCTGGGAAATGAAACCAGTGATGATGTCCACTTCACTCATAGGTTTGCTGAGATGTACTAAAGCAAAGGTAGATAAAGCAGTGCAAGTCTCTCTGGCTGTGGAGTCTGAGCTCTCTTCCCCCCTGGGTTTCAGCTGGATCTGTGTAACCCAACTCATCAATTCTGCTTCCACCCCCCTGGCTTATCTTTCTGATTTACCTTGCACATAAGGCAGATTCTGGGATAAGGCTGGAGGGTGGGGAGAAGGTGGAAGGGTGGTTGGGAACCCCTCCTGAGGACTCTGATCTCTGGAAGGGGCATTGTGTTTCTCCATTACTTTTAACTTGTGTATTTCTGTATCTATCTGTAAATATCTGTAACACATTGTAACTATCTGCTTGTATATTGTGTTAAGCTGTGAATATAAAGCTTCATTCCTTAAATTCCAACCAGCTGAGTCTAATCTGAGTGAATTCAAACATGTTGGAGGGCAGGGAACTCCCAAACCATCACAGAACTCTTGAACAGACTGTCCCTGGCTTTGGATCAAGCCCACTGCTTGCCCCCGACTGAGGATGCTGCTGGCTGGGACCTGCCAGACTTTTACAACGGAGCAGCTATGGCTTGACACTGGGATCCTTGCACCTTTCTGCCACCCATCTCCCTTTGAGCCTCCCCCACTGCAGGGGCTGCTCAGCCCTTTGCCAAGCACAGAATCACAGAAACAGGCAAAGCCTCTCAGGAGCACCAAGTCCAACCTATAACCCTACTCTGCAAGATTCACCTTAAACCATAGCCCTAAGCACCACATCCAAAACACAAACACATCCAGCTGGGGGACTCCACCACCTCCCTGGGCAGCTCATTCCAGTCCCTGACCACTCTCTCTGGGAAAAACATTTTCCTAATGTCCAAACTGAACCTCCCCAGCTGAGGCTGGGGAGGTGATCACATTCAGTGCTTCTGTGCTCCACAGCCTTCCTGGGCAACCCATTCCAGTGTCTCACCACCCTCACTTCTTCCTAACATCCAGATTCAATCTCCCCTCTGATAGTTTAAACCCATTCCTCCTTGTCCTGTCATTACAAGACCTTCTTTGATTCTATGATTCTGATTCTATTGTCAGTTGTCCCTCCCTTGCCCTCCTGTAGCCCCCTTCAGATACTGGAAGGCTACTCCAAGGTCTCCTGGAAGCCTTCTCTTCTCCAGGCTGCAGAGCCCCACCTCTCTCAGCCTGTCCTCACAGCAGAGCTGCTGCAGCCCTCTCAGGACCTTTGTGGCCCTTCTCTGGACTGGCTCCAATATTTCCATGTCCTGCTTGTGTTGGGGGCTGCAGAGCTGCAGACAGTGCTGCAGGTGGGGTGTGAGGACAGCAGAGCAAAGGGGCAGAATCCCCTCCCTTGCCTTGCTGCCCACAGCTGCTCTTGCTGCAGCCCAGCACACAGTTGCTGTCTGGGCTGCACTCACACTGCAGCCTCATGCTGAGCTTTGCACCACCCCAGACCCTCAGGTCCTGTTCCTCAGGGCTGCTCTCAGCCATTCCCCACCCAGCCTGGAGTTTTGCTTGGGACTGTGCCCACCCAGGTGCAGGACCTTACACTTGGCCTTGTTGAATGTCACGAGGTTGGCCTGAGCACACCTCTCCAGCCTGTTCAGGTCCCCCTGGATGGATCCCTGCCCTCTGGCAAGTTGACTGTGCCACACACCACCTTTCAGAGCAGGCAGTGGGGGTGGCAATCCCCTTCAAACACGCCTGCTACTCACCCCATGTGGTGCAGTCTGAAGGATGCCAGATGCTAGCCTGCCCTGGGGGATGGGGATGCTGGCTAGATGCAGGATAATCCCCCAATCTAAGATTACTTCCAATATAATTTCTAGCAGTCAGTGGCATCACAAGCACAAACTATAAAGGCTGGATCTGGAGGACTGTGGTCCTCACAGTGTTACTCACTGTTTCCTCCCTTGCACTCAGCCTTCTCTCCACTTCCCAAGGTTCCAACCCATGGAGACGTCTTCCTGAGGTTTCCTACAAACTTGGAAGCTGTGTGGAGCTGCCAGCCTCTCCAGTGCTGCTTTCATAAGAGTATTTACCTTTGCTCCAAGGAGGGCTCTGTCCCTCAAGAGCCTCTTCCTCTCCAGGGGAGAGAACAGCTGCTGCTGCTATCAATTATGGGCTTGTCTCCCTTAATTAAACAGCCACAGCCACAGTTGAAAGATGAAAACAAAGCCCTTTTCCAGCCCTACAGGAGAGGGATAGGACAGCTGGAATAAGACAGCACTTCTCACCCCCACAGTGGACCTGGGGCTGCCCTTTAGGTTGGGAAGTGAATGAAAAGCACCCTGAGCATCCTGTTTTAAAAGCAAACAGATAAGAATGGTCCAATTTAAAGGTGTTTAGCAGGAGGTAGCCTTTGTGGCAGATTCATGTCCTAGCTTGCCCAGGCATGATCTCATGGTCCCTTCCCTCTGCTGGGGGGAGGAAGCAGAGTGCAGGGAGAAGACAAAAGGCATTGAGATACCTACTTGGAGGGTCCAAGACTTACCCAGACTTGTTCCTCCTAAATAAGGGCAAGCAAGCTCCTGACTTCACTTGTCATGGTCAGGTTTGGCAAAGTGCCATTCTGATTGATGAATCTGTGTGGCCACGGGGGCCATTTCCATTTGGGCAATCAATCAATAGGCTCTGCCACAGGCTTTTTGGTTTTCAATTTTACTTTTGCTTTGCCTGCTCTGCCCTGCAATGATCTTCAAGATACCAACAGAATTCTCTCTGAGCTTTGGGTGCTGTCTGATGCTATTTTATGAATAAACATTTCAAAGCCTCTCTCTAAGAAATTCTGTGCCTAGATTAATTTGTGCCTCTCTGCCTTAGCAACAGAAAGGAGCCTCTCGAGTCCCCTGGTGGGCAAGAGGTATATATGAAACCAAGAACCTCTTTCCAGTTTTAATGCTTGCATTTGCTACTTATTTGTCAGTGTTGTAGTTTTGTCTGTTCTCTGTGTGCCTAAGTATCCAAACCCTGCATTTTGAACGTTGTAAATAAGTTTTCTGGTGAAGTTTAATGGTAATAAACAGTCCTCATAGAGTCATAGAATCAGTCAGGGTTGGAAGGGACCACAAGGATCATCTATCTCCAACCCCCACTGCCATGGGCAGGGACACCCTACCCTAGACCAGGCGGCCCATAGCCTCATCCAGCCTGCCCTTAAACACCTTCAGGGAATGGGCCTCAACCACTTCCCTGGGCAACCCATTCCAGGCTCTCACCACTCTCATGTTGAAGAATTTCCTCCTCATGTCCAATCTCAATCTCCCCACCTCAAGAATGTGATCTTCAATCACTGAATATGCTTCTGTGCTCCACAGCCTCCCTGGGCAACCTGTGCCAGTGTCTCCTGGAGGTGTCCCTCAATCACATTCTGTGCTTCTGTGCTCCACAGCCTCTCTGGAGGTGTTCAGGACCAGGTTGGATGAGGCCTTGAGCAACCTGTTCTAGTGGGAGGTGTCTCTGCCTACGGCAGGGGCTTGGAACTGGATGATCTTTGAGGTCCCTTCCAACCTAAACCATTCTACAATTCTATGATTCTGCCAGATCTCGAAATGATGACCAACAGGCTCTTTCCCACCACCTGCTATGATTCCAGCCTTGATTAGCTATTAATGTGCTGTTGAAACCTCTTTTGCATGAATCACCTTTTCTGGTTACGCTACCAATCTGGCTGCAGGGAGAGAGGTGGGATTGAAAGGGAACGCTGTGAGCAGTGAGAGGTCTGAAAGTGCAGAGGTGCAAGTCCACAGGTGCTTGTCTTAGTGAACATTCAGACTGCACCAACCTACTCCTCATTATACTCCCCACCAGCTGGGATTGAGCAGCTTTCACACAGTATGAGCAAACCTGATGGTAATGACAGCCAAAAATGGAAAGAAAACTTCCTATAAGAATCTGTTTGGACTTTTTTTTTTCCCACTTGACAAAGATCAGACTACCATTTAATTCCTGTGCTCTGGCTGGCTCCAGGGAATCAGGCAGGCATGAAATCTCTACATTTCTGCAGATGGCTGAGTGCCTTCTGACTGCCTCCTCCCTAAGAAACACTACTTCCATGGACTCATTTGAGAGTAGGGGCCTTAAACATACCAAATTCTTATGATTGCTACAAAGCTGTGGTCATGGACAGCAGCAATGTCATTGTGCTGGCAGGGGGGTTGGACTCATAGAATCATTGAATGGTTTAGGTTGGAAGAGACCTCAAAGATCATCCAGTTCCAACCCCCTTGTGCCATAGGCAGGGACACCTCCCACGAGAACAGGTTGCTCAAGACTTCATCCAGCCTGGCCTTGAACACATCCAGGGAAGCAGCAGCCACAACCTCCCTGGGCAACCCGTTCCAGTGCCTCACCACCCTTACTGTGAAGAAAGACTCAATGATCATTTTGGGTCCCTTCCGACCCCTAACATCCTGTGAGCCTGTGATCCTGTGTGCTAACTCCAAAGGTCAAGCAGCAACAGCCTGGCCACCAAAAGGTGTCTGCATTTATAGCTTGATGCTTATTGCATGGTACCACAAGAGAGATCTCAGAGCACAGTCAGAAGTTCATCTGTGGGTTGGTAGGATGCTGCAAGCTCCACTTGGCAGGGGAGCAGGTCTTGCATTCCAAAGAAAACCTCTCATTTCCTCCAGCCTCTAATTTCTATCCTCTAATTTTTGCCATCTCCTGGCTCCCAAAATAAGAAATCGCTGCCCCTGGCACAGGAAGGCCAAGCTCTGCATGAGGAGGACTCACACTCTGCCCTGCTCAAGGGGAAGCAAGAAGCTCCTGCCACTGTCCCCCACACATTTCAGGTGTTTTCTTCACTATACCAGAGAAGACAAAGGATTGAGACACCATGAGGATAAGGGATACAACCATAGAATCACAGAATGGTTTAGCTTAGAAGGGACCTCAAAGACCATCCAGTTCCAACCCCCCTGTGCCATAGGCAGGGACACCTCCCACTAGAACAGGTCACTCAGGGCCTCATCCAGACTGGTCCTGAACTTCTAGGGAGGGAGAAGCCACAACCTCCCGCAGGACCTTTGTTGCCCTTCTCTGCACTGGCTCCGACACTTCCATGTCCTGCTTGTGTTAGGGTCTGCAGAGCTGCAGACAGTGCTGCAGGTGGGGTGTGAGGAGAGCAGAGCCAAGGGGCAGAATCCCCTCCCTTGCCCTGCTGCCCACAGCCTCTCTTAATGCAGCCCAGCAAACAGTTGCTGTCTGGGCTGCACTCACACTGCAGCCTCCTGCTGAGTGATATTCCCCCAGTTTCAGGGAACCAGGATCTTCATCCTACATCTCCTTTCTCCAGCACTGCTGTCAAGAACTCCCAGATTCCACATTAGATACTTAAGGCTGCTCAGATGGAGCCCTTCTCAGAGTTTGTGCAGTCACCCAAATAACCATAGAATCATAGCCAGGTTGGAAGAGACCTCCAAGGTCATCCAGTCCAACCTATCACCCAGCCCTATCCAGTCAACTAGACTATAGAATCATAGAATCACAGAAAGGTTTAGGTTGGAAGGGACCTCAAAGCTCAGCCAGTGCCAACCCCCCTGTGCCAGAGGCAGGAACACTTCCCACTAGAACAAGTCACTCAAGGCCATGACTGTGTCCTCCTTTTAATGAGCATCAAGCCTTAATTTTGCCTTCAGCTATCAAGCACAGAAACAAATCAAGGGCTTGGCACACATCACAGGCACGAAGGCCACAGCCACCTGGCACCTTCACACAGCAGCACTCCTGAGGTGAGCAATCACAATCACACTCAAAAGGAATTCCTCTTCTCTACAGGTACCAACGTCTACAGGAAATATGACTGTCTTCACTGAAGTCCTGCACAGGAGCTAAAACGCAGCAAAAAAACCTCTTATCCTGATTTAGGGCCACTCAAAGCATAGAAGGGTCTAGGTTGGAAGGGACCTCCAAAGGTCATCCAGTCCAACCCCCTCTACAGACAGCAGGGACACCCTCAACTAGATCAGGTTGCCCAGAGCCCTGTTGAGCCTCACCTTGAATATCTCCAGGGATGGGACCTCAACCACCTCCCTGAACAACCTGTTCTAGTGTTCCACCCCCCTCATGGTGCAGAACTTGTTCCTAACATCCAATCTAAATCTACTCTTCTCTAGTTTGAAGCCATTGCCCTCACCCTGTCACTGCTGGCCTCTGTAAACAATCCCTCTGCATCCCTCTTGTTGCCTCCTTTCAGGTACTGGCAGGACATTATTAGGTCTCCCTGGAGCCTTCTCTTCTCCAGGCTGAACAATCCCAGGTCCCCCAGCCCGTCCCCATAGCAGAGGTGCTCCAAGCAGCTGATCATTTTCATGGTATGAGTTGGTAGGCTTGCTCCTCAGTGTACATTGTCCAGCCTGAATCAAGCTCCCTGGCACTGCCTGCATTCCAGCAAAGCCATCAGGATTTTTTTTTTCAGTCAGGCTTTCCATGGCATCCTCCCACCCTTCCAGGCTGCAGCTAGAGCTGGTCTGCAGCTCACCTCGGAGCACATCTCAAGAAAGCTACCCACAGATATTGATTAAAAGAAAAGAAATGTGATGCTCTGCTGCAGGTCACCAAATCCACATCCTGCAGGGACTAGAGGGAAATGACAAACAGCTTTGAGGCAGAGCATTAGCAGTGAATCGGCCATCTCCAGGGAACACTCTGCCTTCACTCTCACTCCCTTCTTTCATCATCTCCAAGAAGGTTTCCATTATTAAAAGGCTCCAGAGTGGACACATGGAAAGCTCTTGGTATTTATTGTGATCACTTCTGCATTGCAAGGCAGGCAGGTAGGTGTCTGGCAGAAATCACAGAGCTGCTCTTCTGCCACTGTGACCTGCGCGGAGGACAGGAGATGGGGACCTGCTCCTTGCCACTCTCCTGTTTGCCTTCCTTTTCTCAGCCAAGCTGCAACTCTCAAACCATCTGCACCTCTCTCTTTCTCCCTTTACATGCCCCAATCCACAGTTTGATAAGCTTAGCACTCCATGCATGATCCATGTGATCTTTGATCACATTCTGTGCTTCTGAGCTCCACAACCTCCCTGGAGGTGTTGAGGACCAGGTTGGATGAGCAAACTGCTCTAGTGGGAAGTGTCCCTGTCTATGGCATGGGAGGGTTGGAAGTGGCTGAGTTTTGAGGTCCCTTGCAACCTGTTCTAGTGGAGGTGTCCCTGCCTATGCCACAGGGAGGTTGCAACTGAATGAGCTTTGAGGTCTCTTGCAACCTATTCTAGTGGAGGTGTCCCTGCCTGTGCCACAGGGAGGTTGGAACTGGATGAGCTTTGAGGTCCCTTGCAACCTGTTCTAGTGGAGGTGTCCCTGCCTATGCCACAGGGAGGTTGGAACTGGCTGAGCTTTGAAGTCCCTTCCAACCTAAACTACTCTATGACTCTATGATCACAAGGCCATAGCAGGGGAAGCATCTAAAAGAGATTAAAGCGGGCGCTGAAATCAGGCTGCAGCAGTCCTCAGTGCACTAAGTGAAGCCTTCAGGCAAATTATCCTAACTTCCTACTCAGGAAAGGAGAAAAAAAAAAAAAAAAAGGTGGTTGTTTTTTTTTTTCCCTACTGAGTGACCATTAGCCAGGGAACACTAAGAGGAGAGAGGAGCCATTCAGGAGGATAATTGAAGCCCCTATCACAAAGGAGAGGTTGGCTCCATGCAATTTTCAGAGCCCAGGCAGATTAGAGCCCATCCAGTTTATGGCTGTGGGCGAGTGGATCACAGCTCAGCAGCACCCTGGCAAAGCTCTCCTGGGTCACATCAACTTTCTTACCGTGGTGGGCGTAGGAGTGCTCTTCCTGGCCTCTGCAAGGAGAGGGTTTTCAGATGCCCACAGCCCCCAGTGCCACTGTGCCTTCATGGGCATTGTTAATAACCCAACCAGCGAGCAGGTGGAGGAAAGGAAGGCAGAAACAAAGAGCACTTGATGCTGTCGGGGGAAACTGCTGCTCCTCTCAGCAGCAGGTGCTGGGGTACAATAAAAAAGGTGCTGACTGACACGGCCTGAGAGCATAAAAGCCTTCTGGGGACACCCAGATCAGTGATGCTCTTTAGAAAGGGCCCCCTTGTCCATCCTGATATGACAAAACTACACAGCCACTGCTGCCAAAGGTGGGTTTAAGCCAGCCCTTGGACTGCTCACCAGCAGAAGGGAAGGGAAGGGAAGGGAAGGGAAGGGAAGGGAAGGGAAGGGAAG
>VWZI01015061.1:358567-371468 GCA_013396835.1 Psilopogon haemacephalus | reverse complement strand
AAAAAAAAAAAAAAAAAAAAAAAAAAAAAAGCTAAAATGTACCAAAAAAAAAGTCCCTCCTCTTGCTCAGAGATGTTTCTGCAGGCTGGATGGGTTTTACCACTTTCTCACACTGCTTTCCTTCCATTGCCAACCATCAAGGAACATCTATCACTTGCCACTGGCACCTCTTCATGGCCAGGGGCTGTCCTGAACCACTGCACAGCCACGGCCTGTCCTGTCCCATGCTTCGCTATCCTTATAGTCTATAGGATGCTCTATCCTGGTCCAAAGCACCAAGCCACCCTCATGAAGTTCAAGACCAAGTGCAAGGTCCTGCCTCTGGGTCAAGGCAATCCCAAGCATCACTATAGGCTGGGCAGTGAGTGGCTGCAGAGCAGCCCTGAGGAGAGGGACTTGGGAGTGCTGGGGGATGAGAAGCTCAATATGAGCTGTCAGTGTGCTCTGGCAGCACAGAGAACAACCAGAGCCTGGGCTGCAGCAAGAGCAGTGTGGGCAGCAGGGAGAGGGAGGCTATCCTAGCCCTCTGCTCAACACTGGTGAGACCCAGCCTGGAGTACTGTGTTCAGTTCTGGAGCCCCTGGGACAGGAGGGCTATGGATGTGCTGGAAGGTGTCCAGAGAAAGGCCATGAGGATGCTCAGAGGGCTGCAGCACCTCTGCTATGAGCACAGACTGAAAGAGTTGGGGCTGTTGAGTCTGGAGAAGAGGAGGGAAGCTAGAAACAAAGGTAGATATGGGTAGATTCAGACTGGACGTTAGGAAGAAGTTGTTCAGCATGAGAGTGGTGAGAGCCTGGAGGGGGTTGCCCAGGGAGGTGGTGGAAGCCTCATCCCTGGAGGCATTTAAGGCCAGGCTGGCAGAGGCTGTGGACAGCCTGATCTAGTGTTAGGTATCCCTGCCCATGGCAGGTGGGTTGGAACTGGCTGATCCTTGTGGTCCCTTCCAACCCTGATTGATTCTACGATGCTATGATTCTAAGTGTGGCCAGACTGAAAGCTCTGGAGGGCGGGGAAGAAGTAGGGGGAGGGTTGTGCAGCATCTGATCCTTTCTGTTCTCTCCAAACCCTTCACAGCTCCAGCCAAGCCCAGTTCTCTTGTTTAACCATCTGCTAACCCAAATCTGCTCACCGCTCAACCGTTCACCACCTCCTCTGCAAGTGGTACCAAGGGATGCTGAAGGACAGGTGCAAGGTTGGACTGGATGATCTTGGAGGTCTCTTTCAACCTGGCTTATTCTATTTTAATTCTGTTCTATCTTATTCTCTTCTATTAAATTCTACTAAATTCTATTCTATTCAATTCAACTATGTTATGTTATGCTATGTTATATCATATCATATAATATTATGTTGTGTTATGTTGTATTATGTTGTGTTATATTATAGTATATCATATCTTATCCTATTCTATCCTATTCTCCATTTTCTGCCACTGTTTAACCCAGTGCAATCAGCACCAAGCTCAGGTTCTGTAACAGGCAACAAGCTCCTAACAAAGCACTGGACAGAAGGCTCCTGCAGATCACAGCTGGGAGCGGTGGCTGAGAGCTCAGAAACCTTCCTGGTTAAAAATAGGACAGTACAGGGAAGAAGTAGGGTTTGTAAATTCTAAAAATAGCCTTCCCTAAAAGGATGCTTTCTTCTTTTATTTTTTTTTCTTTTTACCTTGCTCACGTCACACGCATCGGGCCAGTACCAGCGCAGTGGTAATTTATGATTTCAGAAGGATCTGATCATAACTCACTAATTAAATTTTATAAAAAGGGGGGGTTGGGAGGGAGTGGTGAAAAAAGAAAAAAAAAAAAAGGAGGGAAAAAGGAAAAAAAAGAAGAAAAAAAAAGGAAAAAAGGAGAAAAAAAAAGGAAAAAAAGAAAATAAGGGGAAAAAAAAAAAAAACCAAAAAAGGGAAGGGAAGGCATTTTATTCTCCCCTCATCTGCTTCTCACTCAAATTAAAGATCCCAATCATCTGTGTTTTGAACACCATCTCTCAAAAAGGTGCTTGGTCTTTGCAGCTTCAAGAGATGGAGAAGATGTCCACAGGTTGACTGTGGAGCACTGGAAGGAAAAGTGCTGGCAAAGCTGACCTATGTCTTGTGTTACATAGGACATATGCCTGTGTAATGTCCTGGCTCACTCTTTGCTGGTCTGGTTTCTGCAAACTGATGTTTCAGTTTTGTCACAGAGCTGAAAGGCTGTTCAGCAACAACAAACAGTAGAGGCCAGAGTCCACTCCTGGCATCATCATGTACCGGCAGACAAAACCATCTCCTGCATCTCATTAGATTGCCCACTGGAACCAAAGCGGCCATGAAGATTCATAGATTATAGAATCAGTCAGGGTTGGAAGGGACCACAAGGATCAGCCAGTTCAAACCTCCCTGCCTTGCCCAGGGTCACCCTACCCTAGATCAGGCTGCCCACAGCCTCTGCCAGTCTGGCTGCAAAGACCTCCAGGGATCTGGCCCCAAACACCTCCCTGGGCAACCCATTCCAGCCTCTCACCACTCTCATGATCAACAACTTCCTCCTCACCTCCAGTCTGAATTTCCCCACCTCCAGCTTTGCTCCATTCCCCCTAGTCCTGTCACTCCCTGATAGCCTAGAAAGTCCCTCTCCAGCTTATCTGTAGGCCCCCTTCAGATCCTGGAAGGCCACAAGAAGGTCACCTGGGAGCCTCCTCTTCT
This sequence comes from Psilopogon haemacephalus, assembly GCA_013396835.1. NCBI lineage: Eukaryota > Metazoa > Chordata > Aves > Piciformes > Megalaimidae > Psilopogon > Psilopogon haemacephalus. Next base: position 368,781 of record VWZI01015061.1, on the reverse strand, counting down.
CCAGCCTGCACAGCCTCAACTCTTTCAGTCTGTCCTCATTCAGCAACAAACAGTAGAGGCCAGAGTCTGCTCCTGGCATCATCACAGAACTAGAGAATGGTTTGGGTTGGAAATGATCTTAAAGATCATTTAGTTCCAATCTAGGGACACCATCTACATTGCACTGGAAAAAAGCAGAGCTATCAAGTCAATGGTACTGCAGGTGGGGAAATTTAGCAAAACAAACTGAAAGAATCAGAGGCATTTTGGAGTGGCTGAATGAATGAATTGCTTGATCCTGGGGGAAAAAAAAGGCATCCTTGAGGTCTCATGTTTGTGCTTTGAGGTGGTAAAAAGAGAGCAGGAAAGCACATTGCACTCTACCTGCAGACAAAATCATCTACTGCATCTCATTAGATTCCCCACTGGAACTGAAGTGGCCATGAGGATTCAGGAGCAAACAGTAGAGGCCAGAGTCTGGCCCTGGCATCATAACAGAATTAGAGAATGGTTTGGGTTGGAAATGATCTTAAAGATCATTTAGCTCCAATCTAAGGACACTTACATTACACTGAAAGAAAGCAGAGCTATCAAGTCGATGGTACTGCAGGTGGGGAAAATTAGCAAAACAAACTGAAAGAATCAGAGGTGTTTTGGGGTGGATGAAGGAATAAATGGCTTGTTCCTGGGGAAAAAAAAAAAAAGGTATCGAGGTCTCATGTTTCTGCTTTGAAGTGGAAAAAAAGAGAGCAGGAAAGCACATGGCACTGTACCTGCAGACAAAACCATCTACTGCATCTCATTAGATTCACAACTGGAACCGAAGCAGCTATGAGGATTCATAGAATCGGTCAGGGTTGAAAGGGTCCACAAGGATCGGACAGTTCCACCCCCCCTGCCATGCCCAGGGACACCCTACCCTAGATCAGGCTGCCCACAGCCTCTGCCAGTCTGGCTGCAAACACCTCCAGGGATCTGGCCACAAACACCTCCCTGCAGGGGCAACCCATTCCAGCCTCTCACCACTCTCATGCTCAACAACTTCCTCCTCACATCCAATCTGAATCTCCCCACCTCCAGCTTTGCTCCATTCCCCCCTAGTCATGTCACTCCCTGATAGCCTCAAAAGTCTCTCCCCAGCTTTTTTGTAGACCCCTTTGGATACTTGAAGGCCACAAGAAGGTCCCCTGGGAGCCTCCTCTTCTCCAGCCTGCACAGCCCCAACTCTTTCAGTCTGTGCTCACAGCAGAGATGCTGCAGCCCTCTGAGCATCCTCGTGGCCCTTCTCTGGACACACTCCAGCATGTCCACATCCCTCTTGTCCCAGGGGCTCCAGAACTGGATGCACTACTCCATGTGGGCTCTCACCAGAGCAGAGTATTAGAGGTCTTTGTGTTTTGAGGTGATAAAAACAGAGCAGGAAAGCACATTGCACTGTACCTGCAGACAAACCCATCTACTCCATCTCATTAGATTCCCCACTGGAACCGAAGCGGCCATGAGGACTGATCTCTGGTAGAGTATAAAAGACAGCCAGAAGGCTTCTGAATGTTGATTTCTTTGCTTATAGCAACAGGCCAGTGTTTGGGCAAGCAGCTCTGCTGCTGTGTAAGTCCATGGCCTCCCTACACATGCAAAGGCAAAGAGAGGAAGTGATTAAAGGAGGCAGTGAGACGCCTTTGATGCATCAAAAAGCTGCACTGTCTGCCTCTCTCTACAACTGAGTCATCACCATAAAGGGAACTCTTCTGAAGTTTATTTCTTCCCCTAATTTGCATCTTGTTTTCTGGCTCCTCTTTGGTAACTTGTGCTTTGAAAGCACATTTCCCTGCCAGCAGCAAAAGCAGAGCCTGAGAGATGAGGAACCTCCCTCCCACCATCACCAGGATTCCTCGCTCGCTGCCTACATCTCTTCTGATGCTGGGGCTGACCCTACCCATCTGCAGGAAGGGGAAGCTCCCTCTCAGAGCTCACCCACTAACCACCTTCGAGGTCTCTGAAGGAATCTCCACTGCTTTTGTTGCACCCCAACACTTGGAAATAAATTGTGCTACGTCAGAAAGAGAAGAAACCCATAGATGCTTGCTGTTGATTCATACCTACCTCCTCGCCCTCTGCTTTCCCTAGCCTATGACTGGCCTGGTGCAGGCTTTGCAGCTGGCTGTGACTGCAGAGCTTCAGCAGCTGCTCTGAACTCCACTAGCTGACCATCTCTGCTATGAGGATACGCTGAGAGAGTTGGGGCTTTGCAGCCTGGAGAAGAGAAGGCTTCAAGGAGACCTTAGAGTAGCCTTCCAGTATCTGAAGGGGGCTACAGAAGGGCTGGGGAGGGACTATTCACAAGGTCTTGTAATGACAGGACGAGGTGGAATGGGTTTAAAGTGGCAGAGGGGAGATTGAAACTGGATGTTAGGAGGAAGTTCTTTACAGTGAGGGTGGTGAGACACTGGCACAGCTTGCCCAGGGAGGTTGTGGAGCACAGAAGTACAGAATGTGATCTTTGATCACATTGATCTTTGATCACATTCTGTGCTTCTGTGCCCCACAATCTCCCTGGAGGTGTTCAGGACCAGGTTGGATGAGGTCTTGAGTGACCTGTTCTTGTAGGAGGTGTCCATGCCCCCTGCACAGGGGGATTCGAACTGGATGAGCTTTGAGGTCTCTTCCAACCTAAACCATTCTATGACTCTACAATTTCGAGGCTAAAATCTTGTGTTTAATTTCCTCATGAATAATGCAAGAGCAGCAGTATGAAATCCTGCCTTCTGCCCCAGTTGTGGTCATCAGAATTCCAGTGGTGCCTTCCCACCTCCCCCTGCCTCTCCTAGGTGGATGCTTGACAATTCAGCAAGCTAAACTGAAACGAAGGCTCAGCAGAGCACAAAATCTGAGGCTAGTTGCAGCCTTTGAACCAGACCATGATGGTCTTTTGGGTCAGCGAGTAGGGAAACAAGCTGGGACAGGGAAATGTCAAAGTGTGAAGCTGTCAACAGAGACAAAACACGTCAGGAGCAATCCACTTCCATCCCTCCCTGAAGAGGGCTCCGCTTGTGGTACGAGGCAGAAGTCATTTCACACGCCAGAGAGCCATAAAGTCCTCTGAGATGGAATGGCAGCAATTGGCATCATGCTCTGCAAGCAGGCAGAGTGAGCTTCATCCCTCTGCATCTCACATTTCAGGAGTTGAATTTGACCATGAAATTTTATGGGTGACCCAGATTTTTTTTTTTTCCACTCTAGCTGAGCTGATGGTTTTGCAGTGCTGAGAAAGAAAAAAGGAGGCACGCTCGATTTTCATCATCTCATCTCCTCAGAGGCAACGCTGAGAGTTTAGGAAAAGGTGTAAACTTCAGGGTGCACATCCTCTACGTGGCTAGGTTGGAATCACTGCACACTACAGAATGTTAGGGGCTGAAAGGGACCTCGAAAGATCTTCTTCTTCAAGCCTCGTGCCTGAGCAGGATCACCTAGAGCAGGTCATGCAGGAACGCAGAATCAACCATAGAATGGTTTAGGTTGGAAGGGACCTCAAAGCTCAGCCAGTTCCAACCCTCCTGTGCCATAGGCAGGGACACCTCCCACTACAACAGGTCACTCAAGGCCTCATTCGACCTGGTCCTCAACACCTCCAGGGAAGCTGTGGAGCACAGAATCACCCAATGTGATCAAAGTTCACATTGGGGTAGAAGGCAAAGTTCATTGGGGCAGAAGGCAGGATTTCATACTGCTACTGTTGCATTATTCATGAGAAAATTAAACACAATATTTTCACCTTCAAATCATAGAATTATAGAATCATAGAATGGTTTAGGTTGAAAGAGACCTCAAAGATCACATTGGGTTATTCTGTGATCTACAACCTCCCTGGGCAACTTGTGCCAGTGTCTCACCACCCTCACTGCAAACAACTGCCTCCTAACATCCAGTTTCAATCTCCCCTCTGACACTTTAAACCCATTCCTCCTTATCCTGGCATTACAAGACCTTGTCAAAAGTCCCTCCCCAGCACTCCTGTTTCTTTCAGATTCTGGAAGGCTACTCAAAGGTCTCCTGGCAGCCTTCTCTTCTCCAGGCTGCAGAGCCCCAACTCTCTCAGCCTGTCCTCACAGCAGAGCTGCTGCAGCCCTCTCAGCATCTTGGTGGCCTCCTCTGCACTGGCTCCAACACTTCCATGTCCTGCTTGGGGGCTGCAGAGCTGCAGACAGTGCTGCAGGTGGGGTGTGAGGAGAGCAGAGCCAAGGGGCAGAATCCCCTCCCTTGCCCTGCTGCCCACAGCTGCTCTTGCTGCAGCCCAGCACACAGTTGCTGTCTGGGCTGCACTCACACTGCAGCCTCATCTTGAGCTTTGCATCCCCCCAGACCCTCAGGTCCTGTTCCTCAGGGCTGCTCTCAGCCATTCCCCACCCAGCCTGGAGTTGTGCTTGGGATTGCACCCACCCAGGTGCAGGACCTTACACTTGGCCTTGCTGAATGCAATGAGGTTGGCCTGGGCACACCTCTGTGCCTGTCCAGAATGCTCTGCAGGGCAGGCAATCTGAGCACTCATGAGCACTGAAACTTATTTCACGTGTTTTAAAATGATTGTTTAGTTTGACCTCCACTTTCTCTTGTGCATCATCTACTGAACTTGAGGAGCCCCCACCCCAGCTCACAGGGCAAGGCTGGCACAGTTTGCCAGTCACAACAGATCAGCCTGCAGCCCAGACAGCCCAAGGAGTACCTTGGCACAGGAGCCATTGAAAACTGGACAGGGGAAGCCACCCACACACAATGCTGCTGGAAATCATTTTGCATTCAACCCTGAGAGGGCAGGGCTGTGATAAATATTTCCAGACTCTCCTTCCTCTGGTCCCACTCCATGTAATTGTGTTGGTAAGGTAAAAAAGAGAAAGGGAACAAGTGCAGTTCGAGCAGCCACGTGCACAAAACACTCAGCTTGATCCATCCAGGTCAAGGATCCTCTAATGTATAATACAATGCAAAAGAAGGCTATAAAATAATGGAGTTGATTGTTTTCAAGTGGGTCTTTCTCTCTCCTGGGAGAGCTGCCTTTACAGGAGCCAGGGTGCCTTCAGAAATTGCTGTGTCCTAAATCAGCTGAAGTAGCCTTTGGCTGAACCTGTTTAACTTGACCTAGCATCTAGAAGTCTGCTCTTTTCTCATGCCTGTGCCCTAATCAGATCATAGAATCACAGAATCAGCCAGGGTGGAAGAGACTCTTTGGACAGAAAGGCACAGTTAAGTCCTCACTAGCTAAAGAGATCAGGTGCAGAAACCACAGTGGCTTAATAAAACACAGAGTTGTGCATTTGGAATGGAATGGAATAAAATGGAATGAAATAAAATGGAATAGAATAGAATGGAATAGAAAGAATGGAATGCAATAAAATGGAACAAAATGGAATAGAACAGAATGGAATAAAAGAATGGAATGGAATGGAATAAAATGGAATAGAATAGAATGGAATGGAATAGAAGAAAATGGAATGCAATAGAATAGAATCAGCCATGTTGGAAGAGACCTTCAAGATCATCCAGTCCTACCTAGCACCCAGCCCTAGCCAATGGCACTAAGTGCTCCATCCAGGCTTTTCTTGAACACCTCCAGGGATGAGGACTCCACCACTTCCCTGGGCAGCCCATTCCAATGTCAATCACTCTCTATGGGAAGAAGAGAACAGCAATGCCAATTCTCAAGTCTCTTCACCAGCTGAACTGCATCTCTGATGCCTTGTAGATGACCCCAGTGCCACCTGCAAGCCCACAGCCTGTCATGCCCCTCTCAACCCATGTCACCCTGGCCCACCAAAGTCCTTCCCAAGCAAAGCACTGCTAGGTATGGAATTTGCAATATATTTTAGGGCACTTAACAGTTTAAGGCCAGGCAGGATGAGGCTGTCGGCAGCCCTCTGAGCATCCTCGTGGCCCTTCTCTGGACACACTCCAGCATGTCCACGTCCCTTGGCCTGGGGGCTCCAAATCTGGATGCAGTACTCTAGGTGGGGTCTCACCAGGGCAGAGTAGAGGGGGAGAATCACCTCCCTGACCCTGCTGGCCACATTTCTCCTGATTCAGCCCAGGCTCTGTTTGCCTTTCTGGGCTGCAAGTGCACACTGCTGCCTCATCTTGAACTTCTCATCCACCAGCACCCCCAAGTCCCTATCCTCAGGGCTGTTCCCCAGCCACTCACTGCCCAACCTGGATTTGCACTTGGGATTGCCTCAACCCAGCTGCAGGACCTTGCACTTGGCCTTGTTGAACCTCCTGAGATTGGCTTGTGCCCATCTCTGCAGCCTGTCCAGGTCCCTCTGGATGCTATCCCTGCCCTCCAGCCTGGCTGCTGCACCACACAGCTTGGGGTGCTCAGCAAACTTGCTGAGGCTGTGCTCAATGCCTCTGTCTATGGCACCCACAAAGATGTTGATCAAGACTGGCCCCAGGACTGAACCCTGAGGGACTCCACAGTCAGCTGAGGCTTCCTCAGCCCCTGGCTGCATGCCTGGCCAGCAGGCATTAGTGATGCACACCTCCCTGTGCCTTCCTAGCGCTGCCAGAGCAGCGTCACCTGCTCTGGGAACTGTGAGATGCTGATACAAGCTGGATAACACTAAGGCCTTGCCTTCATTTGGCCTCTTGGAGAAGTCAATCCATCACACTAATTGGGTGCCATGCTTTGGTGCCAGGTGGCTGTCTTGGGCCCACCAAGTTGGAGCACATATGGTCTTGCACTGACTTCTAATAAAGGGAAGAATTAGTGCTGGACTGTCTGTTGTGGTAGGGTTGGTTTGTTGGTTTTTTGGGGTTTTTTTGTTGTTTTTTTTTTTTTCCCCCCAGCTTGCAGAAGTTTAATAGAGCAATCTGAGCCATTGCCTCTCTGACTTGCATCCATTGGAGATCACACTTCAGCCCTTGCAGCTGTTCCACTGTCAGGATGGAGATTTAGGCTGCTTTTTATGATGCCTGTCTGCAAAGAAAGGTGAAGTTTGTGCCAGCTACAAGAGCTAATTAACTGCCCTAATTTCTCTGTCCACTGAACAGCTGGAACAAAGACATCTCTCCCTATCTTTATGTGTCACAAGGAGGGAGAGTGTAATAGCGGCAGCGAGCAGACAGTCTGGGCTGAGGCCCCACAGTCTTCCTGCCATGGCCATAAGAGTCACAGAATGTTAGGGGTTAGAACAGAATAGATAATACATCCTGATGGAGTACTCTGTACAGATCTGGTGCCCCCAACACAAGGAGGACATGGAAATGTTTGAGCCAGTCCAGAGGAGGGCACCAAGATGCTCAGAGAGGGCTGCAGCAGCTCTGCTATGAGGACAGGTTGAGAGAGTTGGGGCTCTGCAGGCTGGAGAAGAGAAGGCTGCCAGGAGACCCTGGAGTGGCCTTCCAGGATCTGAAAGGGTCCTACAAGAGGGCTGGGGAGGGACTGTTCACAAGGTCTTGTAATGACAGGATGAGGAGGAATGGGTTTAAACTGGCAGAGGGGAGATTGAAAGTGGATGTTAGGAGGAAGTTGTTTGCAGTGAGGGTGGTGAGACACTGGCACAGGCTGCCCAGGGAGGTCGTGGTGCACAAAATCACAGAATGTGATCTTTGATTTGGTGGTTCTGTGCTCCACAGTCTCCCTGGAGGTGTTCAGGACCAGGCTGGATGAGGCCTTGAGTGACCTGTTCTAGTGGGATGTGTCCCTGCCTATGGGACAGGGAGAGTTAGAGCTGGCTAAGCTTTGAGGTCCCTTCCAACCTAAACCATTCTATGATTCTTTTCTATGATACTATGATTATTACAGGCCCTTGGGGTCTGATGCATCTCGGCAGTATTATAGGCAGCCTTGGGGTCCCATGTTTTGTGCACCTAAGGAGTGCATTTTTCCAGACAAGACAATCCTCTCCAGCAGATCCCTGTCCCTCTGAAACTGGGGAGCCCAAAACTGAAGGCAGTACTCAAGATGAGGTCTCAGCAGGGCAGAGTAGAGGAGGAGGAGAACCTCTCTTGATCTGCTGGACACACTTTTCCTAATACACCCCAGGATCCCATTGGCCTTCTTGGCCACCAGGGCAAATTGCTGTGCCATGGATGTTCTCCACCAGCACTCCCAGGTCTCTCTCTCCACAGGGCTGCTCTCCAGCAGATCACCTCCCAACCTGTAGCACTGCACACAGAGGGGAAAGTCTTTACAGAAAAGGCAGCTCCTTTCATGTGACACTGAGGGGTCTCACCACCACTGCTCAGTACAAACATCACCTTCCAGAATTGGTCTGAGGACATCGTGGTGACCTCAACTCTCAGATGTAGTCTGAATTCAAACTGGCTTTGGGAGGCAGCACCTGACTCGAGCTCTCAAAGTAGCCTGGCACCTGTCCATGAGACTGGGAATGAGCAGAATGAAGAAGAGCAACCACAACCAGGGCTGATGTGAAGCCAGCCAGCCAGCCAGGCTGCAGACAAGCCTGTGGAGAGCAGTAGTGAGGGCTGATGGAGTTCCAGATGGTTACACAGCAAAGTTTTGCCTTCCTTCCTGGCTAAAAGCATCACCCTTCGAGCAGCTCCACTGTCAGTGCAAGCTGAGTTCTCCTCCAGGGTCTTGCACTCTGCTCCTCCTGTGCTGGTGTGCTGGTTTGAACTAATTGGAGAATTTGAGTGAGAAATTAGACTATTGGCTGAGAGAGGAAAACACAGGATGGCACTTCACTCACAGCTTTACTAAGAAAGAAAAAAAAAAAAGTTGTTTTTTAAGTATTGTAACCCAAACATTAGATACCAGACGGTTTCAGACCTCGCTGGGCTGTGGCTGCTTCTTTTTGCATGGTTCCTTTTGTCTCTGTCTTTTGTAGCTGATTCTTAATAATTCTACTAACTTCTTTCCTACTCCTAACCCCCCCCCAGCTGATCTATCTCAGCTTATCTGCAGCATCAGCAGGTGGTGAGGTAAGACTGGGGAAGGAGGGAAAGGTGGTAGGGGGTGGTTGGTTACCGCTCTTGGGGATTTTGATCTCTGGGAGGGCTGTGGTGTTTCTGGATTACCTTTTCATTGTATGTATCTGTAAATATCTGTTATACCTTGTAAATATCTGCTTGCATATTGTGCAAAGCTGTAAATATAAAGCTTCATTTATCAACTTCCAGTGTTCCTGAGTCCTAGCCTGGGTTTATATTAAAAGGTGGGGGGACAGGGAACTGCAAAACCACCACAGCTGGTGCCATGCTCTGATCCACAAGTCCCAGCAGCTGCAGTGGCCATGAGCGAGAGAGGGGAAGGCAGGCTGTCAGCCAGCCACAAACTAAGCATTTCTCTGGCACTTTAGATCCAGAGAAGCCATTTGGAAACTTGTCCCAGTGCTTCTGGTATTCCACAGGCAGGCAAATGCCTCAGGAAGGAGCTGGGTGCCTGCTTCCTATGGATGGGAGAAGCCTGCCTGCATATGCCTGTGCACACACGCATAGGCTGATCCAGGCTGCCTAAAATAACTGCCTAAGCACCAGCAGGCAGAGGCAGATGTCTCTGATGACCTTGCTGCTGAGTTTTTTGGAGGTCATGGGAAAACCCAAAAGGCTTTAGCAACTGTGTGACCCAGAGCTCTAACTGGGTGAACAGTCCACTCCCAGACCCAGCTGCCAGCTACACTAACAGCTGCACACGCAGCATCACAAAGACAACTGCCCCCACACCACAGCCTTTGGGAGACTGCAGATATCACCTCTTTGTGCTGTCCTATCCCAACCTCAGTGCCAGGCAGTCCCTGGAACCTGTAAAGGCTTTAGCAACGATAGGCACAGAACCAGGATTGTCCTCTTGCCTCCAAGCAGGCAGGGTTTTGCCTAGCACAAGTGAAAATGCAGAGAAGGGTGACAAAGCTGGGGAGGGGCCTGGAGTACAGCCCTGTGAGGAGAGGCTGAGGGAGCTGGGGGTGTGCAGCCTGCAGGAGAGGAGGCTCAGGGCAGAGCTCATTGCTCTCTACAACTACCTAAAGGGAGATTGTAGCCAGGTGGGGTTGGGCTCTTCTCCCATGCAACCAGCAACAGAAGGAGGAGACACAGCCTCAAATTGTGCTGGGGGAGGTCTAGGCTGGATGTTAGGAGGAAGTTGTTGACAGAGAGAGTGATTGGCATTGGAATGGGCTGCCCAGGGAGGTGGTGGAGTCCCCATCCCTGGAGGTGTTCAAGCAAAGCCTGGACAGGGCACTCAGTGACATTGGATAGGGCTGGGTTCTAGGTTGGACTGGATGATCTTG
>VWZI01015061.1:341280-358425 GCA_013396835.1 Psilopogon haemacephalus | reverse complement strand
TCTAGTCTAGTCTAGTCTAGTCTAGTCTAGTCTAGTCTAGTCTAGTCTAGTCTAGTCTAGTCTAGTCTATGGCTGTTGCTTCTTCAGCAAATCTTTTCTATTCTGTTCTAGTCTAATCTAGTCTAGTCTTGTCTAGTATAGCCTAGCCTAGCCTAGTTTTATCTATCCTATTCTATTATATTCTGTTCCATTCCGTTCCATTCCATTCCACTCCATTCCATTCAATTCCACTCCAAATCAGCCCTCAAGAGCCCACAGCATCCTGCTGCACAGTGTGTAGATCATTAAAGAACACACTGATTCAAAAAGCCAATTCAGTTTTGGAAGGGCCCTGCAGAGAGTCAGTGTTCTGGTGAGCACACTACGTGCAACTCTCACCTCCCGTCCACAGGCACCCCAGGCCAGACTCCCACCTCCTACCACCACCTTCATGCCTGAATGACACCACAGCCACTTGCAGCCTACAAAGTCACAGCTATAAGATCACAGCAATGACATAAATAAATGTGACAGGTACAGATGAGAAACAAAGATGAACAGTCAGGGATTGATTGCCCATCAGGTGTTGCATTAGCGGATGGCAACCAGAAGCAGCAGAGATGCAGGCAGCCACACTGGCTGGCTTTGCCCCATGTAGACTTGACTAGACTAGACTAGACTAAGCCAGATTGGAAGAGACCTCCAAGATCATCCAGTCCAACCTATCACCCAGCCCTAACCAACAGCACTTGCTGAGTTAGAACAGAATCGGCCAGGTGGGAAAAGACCTCCAAGCTCATCCAGTCCAACCTAGCACCCAGCCCTAGCCAATGGCACTAAGTGCCCCATCCAGTCCTATCTTGAACACCTCCAGGGACAGCAATTCCACCACCTCCCTGGGCAGCCCTTTCCAATGGGAAATCACTCTGTCAAAAACTTCCTCCTAACATCCAGCCTAGACGTCCCCTGGCACAACTTGAGTCTATGTCCCCTCCTTCTGTCCCTGGGTGCCTGGGAGCAGAACCCAACCCCACCTGGCTACAACCTCCCTTTAGGTCATTGTAGAGACCAATGAGGTCTGCCCTGAGCCTCCTCTTCTGCGGGCTGCACACCCCCAGCTCCCTCAGGCTCTCTCTGTGTTCCAGGCCCCTCACCAGCCCTGCTGCCCTTCTCTGGACACCTTCCAGTACCTCAACATCTCTCTTGAATTCAGGGGACCAGAACTGGACACAGCACCAAAGGTGTGGCCTGACCAGTGCCAAGTACAGGGGCAGAATAACCTCCCTGCTCCTGCTGGCCACACTGTTCCTGGTCCAGGCCAGGATGCCATTGGCTCTGCTGCCCACCTGGGCACACTGCTGCCTCATCTTCAGCTACTCTCTCCCAGCACTCCCAGGTCCGTCTCTGCCTGGCTACTCTCAGACACTCTGTCCCCAGCCTGCAGTGCTGCCTGGGTCTGTTGTGGCCAAAGTGCAGAACCCTGCACTTAGCCTTGTTCAATCTCATCCCATTGGCCTGTCCAGGTCTCTCTGCAGGGTCCTTCTACCCTCTAACAGATCCACTCCTGCTCCTAACTTGGTGTCATCAAGCTCCAAATCTGCTGTAAGTTTCCACTCTCTGAGCAGCTCCCTGGTGGCATTTCCAGACCACACTATCCACAGACAGAGCTGCAGCCTGACCTCAGCTCCACCAGAGGTGGTCATGCCACCAGACCCCGTCCCTTCCCCAGGTGACAAGGATGCGCCCTGGACCCTGTGCTGCTCTTTCAGGACCAGTGTCGAGCTGTGACCTACATCAAGCAGTGTGAGCACACAGGCAGGCTGCTTAGAGCTAAATGAAAGGCCTAAAAACTTGAAGATTTGGAGGATTACAAGGGAGATGAGGCTGAGGCAGGTCCTAATCCCAAGCATTTGCCCGATGCTGTATGCTAAAATGAGACACATCACAGACCCCAAGATTTTGCTCACCACCTTGTGGGGTTTTGTGGTGGTTTTGCAGTTCCCTGCCCCCTCACCTTTTGATATAAACCCAGGCTAGCCTCTTCCATCACACACTGTGTGCCTTTTGCAGGGCAAATCCAAGCTTACAGTTCGATGCCTTCTTGCTGAAATTGCATTTAAAGGCCAAGTGCACTGCAAACTAATTTATTGCCTTTTTTTTTTTTTTTATGTATTTTTAGTTGTGGTGGTTTAAGCAGTTCCCTGCAACCCCACCTTTTAATATAAACCCCAGCTAGGACTCAGAAACACTGGAAGTTGATAAATGAAGCTTCATATTTACAGCTTTGCACAATATGCAAGCAGATATTTGCAAGGTATAACAGATATTTACAGATATATACAATGAAAAGGTAGTACAGAAACACCACAGCCCTCCCAGAGACCAAAATCCCCAAGAGGGGTAACCAACCACCCCTACCACCTCTCTCCCCTTCCCCAATCTTATCTCACCACCTGTTGATGCTGCAGATAAGTGGAGGTAGATGGGCCAGGGGGGTTAGGAGTAGGAAAGAAGTTAGTAGAATTATTAAGAATCAGCTACAAAAGGCAGAGACAAAAGGAACCATGCAAAAAGAAGCAGCCACAGCCCAGCGAGGTCTGAAACCATCTCAACTATCTATATTTTGGTTATACTTTTAAAAACAACTTTTTTTTTCTTTCTCAGTAAAGCTGTGGGTGAAGTGCCATCCTGTGTTTTCCTCTCTCAGCCAACAGTCTAATTTCTCACTCAAATTCTCCAATTAGTCCAAACCAGCACAGGTTTGCTCTCTCAGCCCCATTCACCCCCTTTCAATTGCAGCACTAGAACCTGCATTGTGAGTGGGACATCCCAACCTGGCCCTTTGGGTTCAGTGTTAGCTGAACACAAACCCTCCCTTTTCCCTACTGCTCTGGCAGCAGCTCTGCTTTGTGCCAAAAGCCCAGGTAACAACCCCAGCTGCTGAGTGAGGGCAGAAAAAAAAAAACAACCCAGTGTTGTTTTCTGACATCTTCTTGAACAGGTGCAAGTAAAAGCCTCTTACTGAAGACAATCAGGAGCTAGAGCTGGATCCCAGAGGCGCTGGGAAAATAGCAATTGCTCCAAAAAGTGTAGAACTGGATGCATTTATTGTCCCTCAGAGCTGTTGAGTAATTCTGGGGGTCTATAAAGAAGATGAAGCTGCAAAAAAAAAAATTACTTCTACAATATTGGAAATCCTCACAGAATCATAGAATGGTTTAGGTTGGAAGGGACCTCAAAGCTCAGCCAATTCCAACCCACTCTGCCATAGTCAGGGACATCTCCCACTAGAACAGGTTGCTCAAGGCCTCATCCAACCATCCTTGGAGGTAGAATCATAGAATCAGTCAGGGTTGGAAAGGACCACAAGGATCATCTAGTTCCAACCCCCCTGCCATGCCCAGGGACACTCTACCCTAGATCAGGCTGCCCACAGCCTCTGCCAGCCTGGCTGCAAACATCTCCAGGGATGTGTCCCCAACCACCCCCCTGTGCAACTCATTCCACTCTCATGGTCGACAACTTCCTCCTCACATCCAATCTGAATCTCCCCACCTCCAGCTTTGCTCCATTCCACCTAGCTGTCCAAGAAAAGCCTGGATGGGGCACTTAGTGCCATGGTCTGGTTGACTGGATAGGGCTGGGTGCTAGGTTGGGGTGGATGAGCTTGGAGGTCTCTTTCTACTTGGCTAATTCTGTTGTAGTCAACTCTATTCTATTCTACTCTTTTCTATTCTACTCCTTTCTATTCTATTCTACTCTACTCTTATCTATCCTACTCTACGCTTTTCTATTCTACTCTTTTCTATTCTACTCTATACTACTATTTTCTATTCTATTCTACTCTATTCTATTCTAAATGCACAACTCAGTGTTTTATTCAGACACTGTGTTTCTGCACCAGATCTCTTTAGCTTGTGAAATCTTAACAGTGCCTTTTTGAGTGACCTGATCTAGTGGGAGGTGTCCCTGCCTATGACAGGGGGTTGGAACTGGATGATCTTTGAGATTTCTTCCAACCTAAACCATTCTATGATTCTATGATTCTCTCTGTCCAAAGAGATCCATAATGTTTCTTTGCTAGCTGTGGCTTCATGAATTCATGCAAACCACTCTCCTCTCCTTGCCTAGGTTTGGGGTACCCAGCCCAGCAGACAACACATCACCCACAGAGTATCAGGCTGCTGTTTAAACTGCTCTGTAGACTTGTGGGATGCAGAACACCCTCTTTAATCAATGATGCAATTAGCTACTTGGATCTGGAGGGCTATGATTACCCTGCAGCTTGACAACATAGGTTAGAAAACATGCAGTTTACACACAATGTGGTGTGGTGACTTGGATCCTGTTTCAACATGCTCAGAACTGGGCTTTGACAGCAGCAGAGTGTCCTGGCCTTGCATAGCACAGAGGGAAGGCTAATTCCAAGCCTGTGCACCTACAGTTTGGCTCAAGCTAGTTTCAAACTTCCTCTGTGGCTTCTCCTTCCACCTCCATCAGCTCCCGGATAAAGTGAGGTTCTTCTTATCTAGATACACATTTCCACGTGTGGTTTCATTAGGCTGGTGGATGAGGTTTCCTCATCCTCTGCAACCCACCAGAGTGGTGAGCAGAATGGGCTCATGAATAACAGATGCTCAGAGAGAAAAACGATACAGAAACCCAAAAGCTCACTTAGCCTTGCTTTCTTGTCTTATTGAAGTAGGTTTTCATTAGCTGATAAACACTCTGACAGTGCAATTACTCCACCAGAAATCATCATGCAGAACAAATCAGTACATCCAGAAGGCTGTCTCCACTCTCCTGCCTCCACGGGGACCGCTTCCCCCATTGATCAATGCATAGGGGAAGGAGATGCTAATTCCTCCTAATAATACTTTGCCTTTCATCTGAGAGTTTTCAAAGCACTCAAGCACTGAGCATTTGTTTGTTAATGCTTAGAGGACCCCAGAGAATGGAGGGCCTCACTGCATCAGGAAACTGATACAGCCAAAAGAGCATCATCCCTCTGCTGAAGACTATGGTTCTTTACAGACTGGACAGATATGGTGCAGAGGAAACCAAGACAAAGGAACTTCCAGTGCTTGAAAGGGATCTACAAGGAAGCCAGGAAGGGATTTTGTACAAGAGCCTGAAGTTCTAGGGTGAGAGGCAATGGACTGAAGCTTGAGGAGGGGAGACTTAGACTAGGTATTAGGAAGAAGTTCTTTTCAGTAAGGGTGGTGAGAAACTGGAACAGATGGCTCAGGGAGGTTGTGGATGTCCCCTCCACAGGCTCTGGCCAGCCTGATATAGGGTAGGATGTCCCTGCCCACGGCAGGGGGCTTGGAACTAGATGATCCTTGTGGTCCCTTCCAACCCTGACTAATCCTATGATTCCATGGAGGTGGTCAAGGCCAGGCTGGATAAAGCCTTGAGCAGCCTGGTCCAGTGGCAGGTGTCCCTGGCAATGGCAGGGGTGAGGTTGGAACTAGATGATCTTTAAGGTCCCCTCCAACTTGCCCCATGCTATGAATTTGTATATAATCACCCAATGAGATGAAGACAGTTCTGCTTCCCTGTAAATTAGTCTTACACACTGCATCAGACTAAGCACTGCAGCCAAGGTCCTCACACCAGAGGCACAATATCCACCCAGGCATGAGACAGGGAAGGCAAAAGGAACTCAGATCTGCAGGAGCAGGAAAAGTCAAAGAACAAACCCACATTTCTCTTTAAAAAGGGTCCCTGATAATCTAAAGCTTAAATGCCTACACAGAGACAGATGTTCTTCAGCATGAGGGTGGTGAGAGCCTGGAAGGGGTTGCCCAGGGAGGTGGTGTGGAAGCCTCTTCCCTGGAGGTGTTTAAATGAGGCTTTGGAGAGCCTGATGTAGTGTGAGGTGTCCCCACCCATGGCAGGGGGGGTTGGAATTAGATGATCCTTGTGGTCCCTTTCAACCCTGACTGATTCTATGATCCACCACAAATGCCAGGAGGAAATGTGTGGCAAAGTGTTTATGTGAACAGCTCACTCCTCTCTTCAATTTCAGAATGTTTAGCATATTCCTTGGATCTATAAATGACTCCTGCATCTGAAAGAAAGGGGGGGGCAAGGTCTTGCAAATTTAGGTGCCATATGCCTACACACACTTATTTATGTATAGAGATATCTGCAGGCACAAGGCTCCCCGTTCTGGCACTCTGCTTTCTTCAGACAGCTCATTTCTTACCCCTCTCCTCCTGTGCAGGATCACAGTAATGAAGTTAAGCCTGGCAACGTTAGTGAAGCACTTCTTTCATCCAGCCTTTCAAATTCAACCCCTGTCTGCCCAGATAATAACCAGAGTGCAGCTGAGGCCCCTCTGTCAGCAGCCTTGAAAGAGTTATAAGCAAGGAGGTAATAAGAAATCTTATTACCAGCTTGGAGACAAGAGACAAAGAAGAAAAACAAAACAAACCCAAAAAAGGCACAGATTTGGAGAGGGAAAAGCCCAAAAATCAACCCCAGGCAAATGCATGTGAACAGAGCTTCAAAATGCAGT
Source organism: Psilopogon haemacephalus (assembly GCA_013396835.1). Lineage (NCBI taxonomy): Eukaryota > Metazoa > Chordata > Aves > Piciformes > Megalaimidae > Psilopogon > Psilopogon haemacephalus. The sequence continues at coordinate 351,923 of VWZI01015061.1, read as the reverse complement.
ACACTATAATAGGGGTTTAAATGTGTCCCATACACCTATCCAACTAAAAAAGGCATTTAGAATAGAATAGAAATAGGATAGGATAGGATAGGATAGGATAGGATAGGATAGGATAGGATAGGATAGGATAGGATAGGATAGGATAGGATAGGATAGGATAGGATAGGATAGGATAGGATAGGATAGGATAGGATAAATAGAATAGAACAGAACAGAATAGAACAGAACAGAACAGAACAGAACAGAATAGAATAGAATAGAATAGAATAGAATAGAATAGAATAGAATAAAACATAGAATCATAGACTCAGTCAGAGTTGGAAGAGACCACAAGGATCATCTAGTTCCAGCCCCCCGTGCCATGCCCAGGGACACCCTACCCTAGAGCAGGCTGCCCACAGCCTCTGCCAGCCTGGCCAAAAACACCTCCAGGGATCTGGCCCCAAACACCTCCTTGGGCAACCCATTCCAGCCTCTCACCACTCTCATGATCAACAACTTCATCCTCACATCCAATCTGAATCTCCCCACCTCCAGCTTTGCTCCATCCCCCCTAGTCCTGTCACTACCTGATAGCCTAAGAAGTCCCTTCCCAGCTTTTTTGTAGGTGCCTTCAGATACTGGAAGGCTAATAGGGTCTCTGCAGCCTGGAGAAGAGAAGGCTTCCAGGAGACCTTGGAGTAGTCTGCCAGTATCTGAAGGGGGCTACAGGAGAGCTGGGGAGGGACTATTCTCAAGGTCTTGTAATGACAGTATGAGGAGGAATGGGTTTAAAGTGGAAGAAGGGAGATTGAAACTGGATGTTAGGAAGAAGTAATTTCCAATGAGGGTGGTGAGACACTGGCACAGGCTGCCCAGGGAGGTTGTGGAGCACACAGTGTGATCTTTGATCACATTCTGTGATTCTATGCTCCACAACTTTCCTGGAGATGTTCAGGACCAGGCTGGATGAGTCCTTGAGCGACCTGTTCTAGTGGGAGGTGTCCCTGCCTATGACAGGGTGGGGTTGGAACTGGCTGAGCTTTGAGCTCCCTTCCAACCTAAACCATTCTATGATTCTATGATCACTGAAAAAAAAATTAGAAAGGTTTTGCAGCCCTACAAAGAAGAGACAGCAACACAAAACCACAAAGAGTCTGACCACCAGAACAACCTCCACAAACCCTTGTGGTAACTGTGTCCAAAATTAGCTTCTTCCCTTAAAATAAGGCTGCCAGACAATTCCTCATCTGCCAGCAGTGCTCCATACTACTGTTTAAGCCTGCACAAGATGGGAGAAAAACCTTTTCCTAGCCAAGACACAGGGACCCACCACCACTAGACCTTCAAAGCCAATGCTCTGAGGAAAATTTTTTTCCCCCAATCTCAGCCTGAAAAGGCACAACTCAAAAGAGGGCAGCTCCTTATTAAGGAGAGACTTCTCTCAGAAGCAGATTCTTCACCAAGCAAAGTTTGCATCATTTCCCTGCATGGGGGCTTGGAAACCTGAGACAGCCTGGAGGTGGTCTGCCAAGGGGCACTCACAGTGACTCTGCTCCTTCTGATTTATTAATAAACTCCCTATACACTGACTCAGCTGGAAAATATGATGGCCTCTAAAGCCAGATGATAGCTACTTTATGGCCCAGAAAGGTAACACCAGTTGAGCATATTTATAGAATCACAGAATGGTTTAGGTTGGAAGGGAGCTCAAAGCTCAGCCAGTTCCAACCCCACCCTGTGCCATAGGCAGGGACACCTCCCACTAGAACAGGTTGCTCAAGAATAGAATGGAATAGAATAGAGTAGAATAGAATCATAGAATGGTTTAGGTTGGAAGAGACCTCAAAGCTTATCCAGTTCCAACACTCCTGTGCCATAAGCAGGGACACCTCTCACTAGAACAGGTCACTCAGGACCTCATCCAACCTGGTCCTCAACACCTCCAGGGAGGTTGTGGAGCACAGAAGCACAGAACGTGATCAAAGATCACGTTCTGTGATTCTGTGCTACACACCCTCCCTGGGCAACCTGTGCCAGTGTCTCACCACCCTCACTGCAAACAACTTCCTCCTAACTTCCAGTTTCAATCTCCCCTCTGACACTTTAAACCCATTCCTCCTCGTCCTGCCATAACAACACCTTGTCAATAGTCCCTCCACAGCATTCCTGTAGGCCCCTTCAGATACTGGAAGGCTATTCCAAGGTCTCCTGGAAGCCTTCTCTTCTCCAGGCTGCAGATCCCCAACTCTCTCAGCCTGTCCTCATAGCAGAGCTGCTGCAGCCCTCTCAGCATCTGCCTCCAACACTTCCATGCCCTTCTTGTGCTGGGGGCTGCAGAGCTGCAGACAGTGCTGCAGGTGGGGTGTGAGGAGAGCAGAGCCAAGGGGCACAATCCCCTCCCTTGCCCTGCTGCCCACAGCTGCTCTTGCTGCAGCCCAGCACACAGTTGCTGTCTGGGCTGCACTCACACTGCAGCCTCATCCTCAGCTTTGCATCAGCCCAGACCCCCAGGTCCTGTTCCTCAGGGCTGCTCTCAGCCATTCCCCACCCAGCCTGGAGTTGTGCTTGGGACTGCAAGTTTCTAAAAGCAGAGTTATATTTAAGTGCATTGCATATTACAACTGATCTCACCCCAGGAGACAAACCCTATAGGGCCTTGCAGTGTGCCTCACTGGAGGCAGAAATAATTACCTCAAACAATTGCATGCTTGCTTCTTTCAGCTTGGTTTTTAACCTCAAACCCGGAATAAACAACATTTGTAAGTCAGCCCAAATATTTAGCTTCCCATGACCCATTTCTGACTGCAATGACTGCACTCACATCGTTTATAGGTCACCAAACTGTGACTTGCAGCGAGGAGCACGGCAGCTGTGCAGCAGCTCAGAAACCACACAGTAACATCATGCCCTGGTACCTGAGCAATGAGGCTGAAGCCTCTTCAGCAGCAGAGATTTTGGTACAGAATGACCATTTCCAATAGTCACATTAATTGCAGATCAAACAGAGTGAGGACACAGCAGACAGCCCCATCCAAGGGCCACGAGGATGCTCAGCCACTGGGACAAGAGGGATATGGAGATGCTGGAGCATGTCCAGAGAAGGGCCACGAGGATGCTCAGAAGGCTGCAGCACCTCTGCTGTGAGCACAGACTGAAAGAGTTGGGGCTGTGCAGGCTGGAGAAGAGGAGGCTGCCAGGTGACCTTCTTGTGGTTTTCCAGTATCTGAAGTGGGCTACAAAAAACCTGGGGAGGGACTTTTTAGGCTCTCAGGTAGTGACAGGATGAGGAGGAAAGGAGCAAAGCTGGAGGTGGGGAGATTCAGACTGGATGTGAGGAGGAAGTTGTTGAGCATGAGAGTGGTGAGAGCCTGGAATGGGTTGCCCAGGGAGGTGTTTGGGGCCAGATCCCTGGAGGTGTTTGCAGCCAGGCTGGCAGAGGCTGTGGGCAGCCTGCTCTAGGGTAGGGTGTCCCTGGGCATGGCAGGGGGGTTGGAACTGGCTGATCCTTGTTGTCCCTTCCAACCCTGACTGAGTCTATGATTCTAAGGGCAACTGAAGATGATGATGGATCTTCTCTGCATCAGGTTTGGGGTTTAAACAACAAACTGAGTTTGCAACAAGACTTCAGGAGTGAACCCCTAGGGTCTGCTGGGCAATGCAGACATGGCTCACACTGTTGCAATAAGATCCTTATAGGGACCTTGCTGTGCAACCTGACATTGTTCCAGCTCCTGAGCCAGCCCTTCCCCTGTGGTCACATCTCTGCCTGGCATAGAGCTGGGAGCTGTGCTGACTTAGTTCAGCTCTGTGCCTAATCAAAATTAAAAGCCTCTTACACTGCAGTCTGCCAAGACTTCAAAGGAAAGGTTAGTTAAACAGCATGACTACCTGCAGCCCCAGAGGAACAAGATTTTCTTTTCCTGCCATAAATGAAAGCCTAGAACTGTATGTGGCTGTGTGCTGTGGCAGGAAGCTGTGCCAACAGCTACTCAACCTCCCCATCTATTGCTCATCACCAGAGAAGCCTGTCCCAGAAGCTCTCTCCCACAGCTGCTAGGTCAACAAAAGACTTCTCTATGCTCAAGGATCTGCTGCTTCTCCTCTTCAGCCTTTCTACAGTTAAGGAGCACCACCTTTAAGAGCTGACAGCTTATAGCAGTGGTGGCTGCTTCCTGTCTTCACCTGTCTCTTGCTGCCCTTGCCCTGCTAGCGCTCACTAAGCACTTTGAGTGGTGCTTCCCTGGACCGGGGGGAAGGGAACAGCAGAGCTGTGTGGCACTTGTCCAGCAGTCACATTCACTTCCTACCAGTGGATGCTTCTGCAGGACATTTCAGAAGCCACTGCACTCACTAACACATCTCTACACTTCACAGGCTCACAGGATGCTAGCAGTTGGGACTCAAGGAGATCATCCAGTCCAACCCCCCCTGCCAGAGCAGGACCAGACAACCTAGCTCAGCTCACACAGGAACACATCCAGACAGGCCTTGAAAGGCTCCACAGAAGGAGACTCCACAACCTCTCTGGGCAGCCTTTGCCAGTTCTCTGGGACCCTTCCAGTCAAGAAGTTCCCCCCTTGTATTGAGGTGGAAACTCCTGTGCTGCAGCTTCCATCCACTGCTCCCTTGTCCTATCACAAGGAGCAAGTGATGTGATGGTTCCATAGTTCCCTAGCCCCCTACACGTTTTAATTCACCAAGGCTAGACTCAGCCATGCAGAAGTTAAGGGATGAAGCTTTCTGTTCACAGCTTAGCACAATATACAAGCAGATAGTTACAATATGTTACAAATATTTACAGCTAGATGCAGAGATATACAAGTTAAAAGTCATAGAGAAACACAATGCCCCTCCCAGAGAGCTGAGTCCCCAAGAAGGGTTCCCAACCACCCTTCCACCTTTCCCCCACCTCCTAATCCTATCCCAGAACCTGCCTTATGTGCAAGGTGAATTAGAAGGATTGGCAAGGAGGGTTAGAAGCAGAAGTGATTAGTTGGGTTATACAGATCCAGCCAGAAGCCAGGGAGAGGGAGAGACCAACAGGCAGAGATCAGACCAGAACAAGACTCTGCCTTATCTATGTTTGTGTCCTTGCTTTTGCACATCTCAGCAAACCTCTGAGTAAAGTGCACATCACCATTTGTTTTATTTTCACAGCCTATCATCTGATATTTTTTTTTTTCCTCATTAAAATATCCCAATTAGCCTCAAACCAGCACTTGCCTAAAGAAGCAAAGAGAGGCAGCTTGGCTTTCATGGACACCATTTCACACAGACCCCCAAAGGGCAAACAATGCTTGAGCAGAGTTCAGATTACCACAGTAGATGCCCCAAGCCTATTGCTACTGGCTTTGATACTTGCCTGACTTGGCACATCCTGCCTTTGCCTTGGGCAGAAATTCATCAAGATGCTCATGTGCCCACCCTATCAGTGGAGCCTTCCTGCCCAGCTCTGCATTAAATCTAATCAGCAGCTTATTGCCTAAACTTGATTATTGCAGGAAACAGGGAACATTGTATAAAATTGAGATCAGGGCCAGGCTTGATAAGAATTATCTCTGGAAATATGTGTGCTGATGGTGCCTGAAAACAGAGACTCTGCAATGGAGCAGAATCATCTGTGCAGAGCTGTAAGCCTCTGCCCTAGCCTGTAGAAAGCCCTGTAGAGCAAGTGACAGTAAGCAAACTCATCCAGCTGATAAAGACAGCAAGAAAAGTCAAGGAATAGAGGGAACCAAAAGAACAGCCCAGCTAGGCTCTCGAGAGCAAGGATCATCTCTGCGGTGCCCCCCTTTGAAGAGCAACATTGGACTACAAACCCATGCCAAGGCCACTGCAGTATCCATTTGGCACTGTACTTGGTACTGGTCAGGCCACATCTTGAGTGCTGTGTCCAGTTCTGGGCCCCTCAGTTCAAGAGAGATGCTGAGATACTGGAACGTGTCCAGAGAAGGGCAACGAAGCTTGTGAGGGGCCTGGAGCACAGCTCTGTGAGGAGAGGCTGAGGGAGCTGGGGGTGTGCGGTCTCGAGAAGAGGAGGCTCAGGGCACAGCTCATTGCTGTCTGCAACTACCTGAAGAGAGGTTGTAGCCAGGTGGGGTTGGGCTCTTCTGCAAGGCAACCAGCAAAAAAACTAGGGGACACAGCCTCAAGTTGTGCCAGGGGAGGTCTAGGCTGGATGTTAGGAGGAAGTTCTTGACAGGGAGAGTGATTGGCATTGGAATGGGCTGCCCAGGGAGGTGGTGGAGTCCCCATCCCTGGAGGTGTTCCAAAAAAGCCTGGATGGGACACTTAGTGCCCTTGGCTAGGGCTGGGTTCTAGGTTGGACTGGATGATCTTGGAGGTCTCTTCCAACCTGGCTTATTCTATTCTGTTCTGTTCTATTCTATTCTATTCCATTCCTTTCCATTCTATTCCAATCTGTTCCATTCTGTTCTATTCTATTCTATTCCATTCCTTTCCATTCTATTCCAATCTGTTCCATTCTGTTCTATTCTATTCTATTCCATTCCTTTCCATTCTATTCCAATCTGTTCCATTCTGTTCTATTCTATTCTATTCCATTCCTTTCCATTCTATTCCAATCTGTTCCATTCTGTTCTATTCTATTCTATTCCATTCCTATTCTATTCTATTCTATTCTATTCTATTCCATTCCTTTCCATTCTATTCCAATCTGTTCCATTCTGTTCTATTCTATTCCATTCTATTCTGTTCCAGAGAAGGCCAATGAATACCAGATACCAAAGAACACCCTGAGCAGCTGCACACTCTGTACTTAGCAATGAAGACACCATCTGGAATTAGGCAGCCCTGCATGCAGAAGGCTCTCAACAGCCCTTGCCGTGGCACTTGCATTACCACCAGAGCTGCATGAAGGCATCCAGATGAGAACACAGGTGGAGCAGGCATGCAGCACATCAGCAACTTTGCTGTGCTGCCACGTGTCTGTCTGCAGAGCTAACACATTTTTTGGCCACAGATGCCCAAAAAAAAAAAAAGTCAAACTCAGATCTTTCTCAAGCTCTATTTTGAGGATTAGAGGAATTTCTTTTATATCCCCCCTCATCAGGGAGGGGTTTTGGGTGTAAAACACCGATAAGCAGCTGCTTCTTTCACTGGTGCAGACAACTCTCTCGCCTCTTTCACTCAGTGCAGGCAGCTCTCTTGCTTTCCCCAGCTTAATTCATCACCAGGTCCTTGGGAAAAGCAAGCTTGCTTTGTTCAGGGCTTGTTATGGAGCAGGAGCAAGACACACAGTAGTGCTGAAGTCTTGTGGTGACAGCAACTAAAGCTGTTGTCAGAGTTTGCACTGGCAAGCTCCCCGAAAGCTGGAGCAGAGCAATGCCTGGTAACAGAGCAACCAGGGGCTGCCTTTCCTGTGCAACAGCTGGGATAGGGAGCTACGAGATTCTTTTCCAGTCCAGCTCTCACCTAACTGAAAAGATTAGAACGAAAAAATCCAACAGTAAGGCACTCTGAAACTGACAGAGCAAAGAGGAGGACACACAGAAGCAGGCAGCCCGGATGAAAAGATGTACTGAGGAAGCAACAGCCTGAATAGAATAGAATAGAATAGAATAGAATAGAATAGAATAGAATAGAATAGAATAGAATAAGGCAGGTTGGAAGAGACTTCCAAACTCATCCAGTCCAACCTAGCACCCAGCCCTATCCCATAGCACTAAGTGCCCCATCCAGGCTTTGGTTCAACACCTCCAGGGATGGAGACTCCACCATCTTCCCAGGCAGACCATTCCAATGCCAATCACTCTCTCTGGCAAGAACTTCCTCTTCACATCCAGCCTAGACCTCCTCCGGCACAACTTGAGACTGTGTCCCTTTCTTCCTTGCAGAAGAGCCCAACCCCACCTGGCTACAACCGCCCTTCAGGTAGTTGTAGACAGCAATGAGGTCTGTCCTGAGCCTCCTCTTCTCTAGGCTAAGCAACTCCATCTCCCTCAGCCTCTCCTCACAGGGCTGTACTCCAGGCCCCTCACCAGTTTTGTTGTCCTTCTCTGGACACCTTCCAGCACCTCAACATCTCTCTTGAATTGAGGGGACCAGAACTAGATCACAGCACTCAAGGTATGTCCTGAATAATGCCAAGTACAGGGGCAGAATAACCTCCCTTGTCCTGCTGGCCACACTGTTCCTGACCCAGCCCAGGATGCCATTGGCTCTGCTGCCCACCTGGGCACACTGCTGGCTCCTGTTCAGCTCCTATCTCCCAGCACCCCCAGGTCCCTCTGTGCCTGGCTGCTCTCAGCCACTCTGTCCCCAGCTTCCTCTTAGAAAGCAGACTGGGGAGTTAAACATAGCCTTGGCTCTGTGAAGCTTGGGAGAATATCATCTCCCACTTGGTCTGCATCCTTTCCCACACCCATTCAATAGCATATTTAAGGAGCAGCATTCAGAGGATCGCCGTAACACTACAGGGAGGCAGCACAAGAGAGAGACTCCAGCCTGAGTGGCAGCCTCCCACCTGGCATCCCAGACCCAAATCCAAACCCCACAGCCCAGCCAGCCTCCTCTATGTGTGAAACTGAAGTGGCTGGCAGCTCTGGGTGGAGGTGAAGCTGTAGAAAGCCAAGGTGGGAAAACATATTTGTAAAGCATACTGCTTGGGGAGATCTACAGCATCTTACAGGGTAGCTCAATAAGTCCAGGTAGGATGCAGAAATTCTGCTCCAGCCTCATTCTCTGTACCCCACAGCCCAGCCAGCTCCCTCTATGTGTGAAACTGAAGTGGCTGGCAGCTCTGGGTGGAGGTAAAGCTGTAGAAAGCTAAGGTGGAAAAAACATATTTGTAAAGCATACTGTATGGGGAGAGCTACAGCATCTTACAGGGTAGCTCAGGCAGGATGCAGAAATTCTGCTCCAGCCTCACTCTCTCTGCCAATGGTACAAAGACTAAACTGAAACCACCAAGAGTGACTGACAAGCCTCTGGCCTAAAGGATGCCCACTGAAGTTGGCAGACTGTGCCACTAGCTCACTGGGCACTGTGATAACCAGAGGAAAAGGCACCTGCTGCTCCCTGCTCCTCAGAGCAAGACTACAGCTGTGTAGGACCCAGACAGCCCCATGGAAAGCAGAACATAGAATCACAGAATGGTTTCGGTTGGAAGGGACCTCAAAGCTCAGCCAGTTCCAACTCCATGCCGTAGGTATTGACACCTCCCATTAGAACAGGTCACTCAAGGACTCATCCAACCTGGCCTTGAACACCTCCAGGGAGGGAGCAGCCACAACCTCCCCCAAGCAACCTGTTCCAGTCCAGAACATCCTTTAGCCTGGTTCCTGTGTGAATGGAGTGGAGGGACCAGGTGTAGAAAATGCACCTCACGGGGAACTACTTGGACTTGAATACTGCCTTCAGTTTTGGCTTCAACTCCCCAGTTGAAGAAGGACAGGGATCTGCTGGAGGAGCTCCAGTGGAGGGCTCCAAGGATGATGAGGGGAGTGGAGCACTGCCCAGTGAGGAGAGGCTGAGGGACCTGGGGCTGATTAGTCTGCAGAAGAGAAGACTGAGAGGGGATTTAATAAATGTTTATAAATCTCTGAGGGCTGGGGGTCAGGAGAGAGGGGACAGGCTCTGCTCACTTGATCCCTTGGACAGGCCAATAAGCAACGGATGGAAGCTGCAGCATAGGTTTACACCTCAACATCTTACTGTATGGGTCCCAGAGCACTGGCACAGGCTGCCCAGAGAGGCTGTGGAGTCTCCTTCTGTGGAGACATTCAAGGCCTGTCTGGATGTGTTGTTGTGTGCCCCTGAGCTAGATTGGTCCTGCTCTGGCAGGAGTGTTGTGTTGGACTGGATGATCTCTTTGGGTCCCTTCCAACCCCTGACATCCTGTGAGTCTGTGACTTTCCTCCACTGTTACAACTCTTCCAAACCACAAACTGAAATACAAGAATTGCCCTTTGAACATGAGGAAGAGCTTCTTTACTTTGAGGGTGACAGAGCACTGAAACAGGCTGGAGTCTTTCTTCTCTGGAGATGATTCAAGGCCTGCATGGACACAATCCTATGCAACTTGCTCCAGGTGAATATGCTCTAGAAGGGGTGTTGGACTAGACAATCTCTAGAGGTCCCTTCCAGTGCCTACCATTCTGTGACTGTGTGGCACATCAGGCAGCACATCTCTGTTTCAAGGTAATGGGTTTCAAGGAACCACCTGCACGTCACAGCACTTCACTGTTCCTTTTCCCTTGCCTTCGAGTAGAAAACACAGGGATAAACTGAAATGCCAACGACCACCATGGGCATTAAAGCACCTGACAGCATCCCAAGTGAGATCATTTCACCACCACCAATATAAACCTCAATAAAACCAGAAAAGGTCCAGCCCCAGCCCACGATGAACGACTGGCAGCTCGCTGTGGTCTGACAGATCATTTCCACCCTAGCAGCAACCATTGCTTTTTCACCTCCTTGAAGATATTACTCGAAGCCCAAGGGGTTGCTATAAAGTTTTGGGAGTTTTTAAAATGGGAAAAGCATAATTGAAATAATTCATCCTCAAGTCTTGGAGGAGTAGAGTTTCAAGCAAGCTATAATTCAAGCAGCTCTCCAATTGTCCTCCTTGCACGTAAGCTGATGCTCTGTTGGTGAGGATTCAATAACAACTCCTTTTATTCTTTCCACCACAAAAA
>VWZI01015061.1:287968-341238 GCA_013396835.1 Psilopogon haemacephalus | reverse complement strand
CAAAAAACCCCCTTAGCTGTCTTTGCTGACAGAGCTCCCACTCTGTAAAACCCTCTTATTGTGGCTGGGGACACAAAGGGAAAATATCTGACAATGAAAAATTAAACAGACTCCGCCAAAGCGCCGCAGCTCGCTACAAAGAGCAGATGTTAAAACCTTTTGAGTGGTGTCAAAATATCTCCCTCAGAAGAGGCAGGCTTTGAATGGGCTGGTAATTAAAATAAAACAAAAAAAACCAAACCTCTGAAGGCTCTTGGCTTCAGTTCAGCACCCTTCACGCTCACAGAGAGGCTCATTTCTTCCCTCTGCCGTGCCAGATAGTGATGCACAAGCAAGATGGTTTAGAAGAAAAGCCAGCCGGTCCCCAACTTCCAGCAACCAGTTTTTGGAACTCTTAACTTCAGGAGAGAAGGGGGAGAAGCCAGGCAAGAACCCAACAGCTGCAGAGACTGCTCACATATTCACAAAGTCTTGTAACGAGGACGAGGAGGAATGGGTTTAAACTGGCAGAGGGGGGATTTAAATGGGATGTTAGGAGGAAGTTCTTCACAGTGAGGGTGGTGAGACACTGGCACAGGTTGCCCAGGGAGGTTGTGGCTGTTCCCTCCCTGGATGTGTTCAAGGCCAGGCTGGATGAGGTCCTGAGTGACCTGATCTAGTGGGAGGTGTCCCTGCCTATGGCACAGGGGGGTTGGAACTGGATGAGCTTTGAGGTCTCTTCCAACCTAAACCATTCTATGATCTCCTCACCTCTCAGGTATTGTCAACCTGATCTAGTGGGAGGTGTCCCTGCCTGTGGCACAGGGGGGTTGGAACTGGATGAGCTTTGAGGTCTCTTCCAACCTAGACCATTCTCTGATTCTATAAAGATACTAACCACAACCCCAAGTGAAAGTGCAAAGGCAGAGCAGAGGAGGCTGAAGCAGGACATGGAAGCAACCAAACCCCAACGATCCTGGAAGCCAGGTACTGCCCTGAGAGAGCTCTGTCCTGAACATACTGAACAGGCAGCTCCAAAGCAGTCATGCTTTGGCTGAGCTCCATTGCTATTTTGAGAGGAGAGCTGGGTATATTCCTCCCAGGATATACAGAGCACACTGAAACATCCAACCTCCCCCATAAATATGTTAGAGATCAAGAGAGAAAAAAATAAAATAAAATAGAAACGAGTCCTCTTTTCACACCAAAAGTATTTTCCACACAAAAGCCATGTTAGCAACTACAATTTGTTTTGTTTTTTTTTTCCCCTGAAGTGGTGCAGACCAAGAGTTAGGCAGATACCTCCCATGGACTCTAATCAGAGCCTTATGGCTAGGACAGCACACAGCTTTTTCCAGCACACGGTGGGTGGAAGTGAGCTCTATTTTAACAGACCAGAAGTAGCTAAAAAAAAAAAAAAAAGGCAGAAAATCAGAAAGGAGAAATAATTTTTAAAAATAAATAAATCCCCCTGCATGCCTAGAAGTGGAAGAGATATGGCATCTGCATCCTCTGCTTCTGATCAGGGGTTTGCAATGCATCTTCAGGTTCACAGAAACATCCAGAGGTTGGCAAAGCCCCTCAGGAACACCCAAGTCCAACCTAGAACCCTCCTCTACAAGATTCACCTTAAACCATCTCCCTAAGCACCACATCCAAACCACCCTGAAACACAGCCAGGCTGGGTGACTCCACCACCTCGCTGGGCAGCTCATTCCAGTCCCTGACCACTCTCTCCAGGTAAAACTTTCCCCTAATATCCAGTATAAACCTCCCCAGCCTCAGCTGGAGGCCATTCCCCCTTGTTCTGTCTCCAATTCCCTGTGAGGAGAGGCTGAGGGTGTGCAGCCTGCAGAAGAGGAGGCTCAGGGCAGACCTCATTGCTCTCTACAGACAGAAGGAAGTTCTGCTTGGGTCTTATGCCTACAGGCAAGAAGCTGCTCAGCAAGCATAGCAAGAAATGTGTTCCAGGTTCTTTCTTCCAGAAGATAATGAATATTATTCTAACGAGCACCACTCCAGCTCTCCCTTTAAGCAGTTCATCTCTTAAATCATAGAATCATAGAATCAGTCAGAGTTGGAAGGGACCACAAGGATTATCTAGTTCCAAATCCCCTGCCATGCCCAGGGACACCCTGCCCTAGATTAAGCTGCCCACAGCTTCATCCTGCCTGGCCAAAAACACCTCCAGGGATGTGACCCCAACCACCTCCCTGGGCAACCCATTCCAGCCTCTCACCACTCTCATGCTCAACAACTTCCTCCTCACATCCCAAATCGAAAAAGGTCAGATCTAGGGATACACCAGTTAGGGCTGGGAGGTTTGATTCTCACCCAGCAGTGCAAGCTACAGAGTTTGTTTCTTCCCTAGCACCAGGGAGTCCACTCAGCTGCTGCTGAGCACAGTAGAGGTGCTCACTGCTTTCATCTCTGCTTTGCTTTGAGTGCATTCATCCAGGACACTTCAGTATTCAGGCTAGACATTTTATCACCCTGCTCTTAAAATACCCAAATATACATCACAGTCTAGAAATTGGTAAGTAGCAATGATATAAAGAAGTTGTGATAGAAAATGAGAAGTAGTAAGGAGCACAAACATGAGCAAGCAAGAATACTCATGAGACCTCAGAAAAAGCAAAAAGAAGGGACACATCCAAAAGTCATTCATGTCTGGAAGGAGAAGGCTCCAAGGTGACCATACTGTGGCCTTTCAGTATCTGAAGGGGGCCTACAGAAAGCTGAGGAAGGACCTTTTAGGCTGCCAAGTAGTGATGGGACTAGGGGGAATGGAGCAAAGCTGGAGGTGGGGAGATTCAGACTGGATGTTAGGAAGAAGTTCTTCAGCATAAGGGTGGTGAGAGTCTAGAAATTGTTGCTCAGGGAGGTGGTGGAAGCCTCATCCCTGGAGGTGTTTGCAGCCAGGCTGGCAGAGGCTGTAGGCAGCCTGATCTAGGGTAGGGTGACCTTGGGCAAGGCAGGGAGGTATGAACTGGCTGATCCTTGTGCTCCCTTCCAACCACGACTGATTCTAGGATGATTCTGTGATTCTCTGATTTGTGCTGCAACGATTTATAACAAATATTTGCCAGGCATTTATTTCATAGAATCACAGTATGGTTTAGGTTGGAAAAGACCTCAAAGATCATCCAGTTCCAACCCCTCTGTGCCATAGGCAGGGACACTTCCCACTAGATCAGGTCGCCCAAGACCTCATCCAGCCTGGCCTTGAACACCTCCAGGGGATATCTGATAGCCAAGTTAAAGTCCCAGGCTCAGGGGATGTTGGGGCCACATGGCACCATGGGGTTGGAACTAGGTGATCCTTGTGGTCCCTTCCAACCCTGACTGATTCTGTGACAAAAAGCCTGAAATGAACAACGCATCAAAAGCAGCACAGGGCTGATTTATAAGCCAAGAGCCTTTTGTGTATGGAGGACACTGAGCTGTGAAAAGCAAGGTCTGAGCATGGGCCAAGTTGTGCTTTCTAGGCTGATGCATGATTATCCAGCATGACTTTGCATTGCAGCAGAAGGGCACTGGTGTGATCTACGACAGGCAGCTGCAGAGAACTCACAGGTGAAGGAGGCAAAAAGCTGAGCCTTCTTCCACACAGCAAACAGAAAAAAATAATTCTGTTTCTGGTTTGATGTTTTGTTTTTTTTTTCATTGCAGGCAGCTCTGAGTTGGGCCAATTTTCAGTCGTGGGACAGGGCAGGGAGAAGAGTAAATGAATTCATGTTTGATTTATACTAAGCCAGAACCTGGTCTTTTTACTTGCTCTTCCTGCTGAAATAGAAGCAGATTAGGTACATGGAATCGATGACACCAACAATGATCTCGAGAGGCAAGATGCAAAGGAACAAACATGGAGCAAAGCTGGAGGTGAGGAGATTCAGATTGGATGTGAGAATAGAGTTGAATAGAACAGAATTAGCCAGGTTGAAAGAGACCTCCAAGCTCATCCAGCTCAACCTAGCACCCAGCCCTATCCAATCAACCTGACCATGGCACTAAGTGCCCCATTCAGGCTTTTCTTGAACAACTAGGGGGAATGCAGCAAAGCTGGAGGTGGGAAGATTCAGATTGGAGGTGAGGAGGAAGTTGTTGAGCAGGAGAGTGGTGAGAGCCTGGAATGAGTTGCCCAGGGAGGTGTTTGGGGCCACATCCCTGGAGATGTTTGCAGACAGGCTGGCAGAGGCTGTGGGCAGCCTGATCTAGAGTAAGGTGTCCCTGGGCATGGCAGGGGGTTTGGAACTGGCTGATCCTTGTGGTCCCTTCCAATCCTGACAGATTCTATGATTCTATGATTCTCTGAAACATGGATTTGCTGTCAGGGAGAGGCACATGGAGCAAGACCCAGATATTCAGAGACCTCAGCTGTTGCTCAGGCAACCGCCACTTTGAAACAGCTAACATGCAGAGAGAGCATTCTCATCCAGCCCATAGCATCTGTGACTCAGTTTACTCGCTGCAAGCAGAGATGAGAGCCCTCGGGGTGAGAAGAGGCAGCAGGTACTTCATCATCCCTGCAGGAGGAAAGCCTCCCTGGGGTCTCGATAGAAGCTGAGGCATCCTGAGCAAGCAGCTCTGCTGTTCACTACTTGGAGCTGTTACTCTGCCCTGGCAGAGCTGTGATGTGTCAGGGTCTGCAGACCTGCCCTGTGTGTCTACAGTATCCATAAGCAGTTGTAAACACCTCCCAGACCAGCCCTGCCAAGTATAAATGTCACAGAACTTAAGCAAAGTTCTTCTGATCCCTGTGGCTACAAAAGCTGAAGACACAGAAAGCTCAACACGAGGCAGCAGTGTGCACTTGCAGCCCAGAAAGCCAAGCAGAGCCTGGGCTGCAGCAGGAGAAGTGTGGCCAGCAGGGCCAGGGAGGTGATTCTCCCCCTCTGCTCTGCTGAGAGCCCACCTGGAGTACTGCATCCAGTTCTGGAGCCTCTGGGACAAGAGAGACGTGGACATGCTGGAGGTGTCCAGAGAAGGGCCACGAGGATGCTCAGAGGGCTGCAGCACCTCTCCTATGGGGACAGACTGAAAGAGTTTGGGCTGTGCAGTCTGGGGAAGGCTCTCAGGTGACCTTCTTGTGGCCTTCCAGAATCTGAAGTGGGCTACAAGAAAGCAGGGGAGGGACTTCTGAGGCTGTGAGGGAGTGACAGGACTAGGGGGAATGGAGCAAAGCTGGAGGTGAGGAGATTCAGACTGGATGTTAGGAAGAAGTTTTTCAGCATAAGGGTAGTGAGAGTCTAGAAATTGTTGCTCAGGGAGGTGTTTGGGGCCACATCCCTGGAGGTGTTTGGGGCCAGGCTGGCAGAGGCTGTGGGCAGCCTGCTCTAGGGTAGGGTGTCCCTGGGCATGGCAGGGGGGATGGAACTGGCTGATCCTTGTGGTCCCTTCCAACCCTGACTGATTCTATGATTCTACAAGGGAGGAGGGAGAACCTGCATTGCCCAATTCCTTGCCTCCCCCTCTTTTGGAGTGCAACATCTCTGCCTGTGGAAGACATTTGCTTGGCTATTAAATTTTTCAGAGAATCACAGAATCAGTCAGGGTTGGAAGAGACCACAAGCATCAGCCAGTTCCAACCCCCCTGCCATGCCCAGGGACACCCTACCCTAGATCAGGCTGCCCACAGCCTCTGCCAGCCTGGACAAAAACACCTCCAGGGATGTGGCCACAACCACCTCCATGGGCAACCCACTCCAGGCTCTCACCACTCTCATGCTAAACAACTTCCTCCTCACATCCAGGCTGAATCTCCCTACCTCCAGCTTTGCTCCATTCCCTTTGTCCTCTCACCCCCTGAGAGCCTCAAAAGTCCCTCCCCAGCTTCTTTGTAGCCCCGTTCAGATGCTGGAAGGCCACAAGGTGACCTGGGAGCCTCCTCTTCTCTTTCCTCCCTCTGTTTTTCACTGCCCATGGAGAAACAACTCGTTCCCTGTCAGCCTGTTCCTACTCACCTGATCCTATTGTTTCAGCTCATTCTGACTGTGTGGGAAGGCAGGCTTAGGAAATGAGGACGAAGTGTGTGATTAGTTGATTTTCCTTTGTTTTCCAAGGAGGTGGGACACATATGTCAGTGTGTTTCAGCTCTTCTTGCCGAGCAGTTTGGATACAGCCTCAGAGCTGTTTGGGGTGGAAAACTGGCAGCAAAGCTCCCTTCCAGTTGGTTCTGCTCTGGGAGCACAGAGCTGAATTAGATCACAGAATGGCTGAGGGTGGGAAGGGACTGCAGAGATCATCTGCTCCAACCTCCTCCCACCAGGGATTGGGATGCCTCACAACTACACTCAGCTGGCTCAAGGTCTCACCCAACTCAACCCAACCCTGAACACCCCCGAGGAGGAAGCATCCAAAATCTCCTTGGACAGCCTGTTTAGAACTCCCAACACCCTCATACTGAAGAACTTCTTCCTCAGCTCCAGTCTAACCCTGCTCTCCCTCAGCTTCAAACCGTTCCCCTTGGCCTGTCTCTAGACACCCTAACAAAAAGTCCATCTGCAGCCTTCCTGGAAGACCCCTTCAGCTATCAAAAAGCTGCTCTAAAGTCCCCCTGGAGCCTTCTCTTTCCAGGCTGAACAACCCCAGCTCCCTCAGCCTGGTGGTGAAGTCACCACCCTGGGAAGTGTTCAGCAATGGACTGGATGGAGCACTTAGTGCAATGGTCTAGTTGATTGGCTATGGCTGGGTGCTAGGTTGGGCTGGATGAGCTTGGAGGTCTCTTCCAACCTGGCTGATTCTATTCTACTCTATTCTATTCCACTCTATCCCATTCTACTCTATTCCATTCTCTTCCTATTCTATTCCATTCTATTCCTATCCTATTCCTGTTCTACTCCTAGCCTATTACATTCCTATCCTACTCCTACCCTATTCTATTCCTATCCTATTATATTCCAATTCAATTCTATACCAATTCTATTCCATTCCAATTCTATTCCTATCCTATTCTTTTCCAATTAAATTCTATTCCAATTCAATTCTACTCCAATTCAATTCTACTCCAATTCTATTCTATTCCAATTCTATTCTATTCCAATTCTATTCTATTCCAATTCTATTCTATTCCAATTCTATTCTATTCCAATTCTATTCTATTCCAATTCTATTCTATTCCAATTCTATTCTATTCCAATTCTATTCTATTCCAATTCTATTCCTATTCTATCCTATTCCTATCCTATCCTATTCCTATTCTATTCTATTCCTATCCTATTCTATTCCTATCCTATTCTATTCCAATTCTATTCCTATCCTATTCCTATTCTATTCTATTCCATTCTTTTCTATTCTATTCCTATTCTCTGATAGCCTACACTCCAGCTTGGATCATCTTTGTGTCCCTCCTCTGGACTTACTCCACCAGCTCTGTGCCCTTCTCATGCTGGGGACACCAGAACTGGACAAAGCATTTCAGGTGAGGGTCTCAGCAGAGCATCTGCTGGCCACACTCCTCTTGATGCAGCCCAGCACACAGCTGCCTTCTGGGCTGCAGGAGGGCACCTCCAGCTCATGGTGAGCTTCACACTTCAGATTCATACCCCAAAGAGATCTTGCAACAACCTTTAATGCTCTATAAAACACGAGGAGCCTGCTCTGCTCTGCAACCTGACAGCAAAACCCTCTCGTTTTAATTCTCTCCTCCAACCATATGACACTGGAGATGCAGACAGAAGTAAAATCTGTGTTTTCCAGCAGACAGTAAAAGGTGCATGGATAAGTGAATGAGGCAATGGGACATAAATCAATTTTTAGGTGGGAAGTCCTACTGGTCCACAGCAAGCAGAGGAGAATGCTGGAAACTGTGAGACCTCATGCATGGGGCTGTATTCTGCCTGCTTGTGGAGAGGTTGCTGCTGGGCTCTTAGAATCACAGAATCAGCCAGGTTGGAAGAGACCTCCCAAGAGCATCCAGCCCAACCTAGCACCCAGCCCTAGCCAATGGCACTAAGTGCCCCATCCAGGCCTTTCTTGAACACCTCCAGGGATGGCGACTCCACCACCTCCCTGGGCAGCCCATTCCAATGCCAATCACTCTCTCTGCCAACAACTTCCTCCTAACATCCAGCCTACACCTCCTCTGGCACAATTTGAGGCTGTCCCCCCTCCTTCTTCTCATAGGTAATTACAGACAGAAGGGGGAATGGCCTCAAGCTGAGGCTGGGGAGGTTTAGATTGGACATTGGAAAAAGACAGTGGTCAAGGACTGGAATGAGCTGCCCAGGGAGGTAGTGGAGTCACCAAATCACCAAGAAAAGCCTGGATGGGGCACTTAGTGCCATGGTCACCCACCCTGAATGTGTTTAAGGGTGGTTTGGATGTGGTGCTTAGGGCTATGGTTTCAGGTGAATCTTGTAGAGTAGGGTTGTGAGTTGGACTTGGTGATCCTGAGGAGCTTTGCCAACCTGGATGTCTCTTGTGATAATTCAAAACCTGGAACAAGAGCTCCAAATAACATCTGAGGAAGAGGGGAAAAAGGAATTACAGATATGTAAATGAGTGCCTTGCCACGGGCAAAGACCACAGTAGGCAAGCAGGAGCTGAGGAGAGGGGAACAGAAGGAGAAAAGGATTCAAACGTGGAGCCAAAAGTCAAAATGCCCAACAAACGTTGCTTGGATCTGCCTGTGCAACAGCACTCCAGTTACCTGGAGTGACCCCACGGAAGGAGCCCAGCAGCAACAAAGGGTTATAAGGAGGTACTGAGGCGAGATTGTCACAGAAAGGCATGATGGTAAAGCAGCAGTCCCTGTGCTGACCCTGCAGAGGTAAAAAAGACAGGAGGGTTTAGCTGAAATTAAATGTGGATTAGATTGGGATTTTTATCCTCGACCTGGCTTCCTCTGCTGCAGACAGCTCACACCCAAGCATGTTGGCAAGCAAGGAAGCAGCAGCCAAGTGACAGAACTGTGCCTTGGCACAATCAGAGCAACTTTTCTGTGCTTTTCCCCACACAAAGTAAGATTTGTTTCCTGCAGCCATAGGAAAGCTCCTTCCTCCCCTCCCCAAAGCCACCTGCCAGCATTCCACACTGCAGTGCTGAGTCCTGTGTGCAAGGTCACTTCGATTCCCTCCAGAAATCACCAAACCTTTTTTTTTCTGTTGCCTCACATTCAAGCCCTGCATGCACCCAGGATTTACATTTGAAAACAAATGGAACATGTGAAGAGCTGCAGACTTGGCTGTGAGGCAGCATCCTCCTCTTCTCAGCCAGTCCAGAACGCACTTAAATCAGAAACCAACCCTAGGAAGCTTGTTGCATCTTTTCATTCACAGCATGAAAGGAGAGTCCTGTGCAAGGTCACTTCCATTCCCTCCAGAAATCACCAAACCATTTTTTTTTCTGTTGCTTTACATTCAAGCCCTGCATGCACCCAGGATTTACAAATGGAACACGTGAAGACAGGATCTACATTTGAAAACAAATGGAGCAAGTGAAGAGCTGCAGACAGGGCTCTGAGGCAGGATTCTCCTCTTCTCAGCCAGTCCAGAACACACATTAAATTAGGAACAAACCCTAGGAATCTTCTTGCATCCTTTCATTCACAGCATGAAAGGAGAGTCCTGTGCAAGGTCACTTCCACTCCCTCCAGAAATCACTAAAACAAGTTTTTTCTGTTACATTCAAGCCCTGCATGCACCCAGGATTTACAAATGGAACAAGTGAAGAGCTGCAGACAGGGCTGTGAGGCAGCATTCTCCTCTTCTCAGCCAGTCCAGAACACACATGAAATCAGAAACAAACCCTAGGAAGCTTGGTACATCCTTTCATTCACAGCATGAAAGAAGAGTCCTGTGCAAGGTCACTTTCATTCCCTCCAGAAATCAGTAAAACAATTTTTTTTTCTGTTACATTCAAGCCCTGCACACACCCAGGACTTCTATTTGAAAACAAATGGAACAAGTGAAGAGCTGCAGACAGGGCTGTGAGGCAGCATCCTCCTCTTCTCAGCCAGTCCAGAACACACTTAAATCAGAAACCAACCCTAGGAAGCTTGTTGCATCTTTTCATTCACAGCATGAAAGAAGAGTCCTGTGCAAGGTCACTTTCATTCCCTCCAGAAATCACTAAAACAATTTTTTTTTCTGTTACATTCAAGCCCTGCACACACCCAGGACTTCTATTTGAAAACAAATGGAACAAGTGAAGAGCTGCAGACAGGGCTGTGAAGCAGCATTCTCCTCTTCTCAGCCAGTCCAGAACACACATGAAATCAGAAACAAACCCTAGGAAGCTTGGTGCATCTTTTCATTCACAGCATGAAAGGAGAGTTCTCCTTGCAAAGTCACTTCCACTCCCTCCAGAAATCACTAAAACAATTTTTTTTCCTGTTACATTCAAGCCCTGCATGCACCCAGGACTTCTATTTGAAAACAAATGGAACGAGTGAAGAGCTGCAGACAAGATTCTCCTCAGCCAGTCCAGAACACAATTAAACCAGAAACCAACCCTAGGATGCTTATTGCATCCTTTCATTCACACCATGAGAGTCCTGTGCAAGGTCACTTCCACTCCCTCCAGAAATCACTAAAACAATTTTTTCTGTTACATTCAAGCCCTGCATGCACCCAGGACTTATATATGAAAACAAATGGAACAAGTGAAGAGCTGCAGACTGGGTTGTGAGGCAGGATTCTTCCCAGCCAGTCCAGAACACACTTAAATCAGAAACAAACCCTAGGAAGCTTGTTGCATCCTTTCATCCACAGCATGAGGGTTTCCCTACCCCCAGCCACTCCTGAGAGGCAGAAGCTGCTTGGGTAAAACCACTTCACCCTACACACTGGGATGAGACACTGCAGGCAGGAGCTAAAACACAGTGCAGAGAGCTTTCTGCACTTAGCCTAGCAGCAAGGCCTGCAGCCCACCCCGGGCTGGCAGGCTGGATGAGGAATGTTTGCCTAAAATAGTCGTGGATCTCACTAACCACAAACCAGTTCTGCTTCCAGTGCCACTGAGACAGCAGCTACTTAAAAGCTTCTTCAAAGCAGGTTGGAAAAAATAAGGTCAGGCAATAACTTATGCATTTATTTATAAGCTGTGACACACAAAACAGCCTCTGGCACCACTCCTTTCCCTATCCCAATCCCATGCTAGCTCTTGGATCCCAGCAGGGCAAGGTGAGAGCAGCCTCAGGGCTGCTGTGTCCTGAGGCAGCCAACTCAGCCCCCACTGGAGACCCCAGAGACCTAGAGGACCTTGAGGTCCCTGACCTGCCAGCCCCAGCAGACCTGTGAAATCAGAGTGAGAGGTGGCATTAAGCCAAGTGGCAAAGCTTTCCTTTTTATGGCCCCAGCCACCAGCTCCACCCAAGAGCCACAGGAGTGAGGATTGGTGACATTCCTGTCAGTGCAGAGGCTGATGCAGGGGTGAGGAATGGCAGCAGTGAGGCAGCCTCACCACCTCTTTGCTGCCCAGCAGGAGTTGCTCAGATCTGCTGGCAAAGAGACTTCATCCCTTTTCTTACTGCATTTAATTAGGAAACAACTCCCAGAGACACTCTTGTAGCAACTGCTTTGGAATATCACAAGTAACCCAAAACCTTGTCACACTTAGGATAGACTCATAGAATGGTTTAGGTTGGAAAGGACCTCAAAGATCATCCAGTTCCAACCCCCCTGTGCCATAGGCAGGGACATCTCCCACTAGAACAGGTCACTCAGGACCTCATCCAAACTGGCCTTGAATACCTCCAGGGAGGTTGTGGAGCACAGAAGGACAGAATGTGATTAAAGATCTTAGATCATATTCTGTGTTTCTGTGCTCCACAACCTCCCTGGGCAACCTGTGCCACTGTCCCACCATCCTCACTGCAAACAACTTCTTCCAAACATCCAGTTTCAATCTCCCCTCTGCCAATTTAAACCCATTCCTCCTCATCCTGTCATTACAAGACCTTGTGAATAGTCCCTCCACAACCTTCCTGTAGGTCCCCTTCAGATATTGGAAGGCCACTCCACGGTCTCCTGGAAGCCTTCTCTTCTCCAGGCTGAAAAGCCTCAATTCTCTCAGCCTGTCTTCACAGCAGAGCTGCTGCAGCCCTCTCAGCACCTTCGTGACCTCCTCCGGATTTCCATTTGGAGTTTCCCCCCCACCCCAAGGTTGTGGGTTTTGTCTTTGTTTGTTTTTTTTTTTTTTAACCTTTGCAATATTTAGCACCTACTCACTAGGAGTGGCCAACCCCACTCACATGCCCAGCCACTGATCCTCCTTATGCTGGACCACCTGGCTGCCACCAGTTTGAAACTCTACCAGTGTTCCTGGGATCACAGGCTCACAGGATGTCAGGGGTTGGAAGGGACCCAAAGTGATCATCCAGTTCAACCCCCCTGCCAGAGCAGGACCAGACAATCTAGCTCAGGGCACAGAGGAATGCATCCGGACAGGCCATAAAAGGCTCCAGAGAAGGAGACTCCACAGCAGAAGGAACAGCAGGAAACCAAGGCATGACCTAAATCTCAGGACAGTGTGTTCCCTGAGCAAGCAACACCTGCCTCTCCTGGGAATGTGAAAAATCAGGATGACTTTGCTGCTCTGTCACAAATCCCCACTCAGTATTTCGGTTTACTGGACTTGACTTGCTCTGGCAACATAATGCAGCTGAAGGAGAAAAAAAAAACAACAACTCTCCCTTGAGCAGCTGCACTTGCTTGTTTCAAAGCAAAAATAATCCTGTTGTAGGTCTTCAGGATGGATCACAGGATCCAGTTTTGGAGCACCTGGGACAAGAGAGATGTGGACATGCTGGAGTGTATCCAGAGAAGGGCCACAAGGATGCTCAGAGGGCTGCAGCACCTCTGCTATGAGGACAGACTGAAAGAGTTGGGGCTGTTCAGGCTGGAGAAGAGGAGGCTCCCAGGGGACCTTCTGGTGGCCTTCCAGGATCTGAAGGGGGCTACAGAAAAGCTGGGGAGGGACTTTTTAGGCTATCAGGGAGTGACAGGACTAGGGGGAATGGAGCAAAGCTGGAGGTGGGGAGATTCAGATTGGAGGTGAGGAGGAAGATCTTCAGCATGAGAGTGGTGAGAGCCTGGAATGGGTTGCCCAGGGAGATGGTTGGGGCCAGATCCCTGGAGGCGTTTGCAGCCAGACTGGCAGAGGCTGTGGGCAGCCTGATCTAGGGTAGGGTGTCCGTGGGCATGGCAGGGGGGTTGGAACTGGCTGATCCTTGTGGTCCCTTCCAACCCTGACTGATTCTATGATTCTATGAAATGCTGGGATGCCAGGATGTGAGCAACCCCTCCCAAGATGACACATGCAATCCTTTGGCTTTAAAACAAAAGCCAACTGAAGCACAGAGGGGACATTCTCCTGCAGGTCTCTTCACCCTCTGGAAACAGCTCAGCAAATGCTTCCCCCCCCCCACTTCTGCAGCACTGCAACCACCTCCTTCGGTAAATCTCAGCAGCAGATGAACATCCTATGAGAGCATCCTAGTGTGGCTTGGAGGACAAACCATTGCTGTGATGTTTTCAAAAGGAGAGGCAGGAGAGAACAAGAACCAGACAAACAGAGCTTGTCCCCAGAGCCAGGGCTCAAGATGAGCTCACACAAACTGCTGGAGCAGCTGCTGAGATTTCTGGGGTCAGAGGAGGAGATTTCAGTCCTTAAGCACTTCTGCTTATGCCAGCTGGATGCTGCTGGAACAATCCAGGTGCACTTGCACATGCAACCCCTTACCCAGGTATCACCAGCACCCTGCTCTGCCCTTCCTTCAGCTCCAACACTGACTGCAGCACAGCACAGCACTGAGGGAAGGAAGAAGCTCTAACAAAGCAGGGGGAAATCAATACCTGACAGCTATAATTCCCTGCTCAATAATTACACAGAATTTACACTGCTGAGTAGGCTCCCTCCATTGATTTTGACAAAAAATATTTACTGCAGCAGCAACACAGGTGTAAGGCTAAGTTCTGAGCCTCTGAAATCGATGCACTGGAAAAGGCAAAGTGCTCAACAATTTCAGGCTGCACAATGCTTTAATATTTTCATTCAGCAACACATCTCCACGCAGGCACCTGCAAAGTATTTTTTTTTTCTCCTCTACTTCTCTGCTTTTGGTCAAAAAAAGCAATGGATTTCCTGTCCAGTTGCTCAAAAGTCCTGCTCACAGATACTTAATTTGGCCACAACAAGCCCAGGCAGTGCTACAGGCTGGGGACACAGTGGCTGAGAGCAGCCAGGCAGAGAGGGACCTGGGGGTACTGGTCAATGGCAGCTGAAGATGAGCCAGCAGTGTGCCCAGGTGGGCAGCTGACCAATTGCATCCTGGCCTAGAGCAGGAGCAGTGTGGACAGAAGGATGAAGTTGGTTATCTTGATCCCGTACTTGGCACTGGTCAGGCCATACCTTGAGTGCTGTGTTCAGTTCTGGGCCCCTCAATTCAATTTCAGGCAGCACTAACCCAGTGAAGGGAATGGCCTTGAGGTGTTGCTTTCAGAGAGATCCCCTGAGCTCAGTGGGCTTTGATGCTTTAAAGTCATCACAACCAGAGATGTCACCACAAGGATGGGAAACTACCTCTCACTGCCTGCTCCAGCTCTCTTCCTGCAATGTTCTTTCTTCTAGTCTGGGCCCCTCAATTCAAGAGAGATGTTGAGGTACTGGAAGGTGTTGAGAGAAGGGCAGCAAGGCTGGGGAGGGGCCTGGAGCACAGCCCTGTGAGGAGAGGCTGAGGGAGTTGGGGATGTGCAGCCTGGAGAAGAGGAGGCTCAGGGCAGACCTCATTGCTCTCTACAATTTCCTGAAGAGAGGTTGTAGCCAGGTGGGGTTGGGCTCTTCTCCCAGGCAACCAGCAAAAAACTGAGGGGACAGAGCCTCAAGCTGTGCCAGGGCAGGTTCAGGCTGGATGTTAGGAGGAAGTTCTTGCCAGAGAGTGATTGGCATTGGAATGGGCTGCCCAGGGAGGTGGTGGAGTCCCCATCCTTGGAGATGTTGAAGCAAAGCCTGGATGGGGCACTTAGTGCCATTGGCTAGGGCTGGATGCTAGGTTGGACTGGATGATCTTGGAGGTCTTTTCCAACCTGGCTGATTCTATGATTCTAATGCACCATGGCTGTCAGAAGGATGACTCACTAAGTAATAAAACATTCTTTTCTCCAAGAGGAGGAATTTTTAGGAGGGCCATCAGGGCAGCCAGGGCCACAGCTGGCCACGCAGAGCTGGGTGCAGCATTCACATCTTGGAATCCTCTCCCAGGCACTTTGCAGGGCTGTGCAAACAACAAACAGCAGCTTCCCTTCTGAGGCACGCAAGCAGAGCTTGCTGCAATCACAAGGCAAGCAGAAATGCTTTGCAGGAGACAAGGTTTGTTTTGAACAATGTTTCTTGAGGTCCCTTCAAAACCTCCCTGCAAGCCTCTTGTTAGTTTTCCCTGTGCTGGGGACAAACCAAGCCACAGGAGTTAGGATGTTAGGAGGAAGTTCTTTCGATTGAGAGTGGTGAGACACTGGCACAAATTGCCCAGGGAGGTTATAGCTGCTCCCTCTCTGGAGGTGTTCAAGGCCAGGTTGGCTGAAGCTTTGAGCGACTTGTTCTAGTGGGAGGTGTCCCTGCCTATGGCACAGGGGGTTGGAACTGGCTGAGCTTTGAGGTCTCTTCCAATCTAAACCCTTCTATGATTCTATATTTCTTCCTACCGTCCAGTTTCAATCTCCCCTCTGCCAGTTCAAACCCATTCCTCCTCATCCTGTCATTACAAGACCTTGTCAATAGTCCCACCCCAGCCCTCCTGTAGGCCCCCTTCAGATACTGGAAGGCTACTCTAAGGTCTCCTGGAAGCCTTGTCAATAGTCCCTCCCCAGCTTTCCCACAACCCCCCTACAGGAATGGGGGTGTCTGTCTCTCAGCTGCAGGAAGCTCAGTCTCTGCAGCCTACGTGGAGCATCGTTTCCAAAAGAATGATCATCTTGGCATGTCACATTCTACCCAGCTGAAATGCTTCTGGATTTCCAGCCCTTGGCATCTGTAGCTTGCTTGGAAGAACTGCTGAGGTCTGCCCAAATGCCAATCTCTTCTCAGCCGTGTGAGCCTTAATATGGTGGCTTCAGCTCCCAGCACTGAGCTGCCCAGCACAGCTCCCAGCGAGCCCTGTCTGCAGCACCCAGGGAGGATCCTGACTTTTAACCTCCTGACTTTTTGTTTTGTTGTGGAATTGCAAAATCCAACT
This sequence comes from Psilopogon haemacephalus, assembly GCA_013396835.1. Lineage (NCBI taxonomy): Eukaryota > Metazoa > Chordata > Aves > Piciformes > Megalaimidae > Psilopogon > Psilopogon haemacephalus. Next base: position 325,088 of record VWZI01015061.1, on the reverse strand, counting down.
CAATCCCAGGGCTTCTGAATGGCTGTGCTGGTTTGAACTAATTGGAGAATCTGAGTGAGAAATTAGACTGTTGGCTGAGAGAGGAAAACACAGAATGTCACTTCACTCAGAGCTTTACTGAGAAAGAGGAAAAAAAAAGTTGTTTTAAAAGTTATAACCAAAATATAGGTAAGGCAGAGGGTTTCAGACTGCTCTGGCTGTAGCTGCTCTTTGCATGGTCTCCTTTGTTTCTGCCTTGGTAGCTAATTCTCAGTAATACTACTAACTTATTTCCTACAGAATCATAAAATCAGTCAGGGTTGGAAGGGACCACAAGGATCAGCCAGTTCCAACCCCCCTGCCATGCCCAGGGACACCCTACCCTAGAGCAGGCTGCCCACAGCCTCTGCCAGCCTGGCCAAAAACACCTCCAGCCACATGGCCCCAAACACCTCCCTGCAGGGGCAACCCATTCCAGGCTCTCACCACTCTCATGCTCAACAACTTCCTCCTTGCATCTAATCTGAATCTCCCCACCTCCAGCTTTGCTCCATTTCCCCTAGTCCTGTCACTCCCTGACAGCCTCAAAAGTCCCTCCCCAGGTTTTTTGTAACCCACTTCAGATGCTGGAAGGCCACAAGAAGGTCACCTGAGAGCCTCCTCTTCTCCAGCCTGAACAGCCCCAACTCTTTCAGGCTGTGCTCACAGCAGAGGTGCTGCAGCCCTCTGAGCATCCTCGTGGCCTTTCTCTGGACACACTCCAGCATCTCCACATCCCTCTTGTAATAGAGGCTCCACCCTGAGTGGATTTGCATTCAGCCTCAGAGCCCTTCAGTGGCTTTACTGTCATCCCAGATAGGTTCTCCCAAGGGTCAACTGTGCTTCTTGCTGCCTTATGGGTGGCTAACCAGGGTTGTCCCATCCTACCAAAACTCCCAGCAGAGCTGCTTATGTCCCCAGGCCCTGTTCAGTCCACAAGATCCAAGTTCAGAAGAGAAATTATTCAAAAGATTGAAGTTGATGTGGATTGTTCTGGCAGAACTGTGTTGGGGGTGGTTGTACTAAGTGGTTTTGCTAGGTGACCTCTGGTGAGGAGCAGCTTGGAGCCCTTTTTTCCTTTCCAGCCCTGACAATTCTACAGTTCTTTGACTGCACATGGGAGAATTCAGCCTTCTGAACTCTTGTACTTGGGCCAAGCTTCAGATGAAGCAGAGGTAGAGCCTCAGCCCAGGTCACAGCTTTGGATGGTGCTCTGGGGGAGCTGGCCCTGGGACCAGCTCTATGGCCTGGATCTGTCATCCTGAGCATCACTTCTATCTTCAGAGGTTGTAAACCTGCTGCTGGAGGGCTCTGGATGCTGCAACTGTTGTAGGGAGAGCTAAGGAGAGGGTTATGATTGTCAGCCCTATCTTTTCCTTCTTCTTTTTTTTAACCCCTGCATAATTTCCAGCAGAGATGCAGCTGTTGAGAGCCAACCCCTGACACTGGGAATAGGATGAAAGTGGTGATTTTTCCCAGTGAGACATGAGGGAGTTGATACCATTCAGAGCAATTTATTTTATTTTTTTATTCCTCCCATTTCTCCTTCCTTTAAGGGCACAGTTTGAATCTTGTGGGCTTGGATTTTGGGTTGGTTTTTTTTTGGTGTTTCTTTGTTTTGTTTTTTCTTTGGTGTGTTGGGGGTTTTTTTGTTTATTTTGCTTTGGGTTTTTTTGGTTGTTGTTCTTATAGGCTGGATGTTAGGAGGAAGTTTTTACAGAGAGAGTGATTTCCCATTGGAATGGGCTGCCCAGGGAGGTGGAGGAGTCCCCATTCCTGGAGGTGTTCAGGAAAACACTGGATGGGGCACTTAGTGCCATTGGCTAGGGCTAGGTTGGACTGGATGAGCTTGGAAGACTCTTCCAACCTGGCCTATTCTATCCCACTCTATTCTACTCCACTCTACTGTACTCTACTCTACTCTATTCCACTCCACTCTATTCTCCTCTACTCTACTCTGTTCCACTCTACTGTACTGTACTCTACTCCACTCCACTCTATTCTCCTCTACTCTATTCCACTCTACTGTACTCTATTCCACTCTATGCTACTCTATTCTACTCCACTTCACTCTATTCTACTCCACTCTATTCTCTACTCCACTCTATTCTACTCCACAGTACTCTATTCTCCTCTAGTCCACTCTATTCCACTCTATTCTACTCCACTCTACTGTACTGTACTCTATTCCACTCCACTCTACTCTACTCCACTCCACTCTGTTCTCCTCTACTCCACTCTACTCTCCTCTACTCCACTCTACTCTCCTCTACTCCACTCTACTCTCCTCTACTCCACTCTACTCTCCTCTACACCACTCTACTCTCCTCTACTCCACTCTACTCTCCTCTACTCCACTCTACTCTATTCTATTCTATTCTATTCTATTCTATTCTATTCTACTCTATTCTCTGTACTCTACTCTGCTCTTTCCATGATGACCTTTTCCCCTAGTAATTCACCTTATTAAGTTCCTAAGGGTTTTTTAAAACTTCCTGGAAAACTCTTTGTGGCGATTATCACTCTTGGGAGAGCCCTGGCTGTCATTTATGAGTATTCAAGATCACGTCTCCGGTGGGGGGTTGGAACTGGATGATCTTTAAGGTCTCTTCCAACCTAAACCATTCTATGATTCTATGTCCTATAGCAGAGTCTGGGGTTTGGTCCTGACCAGCATAGCTCAGAGCCCTTTGCATGCCCCAGAGGGAGAGGGCAGAAATGATCTGTGTGGTTAAGCTTTGAGGTTAATTCCCACAGAGTCATGCAGGGAATTGCTGCTGCTGCTCTTCCTTCCCATCCCACTCACTTTGTTGGGTGTCAAAAGTAAGATCTGGGGAAATTAAATTAATTTTCTCGTGGCGCAGCTCTTAATGTCGCACGCTGCAGGAAAGCTCTTTAAGGAGGCCTCTGACCTTCATCCATGTGGAATAAGTGCTGAATAATGGAGAACATTCATGTTTCCACAAAAAGAAAGTGGCTTTTTTTTTTTTCTTTTTAAATCAACTGGAGATGTTTCAGATGTGGAGGAGGGAGAAAAAAAAAACCAAAACAAAACAACAACCAAATCCTCCCAAAAAACCCAACACAACCTAAACTGCATTAAGAAACAGTGGGCAGAGTGTGGATGGAAACAGAGCAGCAGCTTCCACAGTCTGGCAGGTGCCACTCTTTGCAGAGGCCACTTGTGAGCTCAAGAAACTGCACCCACCCATTTCATACAATCATAGAATCAGTCAGGGTTGGAAGGGACCACAAGCATCAGCCAGTTCCAACCCCCCTGCCATGCCCAGGGACACCCTACCCTAGAGCAGGCTGCCCACAGCCTCTGCCAGCAAACACCTCCAGGGACGTGGCCCAAACCACCTCCCTGGGCAACCCATTCCAGCCTCTCTCCACTCTCATGCTCAACAACTTCCTCCTCACATCCAGGCTGAATCTCCCCACCTCCAGCTTTGCTCCATTCCCCCTAGTCCTGTCACTACATGACAGCCTCAAAAGTCCCTCCCCAGCTTTTGCTCCCTGGAGAGATATAACACTGAAAATAAATAAATCAATGCATTTTAATTTCCTTTAAAGTAACTTGGGACAGAATAATTCTGATTTAACCTCGGGCATTCTTTATCTTCTCTTAATTATTGGGGGGGGGGGGGGGTTTTAAACAGTCTACAATTTCCCTTGAAGGGAGCCACTAAACTGTCTGTCTTTAAATGGAGATTTGCATGCAAGCAGGGTTAGATCATCTTCATCACTATCATCTTTAGAGCATCCTAGGTATATGCACAGTAAGGCAGAAAGCAGACAAATAACAGGTTGCCCAACCAAAAGGGTTTACACTAATTATGTTAATCCAGTAGAGACAGAGGAGTGTGATTAAAACAGCCTCCCCTGCCTGGGATTTGGCTGTTACCCAGCAGTAATCCTGCACAATCTGTCTTTGAACCCTCTGTGTGTGTATGTGCGTGTGTGTGTGTGTGTTTAAGGGGGATGCTCCAAACACCTACCTGCAACATTGAAGCTAAAGGCTTGGGTAGATGATGGCATCCTGAGATTCAGGAGCAGTTCCTGGAGAGCAGCATCTCTGGAGATGAGCCCTGAGTCCCTCAGCAAAGCTTCTGCAGAGCAGTTGGGTTCTCCCTCAGTTACTGAGCCCAAGGACAACAGGGACTTGAAGTTAGGGAATAACTTTAATTAAACCCCAAAAGCCTCTTTAAAGAAAAGCAGAAGGCTAAAACACCTTAGAATCATAGAATCAGCCAGGTTGGAAGAGACCTCCAAGATCATTCAGCTCAATCTAGCACCCAGCCCTAGACAATCAACGAGACCACATCACTAAGTGCCCCATCCAGGCTTTGCTTCAACGCCTCCAGGGATGGGGACTCCACCACCTCCCTGGGCAGCCCATTCCAGTGCCAATCACTCTCTCTGGCAACAACTTCCTCCTAACATCCAGCCTAGACCTGCCCTGGCACAACTTCAGACTGTGTCCCCTCCTTCTGTTGCTGGTTGCCTGGGAGAAGAGCCCAACCCCAGCTGGCTACAACCTCCCTTTAGGTAGTTGTAAACAGCAATGAGGTCTGCCCTGAGCCTCCTCTTCCTCAGCCTCTCCTCTTGGAGCTGTGCTCCAGGCCCCTCCCCAGCCTTGCTGCCCTTCTCTGGACACCTTCCAGCACCTCAACATCTTTCTTGAATTGAGGGGCCCAAAAGTGGACACAGGACTCATGGTGTGGCCTGAGCAGTGCTGAGCACAGGGGCAGAATAACCTCCCTGCTCCTGCTGCCCACACTGCTCCTGCTCCAGCCCAGGATGCCATTGGCTCTGCTGCCCACCTGGGCACACTGCTGGCTCATCTTTAGCTCCTATCTCCCAGCACCCTCAGGTCCCTCTGTGCCTGGCTGCTCTCCGTCCACTCTGTCCCCAGCCTGTAGCACTGCCTGGGGCTGTTGTGGCCAAAGTGTAGAACCCTGCACTTACTCTTGTTCAATCTCATCCTTTTGGCCTCTGCCCACCCATCCAGCCTGTCCAGGTCCCTCCTACCCTCCAACAGACCAACACCTGCTCCTAGCTTGGTGTCATCTGCAAACTTACTGATGCTGGATTCCATCTCCTCTTCCAGGAGGGGAGGAAGACTCAGACACACCCTCCCCACAGACACTTGAGGTCAGATTTGGACTCCTACTGAATGGCTGAAGTTTGTCACCTTTGATTTTGCCTTTTCTTCAGCTGTAACACAACAGCTCTGGACACAACTGGCTGAAAAAGGTTACAGATGCATATGCAGCAACACAGCCCAGGGCATCAGTGGACTCACAACCCACATCTCTACCAAATCACATGTTTGTGACAAGCAGAAAAGCAGAAAACCTTGCAGGCAACTGAAACCACTTTGTGCTACACAGGCAGGTGGGAGCTAAGAAGTCTTTAACTTCAGCTGGGCACAGCAAGCCTCAATAGTCAGTACTGAGCCTTCTGAGCTTCTTCCACTACCTTCCCACAAAGGGCCAGAGAGCACCGAGGGCAGAAAGTGCAGATCCTGCAAAATTGGACCTGTGACTGCTTTGTGCTGCTTCCCCAGCTGGCAGCACTAAGCAGCTTCAACCCAGCCATGCCCACACCAAGCACACTGAGCAGGGGCTGGCATGTGGAGTGACACAGCCTTGACTCTGCTCCCACAGCCAAAGGTCAGCTCAGCTTCTGACCTAGCTGGCAGCAGACCCTCATGCTGCTGGGAGGACCCTGCTGATACAGGATCCACTGCTGTAACTGGAGCCCAGCTTAGTCATCTGCCCTCCCTCTGGCAGGCTCTCTCCCATCCAGAGCCATTTCCCAGGAGGGAAAGAGAGCTACTAGCCCTGAGTCATTGCTAGCAGGCATCAAGAACTCTGCTTATTGTATCCACTGAACAAGTCCTACCAGACCATTTGGCCCTGAACATCATTTCTGGCAAGCAGGCAGCAGTTCTGTGCTACACAGCACAGCTCCAGAGAAGCTGGCAGGGAAAAACAAAAAAAAACATTGATTCATCAACTGAACTTGAACTTGTGGCAGTGATGGCATGGATTCCATCACACAGCAGCTGCATCCAGCACTGAAAGCTGTGAGGAGCAAGACCAGATTCACAGTGAAGGTGGTGAGTCACTGGCACAGGTTGCCCAGGGAGGTTGTGGCTGCTCCGTCCCTGGAGGTGTTCAAGGGCAGGTTGGAGAACTGGCTGAGCTTTGAGGTCCCTTCCAACCTAAACCATTCTATGATTCTAAGTCACCTGATCTAGTGGGAGGTGTCCCTGCCTATGGCACAGGCAGGTTGGAACTGGCTGAGCTTTGACGTCCCTTCCACCCTAAACCATTCTATGATTGCTATGATTCTAAAAAGTAAACCAGCAGTCAGTGGTGCTCCTGAAATTCCAGACTATTCCACCCCCTCCCTCTTCTGAGCCTTCTACCCAAGGCAGGTTTTACCAGGACATTTCATCAGTGTGCTACAGGCAGAAGGCAAATAATAAGGTGTTGGAGGCAGCAATTAGCATCCTCAGTAAACAGCAGGATCCATTTGGGAACATGGCTCCAAGCACACTTACTTTCCCTCCTGCCACCACCCATAGCCCCAACCAAAACATATGATTTATTCCTAAAACAGGCTCACAGGATGTCAGGGGTTAGAAAGGATCCAAAGAAATCATCCAGTCCAACCCCCCTGCCACAGCAGGAGCAGACAATCTAGCTCAGGGCACACAGCAACACATCCAGACAGGTCTGCAAAGGCTCCACAGAAGGAGACTCCACAACCTCTCTGGGCAGCCTGTGCCACTGCTCTGGAGCCCTTCCAGTCAAGAAGTTGCCTCTTGTGTTGAGCTGCAGCCTCCTGTGCTGCAGCTTCCATCCATTGCTCCTTGGCCTATCCCAGGGAGCAGTGAGCAGAGCCTGTCCAACCCCTCCTGATCCCCAGCCCTTAGATATTTAGAAACATTGATTAAATCCCCTCTCAGTCTTCTCTTCTGCAGACTAAGCAGCCCCAGGTCCCTCAGCCTCTCCTCATCAGGCAGTGCTGCAGTCCTCTCAGCATCCTTGTAACCCTCCACTGGATGCTCTCCAGCAGATCCCTGTCCCTTTTTTAACTGGGGAGCCCAAAAGTGAAGGCAGTATTCAAGATGAGGTTTCACCAGGGCAGAGCAGAGAGGGAGGAGAACCTCTCTCAGTTTTCTGGACACACTCCTCCTAATGCACCCCAAGACCTCAAAGGTTGCTCTGCAAACAAAGGGGACACCACTTGTGTCCCCTGACCTACCAGCAGGCATGCAGCAATGCCCTGCAGCACCATCCCAGTTAATTTTGATCCAGAAAGGCAATGCTGAGCATAGAATCCAGTTGGAAACCTAATTCCCATGGTTATTGATATAAATAATTTTAGCTGAATTTCAACAGAAAATAAAGAGCCTTTTGATGTGCAGATCCATAGACTTCATGTGGATGGCCCAAACCATGTTTCTCCTGAAGCAGCTTAGCCCTCATCTTAACTCTAGTGGCTTCAATACCTCTGTGTCTGTATGAGGTTTCACCAAGGCAGAGTAGAGAGGGAGGAGATCCCAAGAAATTTTGATCCAGAAAGGCAATGTTGAGCCCAGAATCCACTTGGAAACCTAATTCCCATGGTTATTGATATACAATAAAATACCCTGAATTTTAACAGAATATAAAGAGCCTTTTGATGTGAAGATCCAAAGATTTCACCTGGATGGCCCAAACCATGATTCTCCTGAAGCAGCTTAGCCCTCATCTTAACTCTAGTGGCTTCAATACCTCTGTGTCTGTATGAGGTTTCACCAGGGCAGAGTAGAGAGGGAGGAGGTCCCAAGAAAGGCAATGTTGAGCCCAGAATCCACTTGGAAACCTAATTCCCATGGTTATTGATGTAAATGATTTTAGCTGAATTTTAACAGAAAATAAAGAGCCTTTTGATGTGAAGATCCAAAGAGTTCATCTGGATGGCCCAAACCATGATTCTCCTGAAGCAGCTTAGCCCTCATCTTAACCCTAGTGGCTTCAATACCTCTGTGTCTGTATGTCCCCACCTTAACAGGCTCCTGCTCCCCTCCTCACTCCACCTCCCTTTTGCCAACACCTTTATTCTTGCCTTGGCTGAACACAGCCTTCTCTCATGCACATTTCCCAACTCCTCATCCCATCCTAAACCACCTCCAACAGCTCCCTGGGACACCGTAGATTCGGCTTCAAATTGTACTTCCTGGGCTTCAGTTAAGCAGGAAGGACTTTCTCAAGCATATCCTTATCCACTTCTCCACCTCCTCAACTTGCCTACTCCTCCTTCTGCTCCTCCAGCTCAGCCCTACAATTTACAGGTCCTCCAGGGCTAATAAAGCCCAAACTTGCTGATTTTAAGGTACAGAGCAAGTCTCATCTGTTTACTCAGACTTGGAATGACCCAGGCCAGCGGGACTAATTTATTCAGAAAGCTTTGCTCGAGCTGCTCCAGTCTCCACATCACTGTGGTTTGGGAGGGGGATGGTGCAGAATGAGAGATGAACTCAGGGAGCTCTACACATGGGAGCATTCAATCCAGGAACTCTGGAGAGCAGCACAGCTTCCTTTTCACTTCTCTGGTTTCTCTGACTTCAACGGGTTTATGCATCAGCAAACCCCACTTCAGACTACGTTTTTTTTTTTCACCCTGCCCTAATCTTTGCCAGCTGCTCCTATCTGTGCTTTACCCTCTCCACTTTATTACTAGTCCAAGGAATTTGTCCAAGGAGTTTGTCAGTGCCATGGACAGAGGAATCGAGTGCACTTTCATTCTATGATTCTAAAAGTAAACCAGCAGTCAGTGGTGCTCCTGAAATTCCAGACAGGTCGCTCAAGGCTTCACCCAACCTGGCCTTGGAACACCCCCAGCAAGGGAGCAGCCACAACTCTCAGATGCCACCATCCCTTTCAGTTCTCTCAACGTGCAGCTCACAACTGCACAGGCAACCTGTGCCAGTGTCTCACCACCCTCACTGTGAAGAACTTCCCCCTAACATCCAGTTTCAATCTCCCCTCTGCCAATTTAAACCCCTCCCTCTGGAACAGGTCACTCAAGGCAGAGACTTCACTGATTCACCACTTTGGAGCCATTTCTCCAATGACAACTCCTGCAGCGAGAAGAATGAGCCAAGCTGGTCAGTTTTTCCTTCAGAGACCTTCATCCACTATCATAGAATGGTTTAGGTTGGAAGGGACCTCAAAGCTCAGCCAGTTCCAACCCCCCTGTGCCACAAGCAGGGACACCTCCCACTAGAACAGGTGACTTAGAATCATAGAATGGTTTGGGTTGGAAGGGACCTCAAAGCTCAGCCAGTTCCAACCCCTCTGTGCTATAGGCAGGGACACCTCCCACTAGAACAGGTCACTCAAGGCCTCCCCCAACCTGGCCTTGAACACCTCCAGGGAGGGAGCAGCCACCACTCTCAGATGCCACCATCCCTTTCAGTTCTCTCAGCGTGCAGCTCACAAGTCCCCAGAGGGATTCCTTTCTCCAACTGGGAGTAGCCTTTTGATGATCAGTCTGAATGAAAGAGAACATCCATCTGTTGTTAGCTGGTGGCTAACAAGACACAAGTGGTCATTCATCACAGGGGTAATTGGTCTCTGCAGTGATGACTAATACAAGTGAACTTGTCCCCATTTGTCTTTCTTTTTTCCTCCCCTCTCTGGTAATGTTATTTCTTCCCAGCACTAATAAGTATCACTCTCTTGTACAAACAGATCCAGCAGGAATAGTTTGTCCGAGACTGAGGATAGGAATGCACAGAAAACCACAGGATTAAAAGAAAAAAAAACCAACAAAACAACAAAAAGGCAAGGTAAGCAGAGGGAGGCAGCAGGGAATGAATTAGTGCAGAGTGTGTCTTGCTCTTAGAATCATAGAATCAGTCAGGGTTAGAAGGGACCACAAGGATCATCTAGTTCCAACCCCATGGTGCCATGTGGACCCAACATCCTCTGAGCCTGGGACTTTAACTTGACTATCAAATAAATGCCTGGCAAATATTTGCCATAAATCATTGCAACACGAATCAGAGAATCACAGAATCATCATAGAATCAGTCAGGGTTGGAAGGCACCACAAGGATCAGCCAGTTCCAACCCCCCGTGCTGTGCCCAGGGACACCCTACCCTACATCAGGCTGCACACAGCCTGGCTGCAAACACCTCCAGGACATGATGTGGCCACAAACACCTCCCTGGGCAACCCATTCCAGCCTCTCACCACTCTCATGCTCAACAACTTCCTCCTCACATCCAATCTGAATCTCCCCACTTCCAGCTTTGCTCCATTCCCCCTAGTCCTGTCACTCCCTGATAGCCTAAAAAGTCCCTCCCCAGCTTTTCTGTAGCCCCCTTCAGATCCTGGAAGGCCACAAGAAGGTCACCTGGGAGCCTCCTCTTCTCCAGCCTGCACAGCCCCAACTCTTTCAGTCTGTGCTCACAGCAGAGCTGCTGCAGCCCTCTGAGCATCCTTGTGGCCCTTCTCTGCACAGCTCCAGCATGTCCACATCCCTCTTGTCCCAGGGGCTCCAGCACTGGATGCAGTACTCCAGGTGGGCTCTCAGCAGAGCACAGCAGAGAGGGAGAATCACCTCCCTGGCCCTGCTGCCCACACTGCTCCTGATGCAGTCTGTCCTCATAGCAGAGAAACTGCAGCCCTCTGAGCATCCTCATGGCCCTTCTATCTTTTTGAACTCTTGAATCTCTGCTGTTGCTTTGATCTGCTGCCTTTGGCCAGAGCCTGCTCCTTGTGACAGAGGTAGCCTTGTTGAGCTGCAGTTGAGCTGCTCTGAGGTATTAAGTCCAAGAGCAACGTGATGTGGGGCTCATATCCATCCCAAGAACTATTTCAATCCTCACATGTTTAATTGGTTAACAAAAGGGCCAAATTTGGATAGCCTGCTCTGGACAAAATCCCCATTGTTGAAATCAAAGGGAGACTTAGTGACAGCAGAAGTCCCTCTAAGGAGAAGCCCAAGCACCTCATTAAAAGCACAACCAATGAAGCAGCTGTACATCAGCAAAAGGAGAGCAAAAAAGCACTTCCCAAGTGCTTGCAAAAGAGCAAAGTTCAAAGGGACCAAACCCAAACTTCGAGAAGGCAAAGCCAGAAGAATTTATCCAAAGCTGAAGGGAAATCTCCTAGACCAACCAAGCACAGCTCTTCTGCAGCCCTTTGTGGTCACTGCCAGCCTGCCCTTTCTCATGCCAGGTCTGCAGCTTGCAGTGCTCCTCAAGCCCACAGTGCAAATCCCTTCCCAGAGACCTGCAAATCACCTCCACACTGCCCATATGGCAGGAAAAGAAGAGGTCAAAAAGCCTCCAGTTTCCCTTGAGGGTTACCTGGTATCCTGCAGATAGCCAAGTACCAACCAGGCTGGAGACTTGCAGAGGGAGGATGCAGTGAGACTGCAATACCGAGAGCATGCTGAGGCAGAAGCCACAATGGCAGTGGCAGCAGGCAGGGATACAGCAGCAGAACAGAGCCTCCTGTTACCTGCTCATCTCCTTTTAGCAGGACTATTCACAAAGTCTTGTAATGACAGGATGAGGGGTAATGGGTTTAAAGTGGCAGAGGGGAGATTGAAACTGGATGTTAGGAGGAAGTTGTTTGCAGTGAGGGTGGAGAGACACTGGCACAGGTTGCCCAGGGAGGTTGTGGCTGCTCCCTCCCCTGGAGGTGTTCCGGACCAGGTTGGATGAGGCCTTGGGCAACCTGTTCTAGTGGGAGGTGTCCCTGCCTATGGCACAGGGAGGGCTGGAACTGGCTGAGCTTTGAGGTCCCTTCCAACCTAAGCCATTCTATAATTCTAAGTGACCTGTTCCAGTGGGAGGTGTCCCTGCCTATGGCACAGGGGGGTTGGAACTGGATGATCTTTGAGGTCTCTTTCAACCTAAACCATTCTATGATTCCCAGGAGAAGGTCCAAGACTGACAGCACACTCCAGCTTGCTCCTGCTTGTTCCATCAAGGAGGTACAACACAGCCTTCAGCTCTTGCAACTGGCATCTCAGCACCTTCCAATCTATTTCATGTTATCAATCTTAGGGCTAATGTGTCCTGTCCTCTGCATGTCTGCCCTTTAAACCACAAGGTCAGCCCCAGGAATAATATCCCTCCTTAGCCTCTCCTAGCTGATGAACCTTTTTTAAATACACTACAGAGAGCAACCAGAGTGCTCCAAAAAAAAAATGAAGTGAATTTTACAAGGCACTGGAGTCAGCAAATCCCAAATTAAGCCATAAATCAGCTGCAAAGCACAGGAGAGAGCAGAGAGCCACATGGAAGCAGCTCATGTCCTCGACGAGCTCTACATTTGTGTTGGGGCCAAGCTTTATTTATTCAGCTTATTAAAAAAAAAAAATAAAAGCTATTAATGGGGGGGTGGGGAAGGGGGAAGTAAACAAGCAATGTGTTAGCAGAAGGTTAATGTAAATGTAGCAATTGCTGCAGAAGAATGGAGCCCACAGCAGCTACAACTTGGTGCACACATACATTTAATGGAATAAATACATCCCTTCAGCTACTGCCTCTCACAGCCCAGCCTCACTGCCTGAAGTGGGGAAGGTTCTTCCCCTTAATTGATTCTTGCCACTGCCCCTGATAGCACCCTGCACACTTGCTTATGTTGCTGTGCTGGTTTGAAGCTGGTTGGGATATTTTTAATGAGAGCAATTAGATTACAGGCTGTGAAGAGAAAACAATATGATGCCCACTCATGGGCTTGCTGAGACGTAGGAAAACCAGAACACAAACACAGATAAGGCAGAGTCTCTCCCTGGCTTCTGCTGTGTTACCTGCTTCTGACTGGCCCTGCACATAACCCAACTAAGCATGTTGCTTCTAATCCCCTTTGCCCATCCTTCCAACTCACCTTGCACCTAAGGCAGGATCTGGGATAAGGGAAGGGGCTGCAGAGAAGGTGGGAGAGTGGTTGGGAGCCCCTCCTGGGCCGTCTGATTGTTGGGAGGGGTATTCTGGGGACAGAGTGGCTGGAGAGCAGCCAGGCAGAGAGGGATCTGGGGGTACTGGTGAATGGCAGCTGAAGATGAGGCAGCAGTGTGCCCAGGTGGGCAGCAGAGCCAATGGCATCCTGGCCTGGAGCAGGAGCAGTGTGGCCAGCAGGACAAGGGAGGTTATTCTGCCCCTGTGCTCAGCACTGGTAAGGCCACACCTTGAGTGCTGTATCTAGTTCTGTTTCTAGAGACCAAAGACTTACTCCCCTCCCTGCCCTATGCTGCTAATGCTGAGGCAGAACTGAAGCAGGTCAGGCAGAACTGGAGGCCAGAGATTATTCCTCTCCCTGCCCTATGCTGCTAATGCTGGGGCAGAACTGAAGCAGGCAGAACTGGAGACCAGAGACTCATTCTCTTCCCTGCCTTATGCTGCTAATGCTGAGGCAGAACTGAAGCAGGCAGAACTGGAGATCTGTGTGTGGCCTCCTGACTGCAGGAAAAAAGTCAATCAAAGCTCAAGGAGCAGTTATCCCTAGGGGAGGGGGTGGTGCTTACAGCCTTTCTCTGGAGGTGCTTGAAAAGCATCCCCAAGCACAGTGTACAGTGAGTGCACAGCCCTAAACCAACAAGCTTGGGCTGAAATAGTGATCAGAACAGGAGAGTCAAGAAGAATGCTGGGCCCTTCCATTTAAGAAAGATCTGAACACCTCCAGGCAGGGAGAATCCACAACCTCCCTGGACAACCTGTGCCAGTGTCTCACCACCCTCACTGTGAAGAACTTTCTCCTAACATCCCATTTAAATCTCCCCTCTGCCAGTTTGAACCCATTCCCCCTTGTCCTGTCATTACAAGACCTTGTGAACAGTCCCTCCTCAGCCTTCCTGTAGGCCCCCTTCAGATACTGGAAGGTTGCTATTAGGTCTCCTCAAAGCCTTCTCTTCTCCAGGCTGAAAAGTCTGGAGATGACTGAAAAGACTGGAGATGATGAAGATGTTGAACTGAAAGGGACTGAGACAATGCAGTTGAGATGACTTTGGCTAACAGGGGAGGTTGGGAGAAGCAAAGGGAGCAATTTTTTTTATGTCCTAACTTTCAGTGTTCCTCCTAACATCCAGTTTCAGTCTCCCCTCTGCCACTTTAAACCCATTTCTCCTCGTCCTGTCATTACAAGACCTTGTGAACAGTCCCTCCTCAGCCTTCCTGTAGGCCCCCTTCAGATACTGGAATAAGGTCTCCTGGAAGCCTTCTCTTCTCCAGGCTGATAAGCCCCAACTCCCATGGGCTGTCCTCATAGCAGAGCTGCTCCAGCCCTCTGAACATCTTCATCTGATGCCAGGCAGGCCACAGGGAAGACAATGCAATGAATCTGCTGCAGAGACACCTTTCAAGAACCAACAGGGATCACAGCACTCCCTCTGGCAACAGCACACCTTGGAGTCTGGAATTAATATCCTATCTCTCTCAACCCCTTGGAGGCTGTGGCAGAAAGGCAAAAGGCTCTGCAAAGCACTTGTAGGAGGCTGCATTGACTGAAGAGAACAATTAGAAAATCCTGTTATATCTTTAGGCTAAAAATACAATGTTCCTATAAGACTACATATACCAGCAAGGAGAAAAGCAACCCCTTGGAACAAGTGCTTATGCTCCACAAATGCTTGTGCCCACACACAGCAAGGCTCACCAAGCACTGTGCAGGTACACAGAGAAAATACAGAGAGAGTGCTGCAACCAGCTCTGGAGCCCCTGGGACAAGAGGACGTGCTGGAAGGTGTCCAGAGAAGGGCCATGAGGATGCTCAGAGGGCTGGTGCTGCTTTGCTATGAGGAGAGACTGAGGGAGTTGGGGCTGTTCAGGCTGGAGAGGAGAAGGCTCCCAAGTGACCTTCTTGTGGCCTTTCACTATCTGAAAGGGGCTACAAGAAGGCTGGGGAGGGACTTTTTAGGATGTCAGGAAGAGATAGGAGTGGGGGGAATGGAACAAAGCTAGAAATGGGTAGATTCAGACAGGATGTTAGGAAGAAATTCTTCAGCATGAGGGTGGTGAGAGCCTGGAATGGGTTGCCCAGGGAGGTGGTGGAAGCCTCATCCATGGAGGTGTTTTTGGCCAGGCTGGCAGAGGCTGTGGGCAGCCTGATCTAGGGTAGGGTGTCCCTGGGCATGGCAGGGGGGTTGGAACTGGCTGATCCTTGTGGTCCCTTCCAACCCTGACTGATTCTATGAGTCTGTGATTCTATAATTCTAAGAGGTAGTTTTAAACTTACTGTCCCTCAACTTCAACCCACTCCCCCTTCTCTTATCTCTAGACACCTTTACAAAAAGTCCCTTTATAGCCTTTCTGCAGGATCCGTTCAGGTGTCGAAAGGCAGCTCTAAGGTATAAGGTATATGAAGTATTTATACAATATTCTCCTTATTGTTGTTTTCAGCCAGAGAGATGCTTTCCCCATAAGAAACATGCATGCTTCTGTGAAACTCATCTTTTTACGTTTTTGTTTTCTTTTCTTTTCTTTTTTTCCCTAAAAAGACCCAGCAGAAGCAGGTCATAAAGAATCATAGAATGGTTTAGATTGGAAGGGACCTCAAAGCTCAGCCAGTTCCAACCCTCCCTGTGCCATAGGCAGGGACACCTCCCACTAGAACAGGTCACTCAAGGCCTCAGCCAACCTGGCCTTGAACACCTCCAGGAAGGGAGCAGCCACAACCTCCCTGGGTAACCTATGCCAGTATAAAGAACTTCCTCCTAACATCCAGATTAAATCTGCCCTCTGCCAGTTTAAACACCCTATCCCTCATCCTGTCATTACAAGACCTTGCCAACAGTCCCTCCCCAGCCTTCCTGTAGGTCCCCTTCAGATATTGGAAGGTTACTCTAAGGTCTCCTGGAAGCCTTCTCTTCTCCAGGCTGCACAGCCCCAACTCCCTCAGCCTGTCCTCATAGCAGAGCTGCTGCAGCCCTCTGATCATCTTCATGGCCCTCCTCTGGACTCTTTCCAACACTTCCACATCCTTCTTGTGGTGGGGGCTCCAGAACTGCACACAATACTCCAGGTGGGGTGTGAGGAGAGCAGAATAAAGGGGGAGAATTACTTCCCTTGCAGAAAAAAAAAGAGTTCAGAAAAGCACAAGACTGGCAGAGCCTTAAGTGAGCGAGCTCAGAGAAGCCTGTTCCAGCAAGGAAGGCTAAACATGAATAAAGTGCCAGTGGTGTTTGCAGACCACAAATGAGCACACAAGGAAGGAGTGCAGCCAGATGGGAAAGGCTGTGAGGAGTGAAAGAGATAAGCAGCCAGAAAGGGTAGGGCTGTGTAGACCTTTTAAGCTGTGCAGCCCTCTAAGGACCTTCCAATCAATATCCATCAACAGAGGGGCCTTGAGTGGCTGCTGGTACAACCTGTATGCTATAAACAAACAATTTATTCCACTTGTCATGATTTGGAAATGCAGGTTCAAACACACACTTAAGAAATCTGGAAGAGGTGAGACCGAGCAAAACACATCCACCCCCTGCACAAGAGACTCTCCAGCAGAGACAGAACCAGCCAGAAGCAACTGCAAATCTAAGTGGTTTTCTTGGTGGAAGGGAAACAACAACCACCAACCAAAGAGACACAAGCAACAACAACCAAAGAAAAACCAAAAAACACACAGAATGAAGAAAATATTCTACAGAATTGGGAAGGGACTGAAGAAATTACCAGCTCAACACATTCTCTGGTTTGTACCCAGAGTCCTCACTGTCAGTAAGCAACTCCAGAGACAAAGCAAAACTCAAGCTATGTAAAGAGGAGAGGAGATTTCATGGAACCAGAGAATGTCAGGGGCTGGAAAGGACCTCAAAAGAGCCTTTTCTTCTAGCTGAGAGCCTACTCTCAGCCTGCCCTCAGAGCAAAGCTGCTGCAGCCCTTTGATCTAAGAATCATAGAATGGTTTAGGTTGGAAGAGACCTCAAAGCTCAGCCAGTTCCAACCCCCCTGTGCCATAGGCAGGGACACCTCCCACTAGAAGAGGTTGCTCAAGGCCTCATCCAGCCTGCCCTTGAACACCTCCTGGGAGGAGTTCATCTTCGTGGCCTCCTCTGGACTGGGCATAGGTTGGACAGGATGAGCTTTGACAGTCGCCATTCCTGGAGGTGTTCAAGCAAAGCCTGGATGGGGCACTCAGTGCCACAGTCTGGTTGGTTGGATAGGGCTGGGTGCTAGGTTGGACTGGATGAGCTTTGAGAGTTGCCATCCTTGGAGGTGTTCAAGCAAAGCCTGGATGGGGCACTCAGTGCCATGATCTGGTTGATTGGACAGGGCTGGGGGATAGGTTGGATTGGATGAGCTTCAAGAGTTGCCATCCTTGGAGGTGTTCAAGTAAAGCCTGGATGTGGCACACAGTGCCATGGTCTAGTTGATTGGGTAGGGCTGGGTGCTAGGTTGGGCTCATGATCTTGGAGGTCTCTTCCAACCTGGCTGATTCTATGATTCTGTAATCTCCTCAGGTGCCATGGACCCGTGCACCTTCAGGGTCTGCAGGTGTTGTCTGCAGAACCCCCAGCAGACGGTTTCAAGATTCACAGCCACTGCTTAGCTTCCCAACCTAAGCTCCCTACCAGAAATCCAAGCACTGTTTCTTTGTATGACCACACCCAAGATGTTGACTCTGGTGATTTCAGCATCCTAACACTGATAACTTGCGATTAACTCAGCACCACACACACCAACTCTCAGTTTCAATTCTTGCCAGCTGAAAGAATGCCTCTGCTTCTCCAGCAGACCCCAACCTGAGCTCCCTACCAGAAATCCAAGCACTGTTTCTTTGTATTGCCACACCCAAGATGTTGACTCTGGTGATTTCAGCATCCTAATGCTGATAACTTGCGATTAACTCAGGGCCACACAAACCAACTCCCAGTTTCAATTCTTGCCAGCTGAGAGAATGCCTCTGCTTCTCCAGCAGACAATGGCTGCTGTCATTTTGACTGAAGTAAGCTAACATAAGTGATTTTTTTTTTTTCCTTTTTTTGTCAAATGGACAAATTTATCCCTGAAGACAGCAAGATGCCAACTAGGGCATGTTTGGCTTCCTCTGCGGTAAATCTTGAGTTGATGCTTGAAGCAAGCAAGAGTGTGCCAGGAGTGAGAGAGAACACTTCTCTGGCACTGCAGAGCAGCAACTGCCTCCACACACATTCAAGGCAAAACTGAATCATAGAATCAGCCAGGTTAGAACAGACCTCCAAGATCATCCAGCCCAACCTAGCACCCAGCCCTACGCAATCAACTAGACCATGGCACTAAGTGCCCCATCCTGGCTTTGCTTCAACACCTCCAGGGATGGGGACTCCACCACCTCCCTGGGCAGTCCATTCCAATGCCAATCACTCTCTCTGGCAACAACTTCCTCCTAACATCCAGCCTAGACCTCCCCTGGCACAACTTAGAATCACAGAATGGTTTAGGTTGGAAGAGACCTTAAAGCTCAGCCAGTTCCAACCCTCCTGTGCCATAGGCAGGGACAGCTCCCACTAGATCAAGTCTCTCAAGGCCTCATCCAGCCTGGCCTTGAACACATCCAGGAAGGGAGCAGCCACAACCTCCCTGGGCAACCTGTGCCAGTGTCTCACCACCCTCACTGTGAAGAATTTCTTCCTAACATCCCGTTCAAGTCTCCCCTCTGCCAGTTTGAAGCCATTCCCCCTTGTCCTGTCATTACAAGACCTTGTGAATAGACTTGAGACTGTGTCCTGCTGCAAAGGTCAGAGACAGCAGTGACAGAGTCCTGCCCCTCTTACTGGTGAAGTGCCATCTGGACAGATGTGGACAGAGAACACCATCCCATTGATTTCTCTTACACCAAGGTTACACATCAGGACCAATCACAAGATAAACCAAAATACACACAGAAATCACACTCTCAGGATGTCAGAGGTTGGAAGGGATCCAAAAAACTCATTGAGTCCAACACCCCTGCCACAGCAGGACCAGACAATATAGCTCAGGTCACACAGCAACACATCCGGACAGGCCTTCAAAGGCTCCAGACAAGGAGACTCCACAACCTCTCTGGGCAGCCTGTGCCAGTGCTCTGGGACCCTTACAGTCAAGAGTGTTGAGATGCAACCTCCTGTGCTGCAGCTTTCACACATTGCTCCTCGTCCTGTCACAGGGTTCAAGTGAGCAGAGCCTGTCCCATCCCCACCTCCTGACCAGCCCTCAGATATTTAGAAGCATTGATTAAATCTCCTCTCAGTCTTCTCTCTTCCAGACTAAGCAGTCCCAGGTCCCTCAGCTTCTCTTCATCAGGCAGTGCTGCAGTTTCCACCTGGAGTATTGTGTGCAGCTCTGGAGCCCCCAGCACAGAAATGACATGGAACTGCTGGAGAGAGTCCAGAGGAGGGCCACAAAGATGCTCAGAGGGCTGCAGCAGCTCTGCTATGAGGACAGGCTGCAGGAGTTGGGGCTCTGCAGCCTGGAGAAGAGAAGGCTTTGAGGAAACCTTATATTAGCCTTCCAGTATCTGAAGTGGGCTACAGGAGGGCTGGGGAGGGACTATTGACAAGGTCTTGTAATGACAGGACGAGGAGGAATGGGTTCAAATTGGCAGAGGGGAGATTTGAACAGGATGTTAGGAGAAAGTTCTTCACAGTGAGGGTGGTGAGACACTGGCACAGGTTGCCCAGGGAGGTTGTGGCTGCTCCCTCCCTGGATGTGTTCAAGGCCAGGCTGGATGAGGTCTTGAGCGACCTGATCTAGTGGGAGGTGTCCCTGCCTATGGCACAGGGGGGTTGGAACTGGCTGAGCTTTAAGGTCTCTTCCAACCTAAACCATTCTATGATCCTATGAACCCCCAATGCATCAGAGATCCACACAGCATCCTTCTGAATGAGCCACACAAGCTGGCAGTGCTCCCTCCAACATCAATATCAATTTCCTCCGTCAACAGGAGACAATAACAGCAACTTCCTCTATATAATGCAGCCCTTTAATTGCCCCCAGATCAAATAGTGGCTCCCAGAGACTCTTCATTCTGCTCTATAAGTAACCACATTGTAGACAAGACCAAACAACTCCCATCAGCAAATGGCAAAGGCTGCAGGAAGCTCAGAAGATGCACGTGGAGACTGCTGGTAACATTCATCTACCACATCACTGCTCTTGCTCTGAAGACACAAAGCCCTGCTGAGAGCAGCATGGGCTCTCCAGTGACCAGAAAACACTTGCAAGCTCTTGTTCACCCCAGAGGCAGCAAATCCATACAGCTGCTGTCAGATCAAGTTTTTCCCCCCTCCTTGGATCAGCTCCACGATGCCTCTGATCCCCCTCCTAATGACAAAGTCTTCATTGATTTCAGTAGAACTCAGCAAGACCTAGCAGAGAACAGACTGAAGAGGGAAATGTCAAGTGAGTCATTAGTGGGTAGAGAAAGGAGCTGTGCACTAACCAGTCTGCAGCATACTTTTTCCTCCTTTCATATGAGTGATGCCACAAATTGAGGGAACCCTTTGACATCAGAGAGGCTGCAGCAGAAATGAGCCCTGCCAAGCCTGCTCCACGGAGGAATTCTTCTGCTCAAATGGTCCACTAATGCCAAAGGCCAACGAATAAGCAGGTGAAATGAACCTGCTTGTTTGGAACCCTCCAGGTAGAGTTCTGATTTCAAGTACAAGAACAGAAGCAAGCCAAGCAAAAGATCTTTCCCAACCTCAAACAGCTAAAAAAAAAAAAAAATTCCTTTATTTTTGAGCCTTTTGGCTGCTACTGTCAACATTACAACCTGTGTTTTGAGCAGGACTCTAGAAGAGGTTGCCCAGAGAGGTTTGTAGATGGGGTCTTTAAAGCCAGGTTAGATGAGGCCTTGAGCCAGCTCAGTCTAGTTGAGAGGCTTCCCTGCCATGCTGGGGAGGTTGGAGTAGATGATGTCTGAGGTCCCTTCCAGCCCAAGCCATTACACAGGATCACAGGATGTTAGGGGTTAAAAAAGGACCCAGAGAGATCATGGAGTCCTCCCCTCCCCACCAGCCAATCTAAGCTGAAATGGGAAGGGAATCTATGTCCCATCATGAGCAGAGGTAGGCACAGAATCACACAATTAACCAGGTTGGAAAGGACCTTTGAGATCATTGAGCCCAACCTATCACCTAACACTTTCTAATGAACTAAACCTTGGCACCAAGTGCCTCATCCAGTCTCCTTTTAAACAGCCTCAGGGATGGGAACTCCACCACCTCCCCAAGAAACCCAATCCAATGCCAATCACTCTTGCTGTGAAGAGCTTCTTCCTAAGGTCCAGCATCAACCTGCCCTGGCACAGCTTGAGGCTGTGTCCTCTCATTCTGTTCCTGGGTGCCTGGCAAAAGATCCCAACCCCACCTGGCTACAACCTCCTTTCAGGCAGTTGTAGAGAGCAATGAGCTCTGCCCTGAGCCTTCTCTTCCCCAGGCTACACCAAGACAGATCTGAAGAACTTCATGGTCAGAAATGTGTTATGCTCCACAGATGCTGTCACTTGCACTAGTGATTAACTTCAAATTCCATATGGTATTACATCTGCATGCTTGTGTTAGTACTAACACCAAAAGGAGAAAGGTTTGTGTGGGAGGGTAGGGTTGGTCTTGGCATTTTGATTTTTTTTTTTTTTAACTAGGAGTCTTCCTCTCCTGTCATTTCACTGTAAAAAGACTGCATTAGGTATTATATTAATTTACTCCACTGAACTCAGAAGGAAGGGGAGGAAAAAAGACTAACTCAACATCTCTTGGTGCACAGACTCATTTCTGTCTAATTGACTGCCTTGGGACACAAAGGGGTTTTTACTACAACAGGTGAACAATTACTAGCACTTAGCTGTCAGGTGAGAGACTTCTTCCCTTACAGCCACAATCAAGCCCAAATGCACCATATGCATATATGAATAGATCATAAAATCATAGAATAGTTTAGGTTGGAAGGGATCTCAAGGATCATCCAGTTCCAACCCCCCTGTGCCATAGGCAGGGACACCTCCCCCTAGAAGAGGTCGCTCAAGGACTCATCCAACCTGGTCCTGAACACCTCCAGGGAGGTTGTGGAGCAGAGGATCACATTCTGTGATTGTGCTCCACAACCTCCCTGGGCACCTGTGCCAGTGTCTCACCACCCTCCCTGCAAACAACTTCCTCCTAACATCCAGTTTCAATCTCCTCTCTGCCACTTTAAATCCATCCCTCCTCATCCTGCCATAACAAGACCCTGTCTGTAGTCCCTCCCCAGCCTTCCTGTAGCACCCTTCAGATACTGGAAGGCCACCCCAAGGTCTCCTGGAAGTTCTACACAGTGAGAGTGATTGGCATTGGAATGGGCTGCCCAGGGAGGTGGTGGAGTCCCCATCCCTGGAGGTGTTTAAGAGGAGGCTGCATGAGGCACTTAGTGCCATGGGTTAGTTAATGAGAAGGTGTTAGGTGATAGGTTGGACTCGATGATCTCCAAGGTCTTTTCCAACCCGGTTAATTCATTGATTCTGTGACTATCCTAAAGGCATCATGGGCTGGCCCCTCTGATCATTTCTCAGCCACGTCCAGTCATGACAGAAAGTTTGGTCAGACTACTGCTGCTCTTATTAATTAGTTTCTACCCTGAAAGAACAACCTCTGCCAGATCTGCTCCTAATTTAAACCGAGGGAACTCACCCAAAATGGTTTTATCCGGTCACACACAGTGCAGCCCCTGCTGAGGGAGTGTGCTATTAGGAGAAAGCAAACTGATATAAATATAGCACAGTGACAGTACACACTCTGCAGCTATTTCCTCTGTGAAACAGAGAGGAATGAAGAGGGTAAGATGCTCTGCCAGCTCTCTGCTCAGGCCACTCAAAACTGCATTGATGGCAACAAAAAAACCCAATCACTTAAATACAAAGAACAGGACAGAATTAGAATAGGATAGAATAGAATAGAATAGAATAGAATAGAATAGAATAGAATAGAATAGAATAGAATAGAATAGAATAGAATAGAACAGAACAGAATAGGAATAGAATAGAACAAGAGTAGAATAGAACAGAATATAGAATAGAGAATAGAATAGAGAATAGAACAGAACAGAATATACAGAATATAGAATAGAATAGAATAGGAATAGAATAGGAATAGAATAGAATAGAATAGAATAGAATAGAATAGAATAGAATAGAATAGAATAGAATAGAATAGAATAGAATAGAATAGAATAGAATAGAATAGGAATAGAATAGGAATAGAATAGAACAAGAGTAGAAAAGAACAGAATATAGAATAGAGAATAGAACAGAGAATAGAACAGAACAGAATATACGGAATATAGAATAGGAATAGAATAGAATAGAATAGAATAGAATAGAATAGAATAGAATAGAATAGAATAGAATAGAATAGAATAGAATAGAATAGAATAGAATAGAATAGAATAGAATAGAATAGAATAGAATAGAATAAGCCAGGTTAGAAAAGACCTCCAAGATCATCCATTCCCTAGAAGCCAGCCCTAGCTAATCAACCAGATCATGGCAACAAGTGTCCCATCCAGGCTTTCTTGAACACCTCCAGGGATGGGGACTCCACCACCTCCCTGGGCAGCCCATTCCAATGCCAATCACTTTGGCTGGAAAGAATTCCTTCGAATATCCAGCCTGAACCTCCCCTGACACAGCTTGAGGCTGTGTCCCCTCATTCTGTTGCTGGGTGCCTGCCAGAAGAGCCCAACCTCACCTGGCTGCAACCTTCCTTCAGGTAGCTGTAGACAGCAATGAGGTTTGCCCTGAGCCTCCTCTTCTGCAGGCTGCACACCCCCAGCTACCTCAGCCTCTCCTCACAGGGCTGTGCTCCAGGCCCCTCATCAGCTTCATCACACTTCTTTGGACACGTTCCAGTGCCTCAAGACAAATTCTGACCAAGCAATCCCCAAACCACAACTTGACCTGAAGAATTTTGACCTATGAAGACATTTCCACAGCTGCTTCTCCATTTATATTAATTCACAGAATAGATTTTTTTTCTTTTTCTTTTTTTTTTTTTTACACAGTAATTTTTTTTCCTGTTAGTATTTACTTTTTACTAGCCAAAGCGATTGCAGGTAGATGTAGGAATTCATCATGCCACAGCTGAAAACCTGCTTGTGATGGATAGACTGAGAAAAGGGCAGACATTAAACTTCATTGCTGGTATACGGCTGATGGGTTGAATATGCATAAATACACTCTTCTGCCATCAATAATTTATATGGAGAGACCTGGTGGTACTGGGAGACAGGAGCTAAAGATGAGCCAGCAGTGTGCCCAGGTGGGCAGCAGAGCCAATGGTATCCTGGCCTGGATCAGGAGCAGTGTGGGCAGCAGGAGCAGGGAGGTTATTCTGCCCCTGTACTTGGCACCGGTCAGGCCACACCCTGAGTCTTGTGTCCAGTTTTGGGCCCCTCAATTCAAGAGAGATGTTGAGGTGCTGGAAGGTGTCCAGAAAAGGGCAGCAAGGCTGGTGAGGAGCCTGGAGCACAGCCCTGTGAGGAGAGGCTGAGGGAGCTGGGGGTGTGCAGCCTGGAGAAGAGGAGGCTCAGGGCAGACCTCATTGCTCTCTACAACTACCTAAAGGGAGGTTGTAGCCAGCTGGGATTGGGCTCCGCTCCCAGGCACCCAGGGACAGAACAATGAAGGGACACAGTCTGAAGTTGTGCCAGGGGAGGTCTAGGTTGGACATCAGGAGGAAGTTGTTGTCAGAGAGAGTGATTGGCATTGGAATGGGCTGCCCAGGGAGGTGGTGGAGTCCCCATCCCTGGAGGTGTTGAAGCAAAGCCTGGATGGAGCACTTAGTGCCATTGGCTAGGACTGGGTGCTCGGTGGGGGTTGATCTTGGAGGTCTCTTCCAACCTGGCTTCTATTCTATTCTATTCTATTCTATTCTATTCTATTCTATTCTATTCTATTCTATTCTATTCTATTCTATCCTATCCTATCCTATCCTATCCTATCCTATCCTATCCTATCCTATCCTATCCTACTCTATCCTATCCTACTCTATCCTATCCTACTCTATCCTATCCTACTCTATCCTATCCTACTCTATTCTATTCTATCCTACCCTATTCTATTCTATCCTATTCTATTCCATTCTAACATGATTAGAAGCACGTGTGAAGGAAAAATGACGAAGCAGCACATACAGAGCAGAAATTATGTCCGGTTTTTGGGGTTTTTTTTGGCAGTTTCTTCCCAGCCACAGCCACAAGTGCCAACATTAAAGAAGTTGTTTCAGCATACAAGATGAATGCGCCTCAGGAACAAAAAGCATCACTCCTCCTGATCTTCCTCTTATCCACCCCTCCTCAATCCTGCTCTCAGATATGAAGCATTGCTTTTAAAAATGCCCATGAAAGAGCCTGAAAGCAGCTGCTGCTGCTTCTCTACATGGTTATTTATAATAGGTAATCTCAGAGCCACTCTTAATTCCAGCTCATCGTTTATGGTGTTGGCAAAGTGGCTCCAGTGAATTTAGCCTCATTATTCACCTGGGGGTGGTACAGTATATCCTGTATTTTATGTGTCACCCTCGCCCTGCTTTCTCCAATGGATCCCTCACCAGGGCTCGTGCAGAACCAGGCAAAGGTGAATAATGATCCAGGGGCAAAGCTAAGTGCTGACAGAGTTACTGTTTTATGTCTGGTTACGGGAAAACATGAACGCACTTTGGAATAGGCAGAAGGACATCTGTGAAGTGGCAGTATGTCCAGCAGTACCTCAGCATGCTGTCTAAAAGGTTGCCCAGGGAGGTGATTTGGCTCCCATCCCTGGAGATCATAGAATCACAGAATGTCAGGGGCTGGAAGGGACCTCAAAATATCATCTGGTCCAGCCCCCCCTGCCAGAGCAGCATCACCCAGAGCAGATCACACAAGAGCGCATCCAGACATGGCAGGGGCATTGGAATTTGATGATCCTCAAGGTCCCTTCCATAGAATCACAGAATGTCAGAGGCTGGAAGAGACCTCGAAAGCATATCTCATCCAGCCCCCCTGTCAGAGCAGCATCACCCAGAGCAGATCACACAAGAGCACATCCAGACAGTTCTTGAATATCTCCAGAGAGGGAGACTCCACAACACCCCTGGGCAGCCTGTTCCAGTGCTCTGACACTCTCACAGTAAAAAAATTCTTCCTCAGGTTCACATGGAACTTCCTATGCCTCAGCTTCCATCCACTGCCCATTGTCCTGTCACTGGGCATCACCCTGCAGAGCCTGGCTCCAGCCTCCTGACACTCACCCTGCACATATTTATAAACATGAATGAGGTCACTCCTTAGTCTCCTCCTCTCCAAGTTAAAAATCCCCATCTCCCTCAGGCTCTCCTCGTAAGGAAGATGTTCAACTTCCTTGATCATATTCAAGGTGAGGCTCAACAGGGCTCTGGGCAACCTGAACCAGTCAAGATTGCAAATGGGGTTGGACTCTATCACCTTTGCAGGTCCCTTCCAACCCAGACCATTCTATGACTCTAGTTAGATTCCCAACAGGCCTCTGCACTAGCCCAAGACATGGAACACCATGCAGAACATCAGCTGTGGACTATTCAGCTTTTACAGGATCACAGGATGTTAGGGGTTGGAAGGGACCCAAGGAGGTCACCAAGTCCAACTCCCCTGCCAGAGCAGCACCATAAAATGTAGCACAGGTCACAGAGGAACTTTGTGCTCGTACTCCAGCTGCCCCCCGTTATGTTTGGGAAATGAGAGAAGTGCCTGTGCAAACGAAACTCAAACCCATAACAGGGAGCATCCATTCAGCTGAAAGTCACATTAAAGACAAAGATGATGGCACAAGTGCACAGAGGCTTTTGGTTACTAGAAACTGTACTAATGAGTACAGAGCAACCACTTTAACCATAGAATCATAGAATGGTTTAGGTTGGAAGGGACCTCAAAGCTCAGCCAGTTCCAACCCCCCTGTGCCACAGGCAGGGACAACTGCCACTGGAACAGGTCGCTCAAGGCAGACACTTCACTGATTCATCACTTTGGAGCCATTTATCCAGTGACAAGTCCTGCAGCAAGAACAATGAGCCAAGCTGGTCAGTTTTTCCTTCAGAGACCTTCATCCACTATCACAGAATGGTTTAGGTTGAAAGGGAACACAAAGATGATCCAGTTCCAACCCTCCCTGTGCCATAAGCAGGGACACCTTCCACTAGAACAAGTCTCTCAAGGCCTCATCCAATCTGGTCCTCAACACCTCCAGGGAGGTTGTGGAGCACAGAATCACAGAGTGTGATCCAAGATTCTGTGATTCTGTGATCCACAGCCTCCCTGGGCAACCTGTGCCAGTGTCTCACCAACCTCACTGTAAGGAACTTCTTCCTGACATCTAGTCTAAATCTCCCCTCTGCCAGTTCAAACCTATTACTCCTCATCCTGTCATTACAAGACCTTATCAATAGTCCCTCTCCAGCCTTCTTATAGCCCCCTTCAGATACTGAAAGGTCACTCCAAGGTCTCCTGGAAGCCTTCTCTTCTCCAGGCTGAAGAACTCCAACTCTCCCAAGCCTGATGTCCTCTTTAAACTTGCTGGAGAAGATACAACTGCTGGAACTCAGGAGCACTTTATCCCAATAACAGAGCTGCTCCCCTGGGTAACTGAAGCCATATTTCTCATCCTAACTATCTGGAAGAATTCTGCAACACGATCACCAGAATCATGAGTTCTGCTTCAGGTTCAGCAGATCTCAAAATAGACCTCAGCGGCTTCCGCCTCCCATTCCTTCAGAGGGCTCACATTATCTGGGGTCCTAGCACAGCACGCCGGCTCTCACCACCTACTCTGCAACAGGCACTTCCTTGCTAAGATGTGCTGGTGGTAGTGACAAGACTTGTGTTTCCTCTCACTCCCCTTGCAGTGCAATAATCAGAGAGACCCAGGCTGGATGAGGTCTTGAGCGACCTGATCTAGTGGGAGGTGTCCCTGCCTATGGCACAGGGGGGTTGGAACTGGATGAGCTTTAAGGTCTCTTCCAACCTAAACCATTCTATGAGACCAATGCTTTAGAACAGGAAGGGAGCTGGTGTATCTTGGTTGGGCGGGGGGGAGAGAAGAAAAAAAATCATCACCACATATGGCAGTGAGAATGTCTCCAGCTGAAACTCAACAGTAAGTCACCAATAAACAGGATTCGAAGCAACCTGAGCAAGCACCACAGGTGTCCCTGCCTATGGCACAAGGGGGCTGAAACTGGCTGAGCTCTGAGGTCACTTCCAACCTAAACCATTTTATGATGCTATGAGACCAATGCTTTAGAACAGGAAGGGAGCCTGTGTGTATTGGTTGAGGGGGAAGAAGAAAAAAAATCATCACCACATATGGCAGTGAGAAACTCTCCAGCTGAAACTCAACCATAAGTCACCAATAAACAGGATCCAAAGCAACCTGAGCAAGCACCACAGGAGGAGTGGACATTCTATGGGACAATGAGCTGCTGCAATTCAAATCACAGACTCTCAGCATGTCAGGAGTTGGAAGGGACCCAAGGACATCATCGAGTCCAACCCCCCTGCCACAGCAGGACCAGACAATCTAGCTCAGGGCACACAGCAACACATCCACACAGGCCTTGAAAGGCTCCAGACAAGGAGACTCCACAACCTCTCTGGGCAGCCTGTGCCAGTGCTCTGGGACCCTTCCAGTCAAGAAGTTGCCTCTTGTGTTGAGCTGCAGCCTCCTGTGCTGCAGCTTCCACCCATTGCTCCTTGTCCTATCCCAGGGAGCAGTGAGCAGAGCCTGTCACCCTGCTCCTGTAAAAACGTTCCCCCTTGTGTTGAGGTGGAAGCTCATCAAATAATCCCTTTTTTTTCCCCAGTTAATTCCAGTGTAACACCTGAGTACAAAGGATAGAAGGCTATCTACTTTATAACAGCAGATTTCCCAATTTATTTATTTTTTTTAGCTTCTGTGATCCTTCTGTGATTCTCCCGTAATTTATGGAGGAAAGCTTAAAGATCCTTGAAAAAAAAATAAACTTTTATGTATGTCAAATATATGGAAAATTAACATAGCTATTTATGTGATCACTGTGCATGTTGCAGCCAACCTATGGAACGCCCTCACTGAAATTTGATGACATCTGCATCACTGTGTATTTTACTCCAGAATAAAATCTCAAAGCCCAACATAAAATGAAGCTTAACATTAGAAAGCTCAGTTCAAATCCCACTGAGATCAGTGCCCAAACAGAAAGTGAAGCTTACCATTAGAAAGCTCAGTCCAAATCCCCTCCAAGATCAGTGGAACACTCTTTTAGAAATCATTGGGCATGGAATCAGACCCTTATTGACCTGTTGCCCAGTTACAAACAAGAAGCAGAACTGTGTTAGGAACATTCATTTAGCTACTGGACTTGAAGGAATGTGAGAGTCTTCTCTGAATGCCACATCTTGACCATTATCCTCACCATCCAGTAACAATCACCACGGCTGTCAGCCCTGACCACTGCTACAACACCAGCAAACCTCAACCTGCTTACACCTGCGTGGCACTGAGCCCTGTGCCAGGTCACCTTCTCAAGTATGGCAGCACACAGAGGTGATGGCTACAGCAGCAAACCTCACTCTGTCACCCTGCTGCTTACAGCTGCATGACACTGAGCCCCGTGCCAGGTCACCTTCTCAAGTATGGCAGCACACAGAGGTGATGGCTACACCAGCAAACCTCACTCTGTCACCCTGCTGCTTACAGCTGCATGACACTGAGCCCCGTGCCAGGTCACCTTCTCAAGTATGGCAGCACACAGAGGTGATGGCTACAGCAGCAAACCTCACTCTGTCACCCTGCTGCTTACAGCTGCATGGCACTGAGCCCCGTGCCAGGTCACCTTCTCAAGCATGGCAGCATACAGAGGCAATGGCATCGAACTGAAACCATGAGTGCAACGGCAGGCCACAAGGAAAGCCTTTGGTGAGAAGTTTGGAGAGCTTTTACCTATGTACAGGGAAGAATCTTTCCGCCTCACGTGGTCGTCAATGTAGGAAACTCCCAGGGGCTGGACAGGGGTAGCACCAATGCCCAGGAGGACCTGCGCCCCGATGAGCAGCAAGTACATCATGTTGGTTGCAGTCCTATTCCTGCAGATAAGGTCCGGGTCTGGTCCCTCGTCGCTGGTGGAGCCGTTGGCAGCGCACACGTCCCTCCCCTCCGCTCCCCAGCGGATTTCTCCCGACTCGTACTCGTACTGGTGGGTCAGGAACTCAGGCAAGGCAGAAAGGAGGGCACCCAAGGCCATGACGATGCCTCCGCAGCCTATCAAACGTGGGCGGTGCCCTCGGGCTCCAAAGTAGCTGACGAAGAGGATGAGGGCCAGGTTGCCAATCTCGAAGCTGCTGGCAATGACGCCCACGTCAGCGCTCTGGAGGTTGAATCGCCGCTCCAAGGTGGTTAGAACGCTCACCTGCAACAGAAAGACCAAGAGACAGTTACTGGAAGGGAACGCCACCTGCCCTCTGTCCTCCTCCTACGTCCTGCTAAAGCCTAAACTTCCTTGGAGCCAAAAATGTATACATCAAGAGCATGCACTCACTCATCTGCAACAGAAAGACCGAGAGACAGTTAATGGAAGGGAACACCACCTGCCCTCTGTCCTCCTCCTATGTCCTGCTAAAGCTCAAGCCTAAAAAGTCCCTCCCTAGTTTTTTTGTAGCCCACTTCAGATCCTGGAAGGCCACAAGAAGGTCACCTGAGAGCCTTCTCCAGACTGCACAGCCCCAACTCTTTCAGTCTGTCCTCATAGCAGAGGTGCTGCAGCCCTCTGAGCATCCTCATGGCCCTTCTCTGGACACACTCCAGCATGTCCACATCCCTCTTGTATAAGGGGCTCCAGAATGGGATGCAGTACTCCAGGTGGGAGTGGAGTAGACATTCTCATGCCTAGAGCAGTGGGCCCCTTATGTTTCTTTTTACTACCCTTGAATGAAATCTTGATTGTGTCACAGAAATGCCAAAAACATATGCACCAAGGGCATCCAAATCGCAGTACAGCAAGAGCTGACCTCCAAGCATGCCCCTGACTATTTCCAACAGCCACATCAGAAGGTCCTAATACCGAGTGACATTTCACAGCCTACCACCTGTTCGCTCCTAAAATCCCTCTGTACATCAGTGTACATTTTGAGTGCCTGCAGAGACCCACGGGCAGGCAGCTGCTGGAGAGAGGCGCTTGAGAGAGTCCAGTGTAGAGCCAGAAAAATGATTAAGGAAGTTGAATATCTTCCTTATGAGGAGAGCCTGAGGGAGATGAGGATTTTTAGCTTGGAGGAGACTAAGGGGTGACCTCATTCATGTTTAGAAAGGTGTAAGGGGTGAATGCCAGGAGGATGGAGCCAGTCTCTCGTCGGTGATGCCCAGTGACAGGACTTGTGGAATGTCAGGCAATGTCAGGACAGGACAGGCAATGGGTGGAAGTTGAGGCATAGGAGGTTCCATGTGAACCTGAGAAAGATTTTTTTCCCTGTGAGGGTGACAGAGCACTGGAACAGGCTGCCCAGGGGTGTTGTGGATTCTCCCTCTCTGGAGATACTCAAGAACAGTCTGGATGCATTCCAGTGTGATCTGCTCTGGGTGATCCTGCTCTGGCAGGACGGCTGGACCAGGTGAGATTTCAAGGTCTCTTCCAGGCCCTGACATTCTCTTTAGGATCCCTTGCTATGTGAATGCACATCCTCCATGTCACAAAGGCTGTCCCAGGGAATCAAGGCTCAAAGCACACCGAGCCTCACACCACACTGGACTGGGTAGTCTCCTGTTGAAATAGAATCATAGAATCAGGCAGGGTTGGAAGGGACCACAAGGATCAGCCAGTTCCAACCCCCCTGCCATGCCCAGGGACACCCTACCCTAGATTAGGCTGCCCACAGCCTCAGCCAGCCTGACTGCAAATGCCTCCAGGCACATGGCCCAAATCACCTCCTTGGGCAACCCATTCCAGGCTCTCACCACTCTCATGCTGAAGATCTTCCTCCTCACCTCCAATCTGAATCTCCCCACCTCCAGCTTTGCTCCATTCCCCCTAGTCCTGTCACTACCTGATGCCAGTCAGCATGCAGCAGAGAAGCTCACAGATTCTTGGCTTACACACCAGAGCAAAGCCATCGAGAGGGTCAGAGACAGTGATGCACAAGCAGGCAATTTGGCCAGCACGAAAGGCTTCTATTGAAGTATATAAATAAAATGCTGCTATCCCAGGGTTTAAACTGTTTGTGGATTAGCTAATGACTGGGATCTTCACTTCCAGGCTATTTGGGAGAAGACAGGCCAATTAAAGTTCAACCAGAAGATTTAAACCCAACAGGAGGAAAAGGAAGATTTGACAAACTGTGGTTATTTAACACCAAGAAGAGAAGCCCCTGAATGGAAGTCTTCAAATATTTAATGTTGCTAAAAAAAAAAAAAAAACGGAATGACCTGATCCTTTTATTCAAAGTGGCTAGGAAGAGAAGTGACAGGTTTAAACTGGAGCAGAGATGATTCAGGTTAAATGCAAGGTAGGGAGAAATCAAACTTCTGCCGCGAAGGATTATGAAGAGCTAAAATGTGCTGCCTGGAGAGGCTACGGAGGTCTTCGAAGGACGACAGGGCAGCATCTGCCAGGAGTGACACAGCTAGGAACTGCTCTTGCCATGGGGCAGGAAAATGAACCAGAGCTCCTCCAGTCTTGCTGACACAGTGCACTAAAATGGATTTCCTGCAACAGTCTTAGGGGTACCGGATAGGCAGACGGGCAGAAGAATATGAAGAACTGAGCACCCCACTTGCAGGTATTCCTGCTCAACACTCAGCACATTATAAAATCATAGAATCAGACACAGCTGGAAGGGAGCACAAGGAGCAGCCAGTTCCAACCCCCCTGCCATGCCCAGGGACACCCTACCCTAGAGCAGGCTGCCCACAGCCTCTGCCAGCCTGGCTGCAAACACCTCCAGGGATCTGGCCCCAGACACCTCCCTGCAGGGGCAACCCATTCCAGCCTCTCACCACACTCATGCTGAAGAACTTCCTCCTCACATCCAATCTGAATCTCCCCACCTCCAGCTTTGCTCCATTACCCTTAGTCCTGTCACTCCCTGACAGCTTAAAAAGTCCCTCCCCAGCTTTTCTGTAGGCTCTTTTCAGATCCTGGAAGGCCACAAGAGGGTCACCTGGGAGCCTCCTCTTCTCCAGCCTGCACAGCCCCAACTCTTTCAGTCTGTGCTCACAGCAGAGGTGCTGCAGCCCTCTCAGCATCCTCGTGGCCCTTCTCTGGACACACTCCAGCATGTCCACATCCCTCTTGTAATAGGGGCTCCAGAACTGGACGCAGTACTCCAAGTGGGGTCTCACCAGAGCGGAGTAGAGACGTTCTCATGTCTAGAGCAGTGGGCCCCTTATGTTTCTTTTTTATTACCCTTGAATGAAATCTTGATTGCGTCACAGAAATGCCAAAAGCTTTACCTCGGATAAAAGGCTACTCTTGTTTCTTCAAATTTCAAAAGATGAAGATGTTTAAAGGTTGCCCTAAAACAGGCAGGTTTCTCTATTAATTTTTTTTTTTTTTTTTTTAAAGCAATAAAGGCCTCAGAGCAGAAGGCAGCCTCTGGAAAGACTTAAAAATAGCTTCCCACTGGAGGCACTGAAAAATCTTTGCTGATAAAGCTCACAAAGCAGGAGCCAGCCCGACCAACTTTGAAGTATTCTGACAGGAGCTCTTCTCTGAGGGCAGTTAGCCCCTGTCAGGGCACATTGGGACAAAGACAATTCCATCAGCAGCATAATGGAAGTAGGGAAAGAAGCCACTTCTGCTCCTTTGCACAAGTGAAACCTCTTAAACCAAATCCTGATGAGCCCACCTCAGATCTCTAAAACTGAGTAGGTTTAAACTAGATATTAGGACTAATTTTT
This sequence comes from Psilopogon haemacephalus, assembly GCA_013396835.1. NCBI lineage: Eukaryota > Metazoa > Chordata > Aves > Piciformes > Megalaimidae > Psilopogon > Psilopogon haemacephalus. The sequence goes on along the minus strand of VWZI01015061.1, from coordinate 291,182 downwards.
TTCACAGAAGGAGAGGTCAGGCAATGGAATGAGCTGTCCAGGGAGGTGGTGGAGTCACCATCCCTGGAGGTGTTCAAGACTGGATGAGGCACTTAGTGCCATGGCAGAATTGAGTGGATAGGACTGGGTGATAGGTTGGACTGGATGAGCTTGGAGGTCTCCTCCATCCTGACTGATTTCTATGATTTTGAGCACTAACTTTAAAAGGGGCTCCCACCAAGGCCCCCCCAAAACACTCTTCAATGATTGGAAGGGAGAATGGTCTGGTGTAACGCACAGATTTTTCATCTAACTGTTAGAGTGAGTCCAGAGGAGCCACCAAGATGCTGAGAGGGCTGAAGCAGCTCTGTTATGAGGACAGGCTGAGAGAGTTGGGGCTCTGCAGCCTGGAGAAGAAAAGGCTGCCAGGAGACCTTGGAGTGGCCTTCCAGTATCTGAAGGGGCCTGCAGGAAGGCTGGGGAGGGACTATTCACAAGGACTTGTAATGACAGGATGAGGAGGCATGGGTTTAAAGTGGGAGAGGAGAGATTGAAATTGGATGTTAGGAGGAAATTCTTTACAGTGAGGGTGGTGAGATGCTGGCACAGGTTGCCCGTGGAGGTTGTGGCTGCTCCCTGCCTGGATGTGTTCAATGCCAGGTTGGGGGAGGCCTTGAGCAACTTGTTCTAGTGGGAAGTGTCCCTGCCTATGGCACAGGAGGGTTGGAACTGGATGAGCTTTGAGGTCCCATCCAACCTAAACCATTCCGTGATTCTATAACTGTGGCCAAGAGGGCCAATGGGATCCTGGGGTGCATTAAGACGAGTGTGTGCAGCAGATCAAAGGAGGTTTTCCTCCCCCTCTACTCTGCCCTGGTGAGACTCCATCTTAAATACTGCGTTCAGTTTTGGGCTCCCCAGTTTAAGNAAAAAAAAAAAAAAAAAAAAGAAGAAAATAATCCACCCAAAAAAAGCTTAGAAACCAGTCACCACCTGTCACAGGTTGGGAACTACAGGGTTAAAACTCTTCTAGGAACTAAAAGAAAATGTTATTCATTGCCATAATTCTACTCTCTTTATAAGCTCAGGGCAAGGCCAGCTCACTCTCCTGTCCTCCCCCTCCAGTCATGTCTGGGCAAGAGCTGTGTTATCAGGACAAAACATGTAAGGGGCAGACCTGTTTTGGGGCTTATGGATGGCAGAGGCATTGAGGGGGGAGGATTGGAGCACTGGGGATTACAGATTTAGTTTTGAGTTGGGGGGAAAGTTCAAGGTTTTTGCTATGATTTCTCTATCTGCTCTGTAATTTTCCTCCTGTACCTCTCTATCCAAAATACAATTCTGTTCTCTCTCCAATTCCTTTGAGAGCTTCATTCTGTTGGCAGCAAAACCACGACGCCACCTTAAAATTTACCTTCCACAGCAACTTACACTGCAGCCCCTGTAACTAAATCCAAGAAGCTTGTGCCACGCCATCCTGGACTTCTTTCAATAACAGAAGCTCCCATTCATCATTCCTGTCATTCTCAAATCTACAGATCTTGGCATCTCGGAGCCAAGGCGAATTTGTTCTCCTCCTAAGCTGTTTACTTAACGCTCAGCACAAACGCAGTCCAGAAAGCTGCTTTATGCCACTGTCCCACTTTATCAACAAAGAAGTGAACTGGAGGCTGGGGGGCACCACTTTGGAGTCACAGAGTGTGGAAAACCAATATCATATTGTCCCTATCTCCAACAACCTTAGTGCCATGCTCTAGTTGATTGGATAGGGCTGGGGGATAGGTTGGACTGGATGGTCTTGGAGGTCTCTTCCAACCTGGCCTATTCTATTCTATTCCATTCCGTTCCATTCCACTCCACTCCATTCCATTCCACTTGTGATGGTTTGGCAGTTAGCTGCCCCCCACCCCACTTTTGAAATAACCCAGGCTAGGTCTCAGTCAGCTGGAAGTTAATAAATGAAGCTTTATATTTACAGCTTTGCACGATGTACGAGCAGATATTTACAATGTATAGCAGATACTTACAGATACAGACAGCAAAAAGGTAATACAGAAACACCACAGCCCTTCCAGAGATCAAAATCCCTAAGAGAGGTCTCTAACCACCCCTACCACCTTCCCCCCTTCCCCAGTCTTATCTCACCACCTGTTTCATGCAGCAGATAGGCAGAGGTAGATGGCCCAGGGAGATTAGCTGCAGGAAAGAAGTCAGTGGAATTATTCAGCTACAAAAACAGGGAGAAAAGAGCCACGCAAGAGCAGCCACAGGCCAAAGAGGTCTGAAGCAGTCTGACTTATCTATATTTGGGTTACAACTCTTAAAACAAATTTTTTTCTCTTTCTCAGTAAAGCTATGAGTGAAGTAGCATCATCTGCTTTACCTCTCTCAGCCTATAGCCTAATTCCTCATCCAAATCCTCCAATTAGTTCAAACCAGCAGTAGACAGGGGTGGATTGTGTTGGTTTGAGCTAATTGGAGAATTTGAGTGAGAAATTAGACTATTGGCTGAGAGAGAGTTAAACACAGTGTGTCACTTCACCAAGTTTCACTGAGAAAGGAAAAAAAAAAGTTGTTTTAAGAGCTGTTCTCAAAACATCCAGATTAGCAGTCCGCTTCTGTCTGTGCTGGCTCCGGCCGCTCTCTCCTTTGTCTCTTGGTCTTGGTGGCTANCCTTTTTATTGTACATATCTGTAAATATCTGTTATATCTTTTAAATATCTGCTTGTATATTGTGCATTGCTGTAAATATAAAGCTTCATTTATTAACTTCCAGTGTTTTTTTCTGAGTTTTAGCCGGGGTTTATAAAGGTGGGGGGCAGGTAACTGCAAACCCACTACACCATTCCATTCCATTCCACTCCATATTTACCCACAGAGTCTACAGATAGGGTTCACTGTATTAACAATACAGGATTATACATAGAAAATACATTGACTTTGTGCCCGAAGGGCCTTTCAAAAAAATAAATCAATCATTTTTAAAAGGGGTTTATTTTTAAATGTAGAATACGTTTTCTCAGTTAGGTGGTAGGAAATTGGACTTGAAGAGACACGTCTGCAGTGCTACAGGCTGTAAAATAATTGCCTGGCAACTCTGCTCCCAAAGGGAAACAAAGGCAGCGAGGCTCCCACGGGCGCCACCGCCGAGCCCACGAACACAGGACGCCTCCAAAGAGCCAAAGCCAGCACCCCAGAAGCTGAGCCCCTGCTGCCACACACCTCCACCCGCCCC
>VWZI01015061.1:258161-287804 GCA_013396835.1 Psilopogon haemacephalus | reverse complement strand
CCCACCCACCCTTTGCCACCTACTCTCCCAGATGGCAGTGCAGCCACCATGCTCAGGCTTCCAGCCCAAGGGAGCAAAGCTGATCCTCTGTGCTGATGTTTTGCTGCTCCGCAGTCGCAGCATCGAGATGATCACTTGTGGTGGAGCCCAGGGGTTTTTTTTTATCTTTCCTAAGCTGCAGACAATTCCCTTGGCACTTTGCCCATTCCTTCCCTACCGGATCATAGAATCACAGAATGGTTTAGGTTGGAAGGGACCTCAAAGCTCAGCCAGTTCCACCCCTCCTGTGCCATAGGCAGGGACACCTCCCACTAGAATAGGTTGCTCAAGGCCTCATCCAACCTGGCCTTGAACACCTCCAGGCAGGGAGTAGCCACAACCTCCCTGGGCAACCTTTTCCAGTGTCTCACCAGGTGGCTGGGGAGAGGGTGACAAACTTCATTCCCTCTGCCTGGCATAAAAAATCAGGATTCCTTGCTGCTCCCTACCCCGCGCTCAAAGAGTGAGGGCATCAGGACCTCCCATCTCAAGCTGCTGATCTTTTACTTCAGCACTATTCCCAGCCCCAAAGTCAGTAGAAACTTCCAAGTGATCTCACTGCAGATGCTGACAGCCATGCTGGCTCTGGGCACAGGAACATAAGGGAAAGCAGGGTGGGGGAAAAAAAAAAAAAAAGAAGGGTGGTGATGTGAACACACCCAAGCTGGCTCTGCTCAAGGTCTGGAAATCATCTCTGCATAGAAATTTGCATTCACATGACAGGGATAATAGACACTGCAGCTGAGGCAGTGCTGAGAAGTAGGGTGTTATCAGCTTGGCTGTTGCTGCATGTGCCTAAGCTGTTTCTAGGCCAGCATGGGGTGGGGGGAATAAAAAAAAAAATCAGCAAGTTACTGTGTACTGGTACCACAAGGAGTTTGCAGCTAAGATCTGTGGGCCCCCACTGGTGTGAAAATGTCATTTTACATCCTAGCAACCGGCTCTGAGATTCCTGACGTGGTCCAAACGAAGCCTGCACTCAAGGTCAGGATGTTCAAGAGCCTGAGGAGAAAGGGCATTGCACCAGGCAGCAAGAGAACAGGCACACCACACTCCAGCTTGAGGCAAGACACATTTTTGGCAGCCCCTCCTCTCTGGCAACACCCAGAAAACTTTTCTGCCGTCTCCTGCACCCCAGTGTGCATCTCCTCCCCACACTTCAGCAGTCACAGCATCCCATGCCACCTGTCCTCACCCAACATGAGGCCCCAGGGCAAGTGCCTCTGGGCGACTCTCAGCTGGGTTTATGCAGCTCTGCTGCCAACACAGCAATGCTCCAATGCTGTTGCACGCTGCAAACTGCACCCACGGAAGATATCCTGTTTGGTCAGGAGATGATGCACCGGCACAAAGCCACAGCCTGTTTCAAGAGAGCTTATGACAGAAAGAGAGGCACACCCCTCTCACTTAAATGACTTTATTTCCACTGCTCTAAGTGAAACTGGGATGCACTCGGCTCAAACACACAACATAAAGACCTAACTTCTAACCCTGGCAATCAACAGCAAACAGCAGTGCAACTGGGATGTTCTCACCTTCTCCAATGCCTTTCTAAGGAGCTGGACTGACCCCACTTGGAGTACTGTGTGCAGTTCTGGAGCCTCTAACACAAGAAGGACATGGAAGTGTTGGAGCCAGTGCAGAAGAGGCCACCAAGATGCTCAGAGGGCTGCAGCAGCTCTGCTATGAGGACAGGCTGAGACAGCTGAGGCTCTGCAGCCTGGAGAAGAGAAGGCTGCCAGGAGACCTTGGAGTGGCCTTCCAGTATCCCATGGAGGCTGAGGAGGGACTATTGACAAGGTCTTGTAATGACAGGATGAGGAGAAATGGGTTTAAACTGGTAGAGGGGAGATTGAAACTGGATGCTAGGAGGAAGTTGTTTGCAGGGAGGGTGGTGAGACACTGGAACAGGATGCCCAGGGAGGCTGTGGATCACAAAAGCACAGAATGTGATCCTCAATCACAATCTGTGATTCTGTGCTCCACAACCTCCCTGGAGGTGTTGAGGACCAGCTTGGATGAGGCTTTGAGCGACTTGTTCTAGTGAGAGGTGTTTCTGTCTATGGTAGGGGGTTGGAACTGGATGAGCTTTGAGGTCCTTTCGAACCTAAACCATTCCATGATTCCTTCCCTGTCTCCCCGTGAGGCAGAGAACGAGCACTGCCCTCTTTAGAGAGGCATGAACCAAAAGATCATCAGGGCTGTTGCTTGCATCTACCCCCTCACATCCATCATGGGAAGTCAGCCTGAGTCACCAGCAGCTCAAAATAGAGCCAGGTACAGAGCACCAGGCCACACCAAACCTCCTAACAAAAACTGGAAGGCTTTATTTGGATTTTTTTTTTTTCCTCCTTGTTGCTTTGCAGCAGATGTGCAGCCCAGCTGAGCTCTGTGGCTTTTTAACCTTCTGAAGTCCCAACCTCTGGTGATAATNTTTTTTTTTTTTTAAAGTTTTTTTCCTTTTTTTTTTTTTTTTTTTTTTTATCCACTGGCAGCAAAACAGAGCATCATGACGCATGCAAAGAGGCACAAACCCTCAGCCCTGGAACTGCAAGGCTGTGGGTTTTTAAAGGTGGCAGCACAGAACACTGCTGCTGGCACATTTCATACCCAGAGGATGCAGAATTCCACGTGGAGCAAGCACGCAGAAGCAGGGGCTGGTAAGCTCAGTCAAAACAAACAGCCCCTGGGGGAGCAGCTGGAGCATCTTTTGACACGTTCAGAGATGGATCTCCTGGTTTTTTTTTCCATGTGTGTGCAAAGCCAGAGTGATTTAACCTGGGTACAACCCAAGAGTAGGCTCCTACCCCATGTAGAATCATAGAATCACTCAGGGTTGGAAGGGACCGCAAGGATCAGCCAGTTCCAGCCCCCGTGCCATGCCCAGGGACATCCTACCCTACATCAGGCTGCCCACAGCCTCTGCCAGCCTGGCCAAAAACACCTCCAGGGATGTGGCCCCAAACACCTCCCTGCAGGGGCAACCCATTCCAGGCTCTCACCACTCTCATGCTCACAACTTTCTCTTCACGTGCAGGCTGAATCTCCTCACCTCCAGCTTTGCTCCATTTCCCCATGTCCTGTCACTACCTGCTAGCCTAGAAGTCCCTCTCCAGCTTTTTTGTAGCCTCCTTCAGATACTGGAAGGCCACAAGAAGATCTCCAGGAGGAGGACGCCTCCTGTTCTCCAGCCTGCACAGCCCCAACTCTTTCAGTCTGTCTTCATAGCAGAGGTTCTGCAGCCCTCTGAGCATCCTCATGGCCCTTTTCTGGACACACTCCACAGCATGTCCACCTCCTGGGCACATGCAGGACTGGCAATATAGAATCATAGAATCACTGAACGTCAGGGGCTGGAAGGGACCTCAAAAGTTTATCTGGTTCAGCTCCCCTGCCAGAGCAGGATCACCTAGAGCAGACCGCACTGGAACACATCCAGTCAGGTCTTGAATATCTCCAGAGAGGGAGACTCATAGAATTGTTTTGGCTGGGAAAGACCTGAGACCATCCAGTCCACCACTCAGCCCAATAGCACCATGGCCATTAAACCATGTCCTGAAACACATCCCTCTTCCATGGCTTTTTAAATCCTTCCATGGATGGGGACTCCACCACTGCCCTGAGCAGCCTTGGTCCAGGCCTTGACAACCCTTCTGGGGAAGAAACTCTTCCTAATAGCCAAAAAAAATAAAAGCACCAAAAACATGGATCCAGGACTCTGCAAACACACCACCATTGCCTTGGGTTCACTTCCAGCAGAGGAGATGAAACTTAAGGCTTTAAAAATCCTTCCATGGGTGGGGACTCCGCACTGCCCTGAGCAGCCTTGGTCCAGGTCTTGGCAACCCTTCTAGGGGAAAAAACTCTTCCTAACGACCAAAAAAAAAAAAAAAAGCACAAAAAACATGGATCCAGGACTCTGCAAACAGGACACCATTGCCTTGGGTTCACTTCCAGCAGAGGAGAAGATGAAACTCAAATCTTTTAAAATCCTTCGATGGATGGGACTGCCCTGAGCAGCCCGGTCCAGATCTTGGCAACCCTTCTAGGGAAAAAACTCTTCCTAATGGCCAAAAGAAATAAAAGCACAAAAAACATGGATCCAGGACTCTGCAAAGAGGACACCATTGCCTTGGGTTCACTTCCAGCAGAGAAGGAGATGAAACTCAAGTCTTTTAAAATCCTTCCATGGATGGGGACTCCACCCCTGCCCTGAGCAGCCTTGGTCCAGGCCCTGACAGCCCTTCTGGGGAAGACACTCTTCCTAATGGCAAAAAAAAAATAAAAGCACAAAAACCCATGGATTCAGGTCTCTGCAAACAGGACACCATTGCCTTGGGTTCACTTCCAGCAGAGGAGAAGATGAAACTCAAATCTTTTAAAATCCTTCGATGGATGGGACTGCCCTGAGCAGCCCGGTCCAGATCTTGGCAACCCTTCTAGGGAAAAAACTCTTCCTAATGGCCAAAAGAAATAAAAGCACAAAAAACATGGATCCAGGACTCTGCAAACAGGACACCATTGCCTTGGGTCCGCTTTCAGTGGAGGAGATGAAACCTTTGCTATGGCTTTTTAAAGCCTTCCATGGATGGAAGGATGGAAAAGCCTTCCATGGATGGTAAAGTCTCTGGAAGACTTTTGCAAGGGGAAAAAAAACCTTCTTATGTACTCTCAAAGCAGTGGAGAGGCAACATTCTTACCCGTCACACTGCAGACCCTCATTTCTCCATCTCCCCAGACAGACCTACTGGTTTATCTTACAAAAAGAAACCTTCCTAAGACCACACTTTTATGCCTGCAGAGAAAGCTTTCTACTAGGACCAGGGCTGCTTAGCAGGGCAGAAACCACAATGCAAGCCTGGCAGGAAAACCTTTTGTGCAAAGGGCTTCATGGTTATCTTAATTTACAATCAAGAGCTGAATCCAGAGCTAAGGGCTGCATCAGAGTCATGCCACAGAGCAGATCAAGAGCTGGTTGCAGCAGCACTGCCAGCTGCCAGGCATGAACCAGGGCAGAAGTGACACAGGCAGGATGCTCTGGAGCAGCATTAATAAAAGCTTTGATGGAAATAAAAGCTTTGATTCAGGGGTTTTTTAACAGTTGGAGGACAAGGGTGATTATATAAAGGCTACAGACTGAGAGAGGAGGGCTTATGACAGGTCCTACCACTTCTCACCTCATCTGCTCTGGTTCTGCTGCCATCTCTCATGCTCCACTCCCTACCCAGCACTAAGGATATGCCTGGCTACAGCAAACAAGAGCTCAGCTTAAGGAGAAGTAGTAAGGATATGCCTGGCTACAGCAAGAGAGAGCTCAGCTTAAGGAGAAGTAGTAAGGATATGCCTGGCTACAGCAAGCAAGAGCTTAGCTTAAGGAGAAGTAGTAAGGCTATGCCTGCCTACAGCAAGTGAGAGCTCAGCTTAAGGAGAAGTAGTAAGGCTATGCCTGGCTACAGCAAGTGAGAGCTCAGCTTAAGGAGAAGTAGTAAGGATATGCCTGGCTACAGCAAACAAGAGCTGAGCTTAAGGAGAAGTTAGAGGCACTGCTCATCAGCCAGTTCCTGAAATGATTCAGTTTACTAAGCCTAGAGAGGAAGGAAGCCATTTAGAAGGGAACCAAAATGGCCACATTGTGCATTTTTGGTGACGGGAGAAACACCCCAGCATGGGCAGGTGGAACTGGGGCATTTCTAGCACCTCAGCAGCAACACCTCCAGCTCCTCCCAAAGCCACGTGAGCCACTTGCTTATCCCCATCTCACACCCCCAGCCCACACAAGAGCTGTCGGTGTCATTCTGCTTATTTGCTAAGTAACAGCCTCCTACAGAGCTCCTGACAAGCAGCTCCCTTCCCCTTCCACGTTGCCTCTGCGCAGAGCCAAGGCAGCAAAGGGAAGCTGCTTGCTGCCCGCTGAAGAACAGGGCAGGGGGGCAAGGCGTGGAGAGGACCTTAACATCTGCTCCCACCTGAGAACATGGGTATCACCTGAACATTTCCTGTGTGAGGAATGGGGTGGGGAAGTCAGAAAGGGCAGATCTGGGACATTTACATGTTGGAGTTTGGAAGTCCTGAGCGCTATGTGAGCCATGGAACTTTCCATCTCATCACAGGATGGCAGGGGTTGGAAGGGACACAAAGAGATCATCCAGTCCAACCCCCCTGCTACAGCAGGACCAGACAATCTAGCTCAGGGCACACAGCAACACATCCAGACAGGCCTGGAAAGGCTCCAGTGAAGGAGACTCCACAACCTCTCTGGGCAGCCTGTGCCAGTGCTCTGGGACCCTCACAGTCAAGAAGTTCCCCCTTGTGTTGAGCTGCAACCTCCTGTGCTGCAGCTTCCATCCATTGCTCCTTGTCCTATCCCAGGGACCAACTGAGCAGAGCCTGTCCCCCAGCCCTCAGAGATTTAGAAACACTCATTAAATCTCCTCTCAGTCTTCTGCAGACTAAGCAGCCCCAGGTCCTTCAGCCTCTCCACCCCAGGCAGTGCTGCAGTGCTCAGCATCTTCATAGCCCTCCCATGGACTCTCTCCATCAGGTCCCTGTCCCTCTGAAACTGGGAAGCCCAAAACTGAAGGCAGTATGCAAGATGAGGTCTCAGCAGGGCAGAGTAGAGGGGGAGGAGAACATCCCTTGATCTGCTGGACACACTCATGCCATCATTATCTCCTCATTTTGTCACTTCTCAAATGTATCAAGCCTTTTCCTCCTGAATAGGAGGTGATTTGGAAAGAGCTTTTAAGAATAAGACATACAAAACAAAAGAATAAATAAGAGAGCTTAAGGGATAACTCAATGGGAGATCTAGCTAGATCTTAGGGACTTGTCATAATTTCCCTTTTCTCAGTACGATCCCTGTGAAAATGGAGAGAGACAGGCAATGAGATGTCTCACCAGATGATGGGAGTCCTGGTCCTTGGGACCCGCTGTGAAATGAGCTACCAAAAAGCCAGTGAGCAAATGCATCTGCTGAGGCTGTGCACACAGATGGCTGAATTTCACCCCTGTGTCTGCAGGATTAACAATAGCCCATGTCAGGGGCAGGCACCAAACAGCAGCTGACAGAGTCCCCTCGCTGCAGAAATGCCAGACCCTGCAAAAATTCAATGGCCACGGATGTGCAAGGAAGGCAGAAGCCACCACCTCTTCCATTCATCTACTGGAGTCTGACATGAGCAAAAACACAATGTAAGAGAGGTTCCATGGACTGCTACAGCCAATTCTGCAAGGAACCCAGAATTCAGGCACTGCAGAGTGGGAACCAGGCCAAGCCAAGGACAGTCCCAAAGCAATTTGCTACTGAGGCCAACATGAGCACTGTATCATAGAATCATAGAATGGTTTAGGCTGGAAGAGACCTCAAAGATCATCCAGTTCCAACCCTCCTGTGCCCACCTGGGCATACTGCTGCCTCCTGTTAGCTCCTTTCTCCCAGCACCCGCAGGTCCCTCTCTGCCTGGCTGCTCTCAGCCACTCTGTCCCCAGGCTGTAGCACTGCCTGGGCTTGTTGTGGCCAAAGTGTAGAACCCTGCACTTAGCCTTGCTCAATCTCATCCCCAGTTCCCTCAGCCTCTCCTCATAGGGCTTGGATGGGATGGGTCCAGTTCAGCTTGCACCGAGGAAGTTGGAAAACTGGCACTTGAATTTGCCTGCAGGTTACATGAACTGAGAAGGTTTGCCTGGTGAGAGGACCATTACTCATCCACTTCATCCACTCTCACTAGCTGCTCTGTGAGATCTTTTTGTCTTCTTTTACCCAAGCCTATTAAAGTTTCCCTCACAGATCCATCTACATTTTCCTTCCCACCACACATCCCCCACAGCCTTTTCAAATCCTGCATTTCATCCCCTTCCACAGTTCTTCACTCAGCCTTCACAGACAGCTTCTCTTCACTCAGCTTCTCCCTGGTTCCTGCCTCCCCAAGGTACTAATTACAATACAGGTTATTAGCCAGGCACATAATATTTAGACTCTAAATTTGGTCTGCTGAAGCAGTCCACTGCAGCCAGTAATAGGGAAGGAGGTTGTTCAAAAGCCTTTTTTAAGAGGCATTTGGAACAAGAGTCCCATTTTCAAAAAGATGCCTCAAGTAAGTTACTTCTGTCCATGTGAGCACAGCTTAGGCAGTACCACCTTAGGAAACTAATTCCCTTGGGCTCTTTTAAAATCCATCACTACCAAAGAGTAAACACACAGACAGAGAATATCAGGGGCTGGGAGGGACCTCCAAAGCTCAGCCAGTCCAATCCCCCCTGCCAGAGCAGAATCTCCTATACCATAACACACAGGAACACATCCAGGCAGGTTTTGAATATCTCCAGAGGGAGACTCCACAACCTCTCTGGGCAGCCTGTTCCAGTCTTCTGTCACCCTCACAGCGAAAAAAATTCCTCCTCCTGTTTAAATGAAACTTCCTATGCCTCAGATTCCACCTATTGCCTCTTGTCCTGTCATTGGGCATCACCCAGCAGAGCCTGGCTCCAGCCTCCTGGCACTCACCATGCACATACCAGTGCTGAGGTCACCTCTCAATCTCCTCTTCTCCAAGAAGCACAGCCCCAACTCCCTCAAGCTCTCCTCATAACAGACAATACCACAGCAAGCACATTTGCTGATGGAGAGAGAGAAAGCTTAAAGAAGGCCTGGGGAAGCTCAAGACAAAGCCAGGAAATGAGCCCAAACATCCCTGGTCTGCATCTTCATCAGAAAAATACAAACAGGAGCTGTTCCTCAGCCAGCAAGCATCACCTCACAGGCAAAGCTGTCCCCTCCCAAGTCTGCCACATGTCATGCTGCCCAAATGTGAGTACAACCAGATTTCTCTGGGCACAAACATTAGTCTTGACTGATGGAAAGAGTCAGTTTGGACTTGACAGCTCTGGACAGCCAGCTGCAAAGTAAGAGCCTGACTTGAAAATATTACCCACATGTGGCAGGAATTTCACCTCTGTCCCTGTCACGATCATAGAATGGTTTAGGTTGGAAGAGACCTCACAGATCATCTAGTTCAAACCCCCTGCCATAGGCAGGGACACCTCCCACTAGAACAGGGTGCTCAAGACCTCATCCAGCCTGGTCCTCAACACCTTCAGGGAGGTTGTGGAGCACAGAAGCACTGATTCAAAGATCAAATGAGGTCTTGAGCCAGTGGGAGGTGTCCCTGCCTATGGCACAGGGGAGTTGGAACTGGATGATCTTTAAGGTCTCTTCCAAGCTAAACCTTTATGTGATTTTTCTGAGGCCACACGCCCTTATGCTGATTCCCAGACTCACTGTGGCTCCCACAAGAAATCTAGTTCCTTGAAGCCATACCATGGGTATTTGCTGCTGTCCCTCCTGCAGGACTTTCTCCACATGTAAAAGGAGCCCTCTCAACAGTTAAACTCTGCCTTCCTACCACCATATCTAACTCTCCCTGCCTTGACTCAAAATCCCAACTATGCAGAGTCCACAAACGCTTTCAAGCCCTGATCCTCAGGAACAATCTTGTGTCCTGGATGACTCCAGCTCGGTAGTGGAGTCACCCTCCCTGGAGGTGGTCAAGCAAAGCCTGGATGGGGCACTTAGTGCCATTGGATAGGGCTGGGCAATAGGTTGGACTGGATGAGCTTGGAGGTCTCTTCCAACCTGGCATATTCTATTTTATTTCATTCAATTCCATTCCATTTCATCCCATCCCATTCTACTTCATTCCATCCCATTCCATTTCATTCCATTCCATCTCATCCCATTCTATTTCATTCCATTCCTTCCCATCCTATTCTATTCCATTCCATCCCATCCCGTTCTATTCCATTCCATCCCATGCTATTCCATCCCATTCTATTCCATTTCATTCCTTCTTCCACTCCATTCTAACTCGAGCCTGTTTCTCCTGGCAGCAGCCTTCTGGTCTCAGCAATGCAGTGAAAGCAGAGCAAACTTTGCACACAGGTTTGCCTCCCTGCTACCCAATTGCTCACCAGACGCCTGCCCACAAAATACCAAAGACACCTCTGACCCTGGGAGCCACTTGAAAGCTGAGATTGGATGTGAGGAGGAAGTTGTTGAGCATGAGAGTGGTGAGAGGCTGGAATGGGCTGCCCAGGGGGGTGTTTGGGGCCACATCCCTGGAGGTGTTTTTGGCCAGGCTGGCAGAGGCTGTGGGCAGCCTGATCTAGGGTAGGGTGTCTCTGGGCATGGCAGTGGGGCTGGAACTGGCTGATCCTTGTGGTCCCTTCCAACCCTGCCTGATTCTATGGTTCTATAATGACAAGGGGCCCTGAGTGCTGCCCAGAGGCATCCTTTAAGAGCCTGCAACTTGAGCAGAGCACACAACCAATTCTAGAGGTTGAGCCCAGTATTTCCCCAGGAGTCATTACACACAACTAAGGCAATTCATTAGGGATCTGCTTAAATAAAGAAGGCAAAAGGAAAATCCTGGCAAGCAGCCTGTCCAGCAGTGAATTAAGGTGAGGGAGCCCAATCAATAAATGCCATCTCAGCTACAAGAGGCTTACACCATCAGCCTCAAGTGCTTCCAGGAGACCACAGCAAGAAGAAATGTCACACTCCTGCCTTCTCTGAGAGGCTCAACATGAGCCAACAGTGTGCGCACACAGCCCAGACAGCAACTGTGTCCTGGGCTGCATTATGAGAAGCATTGCCAGCAGGGCAAGGGAGGGGATTCTGCCCCTTTACTCTGCTCTCCTCACACCCCACCTGCAGCACTGTCTGCAGATCTGCAGCCCCCAGCACAGGAAGGACATGGAACTGCTGGAGAGAGTCCAGAGGAGGGCCACAAAGATGCTCAGAGGGCTGCAGCAGCTCTGCTATGAGGACAGGCTGAGGGAGTTGGAGTTCCACAGTCTGGAGAAGAGAAGGCTTCCAGAAGACCTCATAGCAAACTTCCAGTATCTGAAGGGGCCTACAAGAAGGCTGGGGAGGGACTATTGACAAGGTCTTGTAAGGACAGGACGAGGGGGAATGGGTTCAAACTGGCAGAGGGGAGATTTGAACAGGATGTTTGGAAGAAATTCTTCACAGTGAGGGTGGTGAGACACTGGCACAGGTTGCCCAGGGAGGTTTTGGCTGCTCCCTCCCTGGATGTGTTCAAGGCCAGGCTGGATGAGGTCTTGAGCATCCTGATCTAGTGGGAGGTGTCCCTGCCTGTGGCACAGGGGGGTTGGAACTGGATGAGCTTTGAGGTCTCTTCCAACCTAAACCATTCTATGATTCTTCTTTTTTTCAGCTTTCTCTCTCCGGTTCTTTAAAGCTGGCAGCTTTGAATCCCAAAGATTATGTGGATGCCCTTCAGTTAACCCCAAGCCAGCTCCCCTGACATAAAAATTGTTTAACAGTACTAAATATAACAGATTATAACAAGAGAAGAAACAGAAAACACAACCCAATGCAGACTAACATCACAGAACCATGAGCCAAGGGCTCAAGCTAGGGTTGAGGGCAACAAAGCTGTGAAGGGCCTGGAGAATAAATCTGATGAGGAGCGACTGAGGGAGCTGGGGATGGTGAGTGTGAGGAAGAGGAGGCTGAAAGGAAACCTCATTGCTGTCTATGACTACCTGAAGGGACACTGTGGAGAGGGCTGTTGAGCTCTTCTCAGGTAGCTGGAGACAGAAAAAGAGGGAATGGCTTCAAGCTGAGGCTGGGGAGGGTTAGATTGGACATTAGGAAAAAGTTTTTCCCGTAGAGAGTGGTCAGGGACTGGAATGAGCTGCGCAGGACAGGGTGGAGTCACCTACCCTGGATGTGTTTGAATGTGGTGCTTGGGAATTGGAGACAGAAGAAAGGGGAATGGCTTCAAGCTGAGGCTGGGGAGGTTTAGATTGGACATTAGGAAAAAGTTTTCCACTTTGGAAGACTCCTTGGAACAAACTGCTAATAGCAGACCCTCTTTAAGACCATGAAGTCCAAACATTATCTAACTCTACCAAGCCTGATGCTGAACCATGATTCTTAGCCACCACATCTTTGCATCTTTGAAATGCCTCCAGGGATGGTGACTCAAACACCTCCCAGGGCAGCCCTCGAGAACCCTTTCAAGGAAGAAGTTACTGCTGCTGGTTTCTTCTCACAGGTAGCTGGAGACAGAAGAAGGGAGAATGGCCTCAAGCTAAGGCTGGGGAGGTTTAGATTGGACATGAGGAAAAAGTTTTTCATGGAGAGAGTGGTCAGGGACTGGAATGAACTGCCCAGGGAGGTGGTGGAGTCGCTCAGCCTGGATGTGCTTGAATGTGGTGCTTGGGAATTGGAGACAGAAGAAGGGGGAATGGCCTCAAGCTGAGGCTGGAGAGGTTTAGATTGGATATTAGGAAAAAGTTTTTCATGGAGAGAGTGGTCAGGGACTGGAATGAACTGCCCAGGTAGGTGGAGTCACCCAGCCTGGATGTGTTTAAGGGTGGTTTGGATGTAGTGCTTAGGGAGATGGTTTAAGGTGACTCTTGTAGAGCAGGGTTCTAGGTTGGACTCGGTGTTCCTGAGGGGCTTTGCCAACCTGCATGTTTCTGCAATGGCTTCTGATGCCACTTCTAATAACAGAAATCCAAACTCTGAGCCAAAGCACCCCTTCTCTGGGCCAGAGCTGGAGGACAACATACAACAGGTTCCTGCAGGAACACAGTTGAGCCCAGTGGGCATTCAATGAACCAAGCACCTCGTTAAGACCAACTCCTGCCCTGTGACTCTGTAGTTCAGGATCATGCAAACCCGCTGATGTCGCAAAGCCAACGTCAGCACTCTTCACAAACAAGCACCCCTAGACAAGGCATCCCTTCAGCTAAAGCTCCTGTCCCTCAGGCAGCAGCTGCACTGACTTCAGACATAAGGACCTGCATTACAACTAGCCACAGGCAGCAGGAAACAAAGTGTGCATCTCATGCAGAGGCTGAAAGGCTCTTTGTAATTAGCTGCTCCCAGCCCTGCCGCATCCAACAAGCCAAAACCCAAACCCCACGCTTCTCTCTTGCTGCTAAGCCCCCAAAATGCTGCCCACTATTTCCCATGGAGGGCCCAATACTTCCTCTGCCCATCTCACAACCCACTTGGGCACAGGCAGGCTCATTCCCACAAGCAAATTCTACAGACAGTGCCTGCAGGACAGGAAATCTCACCACGGTCTGGTTGTTTCTCCTTGGGCAGCACCAACTTGCTGCCAGGCAGCACACCACAGGAAAGGGTGACTGAGCAGCAACTGCAAACAGGTTCCAAGCACTGGGAAAAAAACATTTGCCCAGTGCCAGACAACATTTCTGCAAAGAGCCTGTCAGTGCTCAGGCATAATGAGTGGTTTACTTTAGCTCATGGGTGAGGTCAGATGCTCTTCCAGCAGAGCGCAGCAAGCATCTGATGGGGACATGCTCCCAGGGAGCCTAAGAAGAAGAGATAGGATGAGGGAAAGTGTTTTTTTTTTATTTACATTTTTTGCCTTTAAGGATCCAGATTTAATTGCTAATAAAAATTAATCTTTGTGGCCTGGGGAGTCAAGCCTGTTTTGCCCCTGACAGTAATTGATAGTCTTTATCTCAGCCCAGGAGCTTTTTCACCTCATCTTCTCCCAGAATCACAGAATGCTCCAGGTTGGAAGAGACCTCAAAGATCATCCAGTTCCAACCCCCTGCCATAGGCAGGGACATCTCCCACTAGAATAGGTTGCTCAAGGCCTCATCCAACCTGGTCCTCAACACCTCCTTCTAAAAGGAGCTTTAATAAGTTATAACCACCACAGCTGTTCTGGCAGCTCACAGGAACAAGAAGCCAGCTGCAGGGGTGGAAAACTGGAAACCTAAACTCAAGTTTTCCCTCTCCAAAAAGTCAAGCCCTAGTTACATCTTGCTAGGCTGCTTTTATTTTTCCCCCCCAGGGAATGAAAGGATCAAGCCCTGATTTGGCATCTCAGTACATCATGCAAGAGTCAGCCCCTGTCAGGATGAGGAGCAAGCAGGTTTCCAACAGATGAAAGTCATTAGCCTGGCACAACAAGCAGCAGGAGACCACCCCCCCCGGGGGGGTATTTCTCCTTTTTATTTTTCAAAGTAATTTTCTTGTAGTCAGTATTTTATTTTTTTTTTAAAGTTTCTCTTCTGGAAGCTTCAAATCAAGTTACCCAGGGAGGCTGTGGCTGCTCCCTCCCTGGATGTGTTCAAGGCCAGGCTGGATGAGGTCTTGAGCATCCTGATCTAGTGGGAGGTGTCCCTGCCTATGGCACAGGGGGGTTGGAACTGGATGATCTTTAAGGTCTCTTCCAACCTAAACCATTCTATGATTCTATGAAAGGCTGTGTGTGTGTCCCCACCTTCTCCCTTGGCATTTCACAGGATCACAGAATCACAGAATGTCAGGGGCTGGAAGGGACCTCCAAAGCTCATCCAGTCCAACTCCCCTGTCAGAGTAGGATCACCAGCTCAGACTGGGACATGACTTATGCACATTCAGGTCTAGTACTACTCAGAGGTGCAAGGGAATCCTCTTGCTACTCCATCAAGCAAAGAGGCATGCTGGTCCTCCTGCAGCCTTCCAGAGATCTCCTTCAGGTCAAATGGTGAGGTGTGGTCCACGCTCAGCATTAGAAGGCTCCCAAGAAACTCCGCTAACCTGCCAAACTAAGCTTACATCAAATTGAGAAGTGGAAAGAGGTAGCAGCTACTTCGCATCCTCCTCCTCAGAAATAAAAAAAAAAACAAGAAGCCTTCCAGAGATCTCCTTCAGGTCAAAGGGTGAGGTTTGGTCCATGCTCAGCATTAGAAGGCTCCCAAGAAACTCTGCTAACCTGCCAAACTAAGCTTACATCAAATTGAGAAGTGGAAAGAGGTAGCAGCTACTTCGCATCCTCCTCCTCAGAAATAAAAAACAAGAACCCTAAACAAAGCTTTTTGCAGCTCTTCCTCTTGAAGCTCTACCAGAGACAGCAACAAAGCCCAATGGACTGCTCAACACAACAGGCTGCAATCACAGAATGGCTTAGAATCACAGAATCATGGAATGGTTTAGGTTGGAAGGGACTTCAAAGCTCAGCCAGTTCCAACCCCCTTGTGCCATAGGCAGGGACACCTCCCACTAGATCAGGTCGCTCAAGGCTTCATCCAGCCTGGCCTTGAACACATCCAGGGAGGGAGAAGCCACAACCTCCCTGGGCAACCTGTTCCAGTGTCTCACCACCCTCACTGTGAAGAACTTTCTCCTAACATCCCGTTTCAATCTCCCCTCTGCCAGTTTGAACCCATTCCCCCTCGTCCTGTCATTACAAGACCTTGTGAACAGTCCCTCCCCAGCCTTCCTGTAGGCCCCTTCAGATACTGGAAGGTATGAAGGCTAAAAAAAAATAACGTGTAGAGATATACACATTTTTTTTCAAGTGAAAAGTGAAACCTTTTTGGCAATTTCCTGTATTCCTTCACATCCACACCTCCCAGCTCTTCCCCAACTGCCTGAGCTTTCTTTCAGTTCCTCTGTGGCAGAGTTTGTGATTGCCTTTTTGTAAGAGAAAAGCAGAGAAAACACAAGAAACAAAACATCTCACCCATCACCCACAAAGAATACCTCGAGAAAATGTTGGTTTCAGATGCAAACATCAAAGCACCCCCCAAAAAAACCCCAAAACAAACCCAAAAACCAAACAAAACACCAAAAAGCTATCTTGAAAGCAAACCTGCCTTAGTGCCTTCAGAACCTCAGAACCCATAGTGCTGGGTGAGTCATGAAGAACTCAGTTGCAAGTGAATTATTCAGGTCCCTTTAAAACCTTCACTGTCATTTTAGGGATCACCATAAAATGGAATTTGAAGCCTTTCCCCTTTCAGCAAACTCAGGCATTCTGAATTATACAGGTGAGCAGCATGCTAAGTGTTTTTTAAAGTACACTTAAATATTTAAAAAAAAAAATAATAATAATAAATGACTATTCCAGAAATCCCTGCCCAGAAAACAAAGCATTATGTAGCCTGGCAAAAAAAACCAAAAACAAACAAATCAAATTCTGTGCTCCTTCACCTGCCCTTGCAGCCACTCACCTGCAAGCCTGCACAAATCATCCAAGGCAATAGCTGCAGACACCAAAAACAAAAGAAGATAAAGCTGCTTAAAAAAAAATATAGGGAAAGGAGAAGGTACAAGGTACACTGCAATGAGAAAGGCAACAGAAAGGAAAAAAAAAAGAAGCCAACTTCAAACTGCTTCTCCTCTTCTTAAGCCACAGAAAATAAGTAACAATGATGATCAATATCCCAGCCCATCTGAACAGGATCACAGCACCACAGGATGTTAGAGGATGGAAAGGATCCAAAGAGATCATCCAGTCCAACCCTCCTGCCACAGCAGGACCAGATAATCTAGCTCAGGGCACACAGCAACACATCCAGACAGGCCTGCAAAGGCTCCACAGAAGGAGATTCCACAACCTCTCTGGGCAGCTTGTGCCAATGCTCTGGGACCCACACAGGCAAGAAGTTGCACCTTGTGTTGAGCTGCAACCTCCTGTTCTGCAGCTTCCATCCATTGCTCTTTGTCCTATCCCAGGCAGCAAGTGAGCAGAACCTGTCCCCCCTACTCCTCACCAGCCCATAGATATCTATAAACATTGATTCAATCCCCTCTCAGTCTTCTCTTTTCCTGACTAAAAAGTAAAGACTATGCTGCAAGCAGTTATGTAAAATCAAGAGTGCTCAAGCACTGCTGCAGAGTGAGCTCCTGTAAGAGAGCTCCCAACGTCAATACAATGGGCACTGGGCTGCAGCAGCAGCAGCAGGGTGCCTGCCTCCCACACTCCAGCAAGGAAGATTCAGGTATCAAAATGCAGGACATCACACTCAGGAATAAGGCTGGAAAAGAGAAAGTTGCTGGCTGGAGTGCCTGAGAAAGCTGATTTTATTCCTTAAGGTCTTTGTTAGATTTGCTAAGTGAGAAGGGGCAGATCCCATCACAGAATCAACCAGGCTGGAAAATACCTCTAGGATCACCAAGTACAACCTATCACCTGATCCTCCTAATTAATTAACCCATGGCACTAAGTGCCTCATCCAGCTTCCTCTTGAACACCTCCAGGGGTGGTCACTCCACCACCTCTCCAGGCAGTCCATTCCAATGTCACACCTGCATTGTGGTTCTTCCTCTCTACATTATCACAACTGCTTCCCAACTTCTAATCTTGAGAATTGTTCCTTTTCTCCATGCTTTGAGCCATCCACTCAAACTTGGATGCAGGGACCATTTATGGAATGCTTCCCATAAGAGGGCAGAGCCTTCCCAGCAGTGGTGGGAAGAAGCAGCAGACACTCCAGGAACTGGAGATGTTCTTTCCAGTGAGGACGGTGAAAACACTGGCACAGGTTGCCCAGGGAAGATGTGGAGCACAGAAGCACAGAATGTGAAAGATCAAAGATCCCATTCTGTGCTTCTGTGCTCCACAACCTCCCTGGAAGTGTTGAGGACCAGGTTGGATGAGGCTTTGAGCGACCTGTTCTAGTGGGAGGTGTCCCTGCCTATGGCACAGGGGGATTGGAACTGGATCAGCTTTGAGGTCACTTCCAAACTAAACCATTAGGAGGAAGTTCTTCACAGTGAGGGTGGTGAGGCACTGGAACAGGTTGCCCAGGGAGGTTGTGGCTGCCCCCTCCCTGGATGTGTTCAAGGCCAGGCTGGATGAGGTCTTGAGCGACCTGATCTAGTGGGAGGTGTCCCTGCCTATGGCAGGGGATTGGAACTGGATGAGCTCTAAGGTCTCTTCCAACCTATACCATTTTATGATCTCCCCAAACAGTTTACTATTCCTGTTGAGTGTATTGGTAGTGGATGAAGCTTAGCTGTGTGAAATCTCTCCTTACTGGAGCAGGCAATGCGAGAGCCCAGTGGTTGCTCCAAGGTGACCTACAGATAGGACTCTTGAGGTTCCAGTCCTGGTTTTGCTGCAGAGTTATAATGAAACCTTGTAAATCAAAATCAGTGGCCCCTTTATTCTTTTCTCCTTTTCCCATGCAACAGGCAAACTTAATTTCTCCAAACTCCACTGGAGCACTTAAAGGAATAGGAAAGGAATAGGAATAGATAGGAACAGGATAGGGATAGGAATAGGAATAGAATAGGAATGGGATGGGATGGAATGGAATAGAATAGGAAAGGAATAGGAACAGGAATAGGAATATGATAGGAATAGGAATGGAATAGGATGGAATGGAATAGAATAGAATAGGATAGGAATAGATAGAAAGAGAATAGGAATAGGAATAGGAATAGGAATAGGAATAGGAATAGGAATAGGAATAGGAATAGGAATAGGAATAGGAATAGGAATAGGCCAGGATGGAAGAAACCTGCAAGATCATCCAGCCCAACCTAGCACCCAGCCCTAGCCAATGGTACAAAGTGCTCCATCCAGTTCTTTCTTGAACACCCCCAGGGATGGGGACTCCACCACTTCCCTGGGCAGTCCATTCCAGTGCCAATCACTCTCTCTGGCAAGAACTTCTTCCTAATATCCAACCTAGACCTCCCCTGGCACAGCTTAAGACTGTGTCGCCTCATTCTATTGCTGGTTGCCTGGAAGAAGAGCCCAATCTCACCTGGCTACAACCTCCCTTCAGGTAGTTGTAGACAGCAACGAGGTCTGCCTTGAGCCTCCTCTTCTGCAGGCTGCACACCCCCAGCTCCCTCAGCCTCTCCTCACAGGGCTGTGCTCCAGGCCCCTCCCCAGCCTTGCTGCCCTTCTCTGGACACCTTCCAGCACCTCAACATCTCTCTTGAACTGAGGGGACCAGAACTGGACATAGTACTCAAGGTGTGGCCTGATCAGTGCCAAGTGGATGCTGCAGTGGCCTTGGCATGGGTTTGTAAGTCTAGCTTCAGACTGTGTCCCCTCATTCTCTTGCTGGTTGCCTGGGGGAAAAGAGACCCACCCCCACCTGGCTACAACCTCCCTTCAGGTAGGAGCTGCTGCACAAAGTACTCTCACGTGTTTACTTCAGCTTCTTTGGAAGGGACGCTTAAAATGCATCGCTTTGCAGCTTCATCTGGTGTTGATCAGAAGACAAAGCTCCACTAAATTCATCCAAGCTGCAGCCTGACTCGCTCAGCACTTTGCCATTGTTTCATCTCGCAGCCGTGAAGAAAGGACTGAAGGCCAAGGAGTGTACCAAAGTAAGGAAACATTTCAGGTTATTACACACAGAGGACAAATCCTTCTTGACGAATTGCAGAATAACTCTTCTGAAGCAATAAATTTGCACTGCTGTAGCAGAACAGGAGCTGGCTCTCGGTCCTTTGCAATATCCTGAAATTATGGGAAAGGAAAGCCCATGCAACCCGAGACATATCCCTTTCTGGGAATCTGCTCCCCATCCCCCTTGCAGAGAAGGAGAGGGATCAGCATTCTGGAGAAGAGGAGGCTTCCAGGAGACCTTATAGCAGCCTTTCAATATCTGAAGGGGGCTACAGGAGGGCTGGGGAGGCACTATTCACAAAGTCTTGTAATGACAGGGCAAGGGGTAATGAGTTTAAGCTGGCAGAGGGGAGATTGAAAGTGGATGTTAGGAGAAAGTTGTTTGCAGTGAGGGTGGTGAGACACTGGAACAGGTTGACCAGAGAGGTTGTGGCTGCTCCCTCCCTGGAGGTATTCAAGGCCAGGTTGGATGAAGCCTTGAGCGACCTGTTCTAGTGGGAGGTTTCCCTGCCTATGGAACTGGATGATCTTTGAGGTCCCTTGCAACCTAAACCATTCTGTGATGCAACAAAGCCCTGTGTGAGAAAGAGACTGTGGTACGATTTAAGGAGTCAAACAGAAGCATTCACAGAATATGTCTGGTGGGAAGAGACCTCCAAGCTCATCCAGTCCAACCTCCGACCCAGCACTGAAGGGTCAGCATTAAACCGTGTCCCTAAGCACCAGGTCCACAGGCTGCATGAACTCCTTCAGGGATGGTGACTCCAGCACTGCCCTGAGCAGACCATTCCAATGTTTGAGAACCCTTTCAGTGAAGAAACATTTCCTGAGATCCAGCCTGACCCTCCCCTGGTGCAGCTTGGAACCACTTCCCCTAGTGCTGCTGCCTGACAGCAAGGAGCAAAAGTTGCTCCCTCCTCACTCCAACTTCCTTTCAGGTACTTGTAGAAAGCAAGGAGGTCTCTTCAAGCCTCCTCTTCTCCAGACTGCACACCCCCTTCTCCCTCAGATGCTCCTCATAGCCCAGGTGCTCCAGGACATTCTCCAGCCTCACTGACCTCTGGACATGCTCCAGCACCTCAATATCCTTCCTGTAATGAGTGGCACAGAACTAAACTTAGCACTGGAAGTGTGGCCTCAGCAGTGCTGAGCACAGGGGGATCATCCTGCTTTCTGATCCAAGCCAGGATGCCAATGGCTTTCTTGGCCAACTGGGCACTGCTGACTCATGCTCACTCAACTACCAACCAGCACCCCCCAGGTTGCTATTCCGACCACACATCCAAGTCTGGAGCTTCCCGTGGGGTTGCTGTGACACAAAACCACTACACAAAGCAAGAACAACAGGGAGGTCCCTCTCTACCCCTCCCATTCTATGATTCTATGATCAATGTACTCTCTGATCTCATTCAAGATGCCTTTAAACCTCAGCTGCATAAACACTGCAGGCCATGAAAACTCAGAGCTAACTGCCACATAAGCACTCAACAAAGGCTAGAAGGATTTTGGAGGTGAGGGCTGGCCAAAACAAATCAGCTGTTGGCTTTTTTCACAATGAATCATAACATTTGGGGAGCCCCCAGAAATGGGGGCTGGGTGGGGAATGGCTGAGAGCAGCCCTGAGGAACAGGACCTGGGGTCTGGGGTGATGCAAAGCTCAAGATGAGCCTGCAGAGTGAGTGCAGCCCAGACAGCAACTGTGTGCTGGGCTGCAGCAAGAGCAGCTGTGGGCAGCAGGGCAAGGGAGGGGATTCTGCCCCTTGGCTCTGCTCTCCTCACACCCCACCTGCAGCAGTGTCTGCAGCTCTGCAGCCCCCAACACAAGCAGCACATGGAAATATTGGAGCCAGTGCAGAGGAGGCCACCAAGATGCTGAGAGGGCTACAGCAGCTCTGCTGTGAGGACAGGCTGAGAGAGTTGGGGCTGTGCAGGCTGGAGAAGAGAAGGCTGCCAGGAGACCTTGGAGTGGCCTTCCAGGATCTGAAGAGGGATCCAGCAGGGCTGGGGAGGTACTATTGACAAGGTCTTGTAATGACAGGACGAGGAGGAATGGGTTTAAACTGGCAGAGGGGAGATTGAAACTGGATGTTAGGAGGAAGTTCTTCACAGTGAGGGTGGTGAGACAGTGGCACAGGTTGCCCAGGGAGGTTGTGGCTGCTCTCTCCCTAGAGGTGTTCAAGGCCAGGCTGCATGAGGGCTTGAGTGACCTGTTCTAGTGGGAGGTGTCCCTGCCTGTGGCATGTGGGGGTTGGATCTGGATGATGTTTGAGATCCCTTCCAACCTAAACCATTCTATGATTCCTGCCAGGCTGCTCTTCATTTCAGGGCTTGCAAATATCACTTTGGCCCTTACAAAGAAAACTAAGCACAGCCAAACTTTCTGCTAAAACTAACGTGCTGGTTTGAACTAACAGGAGAATTTGAGTGAGAAATTAGACTATTAGCTGAGAGAGGAAAACACAGGATGGCACTGCACCCACAGCTTTACTGAGAAAGAAAAAAAAAAAGTTGTTTTTAAAAGTATAACCAAAATATAGATAGGGCAGAGAGTTTCAGACCTCGCTGGGCTGCAGCTGTTTCTCTTGCATGGTTCCTTTTGTCTCTGCCTTTTGTAGCTGATTCTTAATAATTCTACTAACTTCTTTCCTACTCCCAACCCCCCTGGGCCCATCTACTTCCACTTATCTGCAGCATCAACAGGTGGTGAGATAAGATTGGGGAAGGNGCAGGGAACTGCTTAAACCACCACAACTAAAAATACATTTAAAAAAAAAAAAAAAAGAGGCAATAAATTAGTTTGCAGTACACTTGTCCTTTAAATGCAATTTCAGCCAGAAGGCATCGAACTGCAAGCTTGGATTTACCCTGCAAAAGGCACACAGTGTGTGATGGAAGAGGCAAACACATCCCTGTCTCTGCGCCGCTCCATCGTTAGCAGTTACACAAACCACAACCTGAAACCAAGGCACCAATGCCAGCCACTCACAAACCTTCCTGGTACTCAAACACCCAACCAACAACCTGACCACATTATCAAGTCTTCCTGTTGATGAGTCAATGCCACAGCCCCCAGCCAAGCCTCACAGGAGTCTGAAGGCATCAGAAACCCAGAGCTGGGTCTGCTTTCTCCTCTGCTCTGCAGTCAGAGATTAAAAAAAAAAAAAACCAAAAGCCAAAAAACCAAACATCCATAGGCTTCTTAGAGAAGAAATATGAATGTAGTCAAAAAGAGCTTGTTGAGAACAACTTTCTGTACAACTCAGCTGCAAAACAGACAATATTCTCTAATGGGAAAGGCACACTAGAAACAACTTTCCAGAAATAACATTGCCAGCAAAGATATATTAAGGGAAAATGAACTGTAAGCAATAACCAGCCAATGCTTGGCAGCCTTCATCCTCACTAAAACATTTATTTTCACTCCTTTTTTTTTTTTTTTCTCTCCCACCCCCCCTTTAAATACCCCAGTGACAAATAAATTATGAGCATTACAACTAATTTATTACACAGCACTGCTGAGGATGGAAAGAAAGAGGTGGGGGGAAGAAAAAGAAAATAAAAGGACAGTAATATTTTAGAGTTGATTCTTATTCTAGGAAAATAAATACTTTAATAAAAAACAATAATAAATTCCACAGGAAAATTGCTCTTGCAGTTAAAGCCTGAAGAGGACTGAAGCACCTGAAACTCTTCTCTGCCCACGTCCAAGCCATTCAGGCTGTGCTGCTGTTAACCAAGCAAAAGCTTTACCAACAGAATAGAACAACCACAGAATCAAGCTCTGCCTCAGTTTACCCACCTCTCACATGCCTCTCTCCCAGTTTAAGCAGACTGCAAATACCATGGGGCAAATTCTGTTGCATACCACCAAGCACAACTAAGCTCTGGAGCACTGCAGCACTCTTAAATTAAATTTGGCTTTAATGGCATCCTCCATGTGGACCTCTCTGATTTCAAGCAATGCTTGAGCAGGTCTCCACAACAGGAGGCAACTGCTCTCTGTGACAGGCAAACAGCATTGCATGTGTCACATTTAATGCGGTAAGGGGATGGACACAAAAGCAACTTAAATCCAAGAGTCAAATGCCCCTCCTAATCTCTCAGCTCCTTGGTGTCCATGCCTTGGGACCCCTATTTCTGATTGTTCCAGCAGGGACCCTTGGATGATCACAGGCTCACAGGATGTCAGGGGTTAGAAGGGACTCAAAGAAATCATCCAGTCCAACCCCCCACCACAGCAGGACCAGACAATCTAGCTCAACTCTACACAGGAACATATCCACACAAGCCTGGAAAGGCTCCACAGAAGGAGACACCACAACCTCTCTGGGCAGCCTGTGCCAGTGCTCTGCAACCCTTACATTAAGGAAGTTGCCTCTTGTGTTGAGCTGCAACCTTCTGTGCTGCAGCTTCCATCCATTGCTCCTTGGCCAATCCCAGGAGCAAGTGAGCAGAGCCTGTCCCCCTCCTCCTGACCCTCAGACAGAAACATTGATTCAATCCCCTCTCAGTCTTCTTTTCTCCAGACTAAGCAGCCCCAGGTCCCTCAGCCTCTCCTCATCAGGCAGTGCTGCAGTCCCCTCAGCATCCTCGGAGCCCTCCACTTGACCCACTCCAGCAGATCCCTGTCCCTCTGAAACTGGGGAGCACAAAACTGAAGGCAGTACTCAAGATGAGGTCTCAGCAGAGCAGAGTAGAAGGGATGGAGAACCTCCCTTGATCTTCTGGACACACTCTTCTTAATGCCCACAGGGATCCCACTGTCCCTTTCGGCCCCCAGGGCACATTGCTGTGCCATGGATGCTCTCCATCAGCACTTTTAAGTTCCTCTCCACAGAGCTGCTCTCCAGCAGATCACCTCCCAACCTGCACATTGCTGTGCCATGGACATAATCCACCACCACTCCCAGTTCCCTCTCCACAGGGCTGCCCTCCAGCAGATCACCTCCCAGCCCATACTGATTAACTTCTCTGTTTACCATTCTTACTTTTCTCCCGAATAAAGCATTGCAAAATTCTAATCCCTATCCCAAATCTCATCAGCAGCAAAACTGCAGGAGCCTGGCTCAGAGAGCACATGCACAGCCTCACCTGGACTCACATGTACTGCTGCCAGGTGGATGCTCAGAGGGCTGCAGCACCTCTGCTATGACGACAGACTGAAAGAGTTGGGGCTGTGCAGTTTGGAGAAGAGGAGGCTCCTCCAAGTGACCTTCTTGTGGCCTTCCAGGATCTGAAGGGAGCCTACAGAAAACCTGGGGAGGGACTTTTTAGGCTATGAGGGAGTGACAGTACTAGAGGGAATGGAGCAAAGCTGGAGGTGGGGAGATTCAGACTGGATGTGAGGAGGAAGTTCTTTAGCATGAGAGTGGTGAGGCCCTGGAACAGGTTGCCCAGGGGGGAGTTTGGGGCCACATCCCTGGAGGTGTTTGCAGCCAGGCTGGCAGAGGCTGTGGGCAGCCTGCTCTAGGGTAGGGTGTCCCTGGGCATGGCAGGGGGGTTGGAACTGGCTGATCCTTGTGGTACCTTCCAACCCTGACTGATTCTATCATTCTGAGTTCCTGCAGGTACTTTAAAAAGGCCTTTGCCAGCTGTACTCAAACACTGCTGCTCCAAAGCAGAGCTCTAGCAGCTGGGATGCTAAGCCCAACTCAAAAAGTTTTCATTCGGCAAACCTCAAAACAGTTTGGCATTCATTGCCACACAAACACCAACGCCTTGGGAGGGAGCAATTATTTTCCTTTCCCTCTCCTGCTGGGGCCAGGCATCCTCCATCACTTGACCAAACACATGAATGGTTGCATTCAAAGCCGCAGCAAACAGAGGCATCCCTCAGTAAAGCCCTGTGAAAACAGCTCCCTGCAGCACACCAAATCACCATTCCTCAGCCCACTTCCCATATGCATCCTGATGAGACCCCACCTGGAGTACTGCATCCAGTTCTGGAGCCCCTGTTACAAGAGGGATGTGGCCATATTGGAGGTGTGCAGAGAAGGGCCAGGAGGATGCTCAGAGGGCTGCAGCACCTCTGCTGTGAGCACAGACTGAAAGAGTTGGGGCTGTGCAGGCTGGAGAAGAGAAGGCTCCCATGTCACCTTCTTGTGGCCTTCCAGGATGAGAAGGGGACCTACAGAAAAGCTGGGGAGGGACTTTTGAGGCTATCAGGGAGTGACAGGACTAGGGGGAATGGAGCAAAGCTGGAGGTGAGGAGATTCAGATCGGATGTGAGGAGAAAGTTGTTGAGCATGAGAGTGGTGAGAGGCTGGAATGGGTTGCCCAGGGAGGTGGTTGGGGCCAGGCTGGCAGAGGCTGTGGGCAGCCTGCTCTAGGGTAGGGTGTCCCTGGCCATGGCAGGGGGTTGGAACTTGGTGATCCCTGTGGTCCCTTGCAACCCTGATTCTATGCTTCTATGATCCCCTCCATCCAAAGAAGCCTGTGGACTTTGGCAGCTGCTGGCTGCTTGCAACTAGGTCAGTTTGAACGGGAGCGAGCCGAGGTCTAAAGGCAAGGGAGAGAAAATTAAATCATGCTCCTGCTCCACAAACTGTGGCTGTCAAGCTGGGAGCTCTTCACCCTTCTGCTGAAGCGATGATTTCACCACTAGCTACGGGGTGGGGGGAAAAAAAAAAAAAAAAAAGGTTTGACTGGTAGGGTGATGAAAAGCCTTGGCCATAAACAGCAGCACTGGGAACGTTATTACCAGCCCGAATATTTCAAAATATGAGGCAGAGAGGAATCCAGGAGCGAGGGGTGGGAAGAAGAAGAAGGAGGGAAGCGCTGCCAAGGTATGTGAATCAGCCTTATCGAAACCCTCATCGCCGCTGTGACTGATCACACTGCTGGCTGCTGCATTTGCCCGACGGGAAAACCCAGGTGCCAGCCTTCGCCTCCTGCTGCCAGCTGCACCGGCAACGCTCAGCCCTTTAATCCACAGACCTGCGCTGCAGGACAGCCACCGGGGTGGAGGGAGGGAGGGGGAGGATGGGGGAAATCATCTGGGCTTTCAAAAGTTGCTGCAAAAGCCTTCAGCAACTTCTGCTGCAGGAATGCCTTCAGCAACTTCTGCAGCAGGAATGCCTTCAGCAACTTCTGCAGCAGGAATGCCTTCAGCAACTTCTGCTGCAGGAATGCCTTCAGCAACTTCTGCTGCAGGAATGCCTTCAGCAACTTCTGCTGCAGGAGTGCCTTCAGCAACTTCTGCTGCAGGAGTGCCTTCAGCAACTGCTGCTGCAGGAGTGCCTTCAGCAACTGCTGCTGCAGGAGTGCCTGCTGCAAGCCTACCAGCAGCATTTCCCAACCCCCCCACTGCAGATGCTGGGAAATTCAAGTTTACCCGAAAAGCAAGCAGAGAGTAATTAGATGAAGGCAAATAAACGCATAGACAAAACCTTGGAAGGATATGCAAATAATAGGGTGTATTCAGCAGCCCCAGAAATGAAGGCAGCAGCGGAGGCTTGCATTTGCATAAGCTATGCAGGATACAGCACCGAGTGGGTTTGGGAACATTTGCCTTTTGCAAGGGGGCAAGCCCAGGAACTGGCAAACGGCTTGGAACGAGGCATTAATCAGATGCCCCCTAAAAACCTCATGCAACAGACCTGGGAGACCCCCTGCTAATTAACCAGAGACCTCCACTGCTGTCATCCTGGGGTATTTCCACTGCTGACTTCTGTGGGAAAAGAACTGGACTTTATATAGATTTTTATCAGCATTTATTATTTATAAAGGCCTGTTGGCAAGCACTGTGTTTTATGAACAAATAAAAAAAAAAAAAGTGAACAATCCTTGCTGCAAAAACCACCTAATGAATGAGGGCATACTTTGTACAGGCATTTTGGGTGGGTGCTGCTGGTTTATTGTGCAGCAAACTGGGTGGGGGAAAAAAACCAAAAAAACAAAACAACAAATACAAGGAAGTTTTTACACCTTTAAAAAAGAAATTAAAATATCCACTTCTAAAGGGGACTGACCTGCAAGCCAAGCCAAACCGAACCTGAGCTCCTCAACCCCTCCTGAAAGCCAAGCCCTTGCCTTTTCTCACCAAGCTGAGTTTTTGGCCCCTGTGCAGAGCCAGGCAGACCAACCCAAGGAAATCAACTTGTCACCGTATAAGGCGAAAAGAGGTTTCTCTTCCTGAGTTACAAATAACCAGGGAAAGTCACACATGTGGCCAAGCAAAGCAGAAGCATGAACGCAGTCCTCACTCACTTGCTGACAGGCTAAAATTAGTAGTTTATTCAACTTCCCAGAACTACACAGCCTGTCTGTCCTCTACAGCATCTCCCTATTTGTCTGTCTTTCTGTTTGCTCTCTTACCTTCGTCTCATCTGCTAATTTGTCCCTCAGGGAGCAGCCCAGCATGCCACTGCCAAGCCCAACGAGTCCCCTGCTTATCCCAGGAGCCCGAGTAAATGAATATCCACTCACAGTTAACACCTGGGCAACTCTGCCCTGCCTCCAGTGACTCCACCTGAGAGCAGCACTTTCCCCCCCCTCCCCAGGGGACACTCGGTCTACAGAAATGATTAAGCTCTCCACACTTTACACCCAGCATCTTCCCCTACAACACCTGTAAGAACTGCACCCATTCAGAGTCACTTCAGCGTGGATCCACTCTCCAAAGACAATTCCACATTTGCCTCTGCTCGTCGGACTAAAGAGCTGCTTGGGATTTGTAGTGACGGCAGATAAATGAGAGAGGGAAAGAAGGAACACTTGCCCAGTGCAGCTGGGCCACTGCTTATGCATGCTGGGGATTGTTGTCAGTTTAGTTGTGTGTGTGTGTGGTTATTTTTTTTCCCCCCTTCCCCTCACTGACCAGTTGTCTGCTCCTGGATCTGGCTGGCCATGGGTGCATGATGTCATGCTGGGCAGGATTCACAGTCCTGGAGAATGGCAGAGGGTAGAGACACTTTGCTTAATCCTTAGGAGGAGGGAGGCAGGACTGACTGCCAGAATTGCAGCAGTGTGGTGGTTTTTTTTTTTTCCCTGCCAGCAGGGCTGGAGTGCATGGAACACTCCGGAGGAGTGAGGGGGAGTGAGCGTGCTACTCCAGTACGAAGCATGCCACAAGAGTTGGGGAAAACAGGAAAAGAAACACTAAACTGGCAAGGAGAGAGCAAGCAAAAGGCATCTGAGGAGAATGCCACACTAGGGACTGCTGATCCTCTGCTCCTCCAGCAGATCTATAGGTTTCCAGCACACCGGTGCCCACTCACTGGGTGACATGACCTCAGACAGCTCTCCCTTGGTCATTACTTGGACCAAGCATCCTCCCACGCTCATTCATGCTGACAGCTCGCACGGCAAGTGGCTCACCAGAGACAATATATTTTACTTCCTAAGGTGCTGCTCGTGTGCAGTAGAGACATGTCCCTACCTGGCTCCTGCAAACAGAGTGGACGTCCATCTATGCCCACACAGGGAACTGCTGGATGTACCTCACCAGATGTGATGCAGCTTCCTCTGGGATTTTGGTCGCGAACTAAACTTGCACAATTTTGTTACGGGGGGGGGTGACTGCTAAATTTCCATTTCCTATTAACAGGGAATATTACCCATGCTGACTTTAGCCACATACCTCGAAAAAAAAAAAAAATTACAG
This sequence comes from Psilopogon haemacephalus, assembly GCA_013396835.1. Taxonomy (NCBI): domain Eukaryota; kingdom Metazoa; phylum Chordata; class Aves; order Piciformes; family Megalaimidae; genus Psilopogon; species Psilopogon haemacephalus. The sequence goes on along the minus strand of VWZI01015061.1, from coordinate 259,013 downwards.
CTCACAGTTCAGTACAAATTTGCATAAGTACTCTGGAACATGTGAGAGAAGGAGCAGGGCTGAACCCCCCGAGTACAAGTGTTCCAAAGGCAGAGATCCTACACTTAACTGCACATTATGTGTATGGCCTCAAAAAACCCTCGGAGATCATGAATACATTTCTTTTCCATGGAAACTATAATTCTCGAATCCAGCAAGCTATTTTGAGACATCCAAGCCAACTCTACACTTAACATCTGCTGGAAGGAGAAGGCTTCGTTTTTCCACCGGCTGCCTCTCTGGGTGCATACTCAAAAAGGCACAAGCCCAGCCGCCGTATAGACATCGTTCCAACTCTTCTACTACAGTTTTCCGCCGCCGACACCAGCTCTCACTACGCAGATTGAGTGCGAAGTCCTACCCTGCCTGCTCTCTACCCACCAGCAAGACGACGGGGCAGCTGAGCTCAACGCCGCAGCATCACTTGGAGGAGGCGGAGGAGGAGGAGAAGGAAATTTACAAACGCGGGAGGCACGAAGTAAATGCCCTACTAGATTTGCCCGATACTTGTGCAGCGTAAACCGGAGAGGCTGGCGTCTGAAACGAGTCAGCGGCCAGGTCGGGACCCAGCAGCAGCGAGCGAGCGGCCGCGCTCCGGGTGCGCGGGGCAGCGGCTGCAGAAGTTACCGCCGCACACGCGGGAGGGCCGGCAGAGGGTAACCCCCCCAACCGCCCGCACTGCTGAGTCATTTACGCCGTCAAACGCTGGGTCCTCGCATAACCCACCCGGGGGGTACAGATACAGGGGTGGGGAGAGGGTGGGGGGTGGCTGTTGCTGCCCGCCGACCTGCCTCGGCTGCGCGCAAACTTCCC
>VWZI01015061.1:244738-257756 GCA_013396835.1 Psilopogon haemacephalus | reverse complement strand
CCTCTCTCCGCCGGCCCCGCGCAGGCCGGATCCGCGCCCCCGCCGGCGAGGGGCGGGGGGAAGCGCGAGGTTGGCGCCGGCGGAGGCTCCGCGGCGGGCGGGGCGGCCCCGTCCCGGGATACGCGCGGGGCGGTGCAGCTGCTTCTCGTCGGCGCGCCGGGGGCGGCCTTCGCAACACCCCCCTGCGGAGCCGGCCAGTCCCGGTGCCCGCACGGAGTCCGCAAGCGAAGGCAGCGGAGAAGGTCCCCGCACGGAGCTGGAAGTTGAGGGCGAGAAGCCTCTGGAGCGGCTCGGTCCGCATCTCCCTCCCGGCATCCCCAGGCCCGGGTTGCCCTAATTTCGTACTCCGGCGAATGCTCCTTTCGGAAGGGCTGAAGGAGGCTCTGTGACAATTGCAGGCCCCCCAAAAGCAGGCAGCGTTAACGGTGCGGTGTGTTGCGGGCACCGCTGCCACGTGGGCAGGACACCGAGCTTCCTGCCCCAGCCACCTGCCTTTTGCCGTCGCTCTCACCTCCAGTCTCAATGGCAAGAGATACCCTCTCTTAAAAAACACTCATCGTGGCTTCTACTCTTACGGATCGCGTTCCTTGTTGGCGCTAGCAGCAACACCTGATCAGCTTTGCTCTCGGAGTGCACTCGCCCCGGTTCATTTCTGGGTCTGCAGCGGGGGGCTGCTGCTTTGCTTTGCTCCTGTTAAAGGGCTGCCAGGTCACTGGAAGTTTAGCTCCTTAATCCGTCTAGTGCTGGGATCTCTGCGGTTCTTACAATCATAGAATCATAGAATCAGTCATTGTTTGAAGGGACCACAAGGATCAGCCAGTTCCAACCCCTCTGCCATGCCCAGGGACACCCTACCCTAGAGCAGGCTGCCCACAGCCTCTGCCAGCCTGGCTGCAAACACCTCCAGGGATCTGGCCCCGAACACCTCCCTGCAGGGCCAACCCATTCCAGGCTCTCACCACATTCATGCTGAAGAACTTCCTCCTAACCTCCAGTCTGAATCTCCCCACCTCCACCTTTGCTCCATTCCCCCTAGTCCTGTCACTCCCTGATAGCCTAAAAAGTCCCTCCACAGCTTTTCTGTAGGCCCCCTCCAGATACTGGAGGGCCACAGTAAGGCCCACCTGGGAGCCTCCTCTTCTCCAGCCTGCACAGCCCCAACTCTTTCAGTCTGTCCTCATAGCAGAGGTTCTGCAGTCCTCTGAGCATCCTCATGGCCCTTATCTGGACACACTCCAGCTTGTCTACATCCTGGGCACATACAGGAGTGGCAACATAGAATCATAGCATCACAGAATGTCAGGGCTGGAAGGGACCTTAGGAAAGGTGCAGCCCTCTGTGCATCCTCATGACCCTTCTCTGGGCACTCTCTAGCATGTCCACATCTTGGGCAATATAGAATCATAACATCACAGAATGTCAGGGGCTGGAAGGGACCTCTGAGCATCCTCATGGCCCTAAAAGTGAGGAATGGTTTCCTGTGGAAAACTCAGGTATCGTTTTTAAGCAGGAGCTACATGCTTTGGAGCCTAAACTTCACTTTCAAGCCTGGATGTGGCTTAGGAGCTCCTGAGCACTTACAAAGATGCCTTTGAAAACGGAGCTGGAGATCATTCTGATTTTTTCCCCAGTCACACCAGGAAGCTGAGCACTGACATTTTAAATAAGCCCCTTTTTTTTTTTTTTTTATAGAGTTTCTTCCCTGCAAATACCATCAGTGTTTGGGAGCTTAATAAACACAGTGCTGAAAACTCATCTTGAGCGGAGTCTCCACCCAGGTTGCTGAGCCTTTATCAAGCCTGGCTGGTGCACATTGCACCAGCAGAGCTGCAGGCCATTGCCCAGCAAGGAATGCAAGTGAGACCTGACACGCACAGCTGCTGGCCTTTGCTCCTCAGCTCCAAACAGCTTCCTCCTCTGCTGAACTTTGGGCTCACCGCAGCTTTTCCAGCAGGTCTGGGCCATATCAACGTAGAATCATAGAATGGTTTAGGTTGGAAGAGACCTCAAAGCTCAGCCAGTTCCAACCCCCCTGTGCCATAGGCAGGGACACCTCCCACTAGATCAGGTCGCTCAAGGCTTTATCCAGCCTGGCCTTGAACACCTCCAGAGAGGGAGCAGACACAACCTTCCTGGGCAACCTGTGCCAGTGCCTCACCACCCTCACTGTGAAGAACTTTCTCCTAACATCCACTTTCAATCTCCCCTCTGCCAGTTTAAACCCATTCCTCCTCGTCCTGTCATTACAAGACCTTCTAAATAGTCCCTCCCCAGCCTTCCTGTAGCCCCCTTCAGATACTGGAAGATTGCTATAAGGTCTCCTGGAAGCCTTCTCTTCTCCAGGCTGCAGAGCCCCAACTCCCTCAGCCTGTCCTCATAGCAGAGCTGCTGCAGCCCTCTGATCATCTTTGTGGCCCTCCTCTGGACTGTCTCCAGCAGTTCCATGTCCTTCTTGTGCTGGGGGCTGCAGACAGGCGCCCATGGCCCTCTGTGCCTCGGTGACATGGCCTCCAACATGGATGGCTTGAGTCAGCACTGTAAAACAATCAGTGGGGATGTAACTTGTGACTCAATGGGTGGCTTTTAATGAGGTACTTTCAGACTACTTCTTTATTATGAGGGTGGTGGAGCGCTGGAACAGATTGTCCAGGGAGGTGGTTGAGGCCCTTTCCCTGGAGACAATTAAGGTCCTAGGTGACCTGGGCTAGTGGGGATGTCCCTGCTCACTGCCGTGGGGCTGGGCTAGATGACCTCTAGAGGTCCTTTCCAGCCCAGACCATTCTATGATTGCCCAGGGAGGTTGTGGCTACTCCCTCCCTGGATGTGTTCAAGGCCAGGCTGGATAAGGCCTTGAGCAACCTGCTCTAGTGAGAGGTGTCCCTGCCTATGGCACAGGGGGGTTGGAACTGGCTGAGCTTTGAGGTCCCTTCCAACCTAAACCATTCTATGAATCAATCAATATCTGATCTATTATGGTATAACACAAAGATATATCCCACATACACTTACAATAGACCCCAAGTTTTGCCTTGACCTGTGCTAGCGGGAGGTGTCCCAGGCTACGGCAGGGATGATCTCTGAGGTCTCTTCCAACCTAAACCATTCTATGATTCTATGATTGTAGAGCTCACAAGATGCACATTAGAAGCTAGCTGAGGTCTCAAAATGCCAAAGTGTTTTTTTGCATGAGGTGATGAAGCCCTGGGTCAACCACAGTGAGCTCTGCCACTTCACAAGGAGCTTGTTTGCCATTCAGGGCAGTCTGCTTCTGCCCTCATGAGAAAACAACAGCAATGACAAAAAAATAACATCTCGTTAGGATCGCAGCATGTTAGGGGTTGGAAGGGACCCAAGGAGGTCAGAGAATCATAGAATGGTTTAGGTTGGAAGGGAGCTCAAAGCTCAGCCAGTCCCAACCCCCCTGTGCCATAGGCCTCCCACTAGGCCTCACCCAGCCTGGCCTTGAACACCTCCAGGCAGGGAGCAGCCACAACCTCCCTGGGCAACCTGTGCCAGTGTCTCACCACCCTCGTCACAAAGAACTTCCTCCTAACATCCAGTCCAGCCTGCACAGCCCCAACTCTCTCATCCTGTCCCCACAGCAGAGCTGTTGCAGCCCTCTCAGCATCTTGGAGGCCTCTTCTGCACTGGCTCCAATATTTCCATGTCCTGCTTGTGCTGGGGGCTGCAGAGCTGCAGACAGTGCTGCAGGTGGGGTGTGAGGAGAGCAGAGCCAAGGGGCACAATCCCCTCCCTTGCCCTGCTGCCCACAGCTGCTCTTGCTGCAGCCCAGCACACAGTTGCTGTCTGGGCTAAATGTGCACACTGACAGCTTATGTTGAGTCCAACCTCCCTGCTAGAGCAGGACCAGACAATCTATGTCAGGTCACACAGGAACACATCCAGACAGGCCTTGAAAGGCTCCGGAGAAGGAGACTCCACAACCTCTGTGAGGAGCCTGTGCCCAGTGTCTCACCACTCTCACTGCAAAGAACTTCCTCCTAACATCCAGTTTCAATCTCCCCTCTGCCACTTTAAACCCATTCCTCCTTGTCCTGTTACTACCAGACCTTGTCAATAGTCCCTCCCCAGCCCTCCTGTAGCCCCCACCAGATATGGGAAGGCCACTCCAAGGTCTCCTGGCAGCCTTCTCTTCTCCAGGCTGCAGAGCCCCAACTCTCTCAGCCTGTCCTCAGAGCAGAGTGGGGAACCACAGCAGATGATTTTTCCTTGAGCAGAGCTGGTGGAAACCTCCTGTGTGAAATGTGCCAAGGCGAGCAAGCAGCTGAGCTGAATCATCATTAGGCATCTCTGCAATTGCCTTTGGAATTGTATTCCCAAGCCCTCCGGATATGTTTTTACAGTCCAGGAAGCTAATGTGTTCTTCATCCAGTACAGCCTCGCTGGAGTGGTGGTGGGCACCCAGTGTGCCTCTTCTTGAGAAAAACAAGGCCAGGTGCTAGGAAGATGATGGTCTCTCTGGAGACACTGTGGTCCTGTGGGGTGTGTTTAAAAAAAAATAAACAACCCAGCACCACAATGGCAGCAGTGCTGCAGCCACAACTCTTCTCTCACCAGAAGAGAGCCGGGCTGCGTTAAGAGAGGCTGTGGGCAGCAGGGCAAGGGAGGGGATTCTGCCCCTTGGCTCTGCTCTCCTCACACCCCACCTGCAGCACTGTCTGCAGCTCTGCAGCCCCCAGCACAAGAAGGGCATGGAAGTGTTGGAGCTAGTGCAGAGGAGGCCACCAAGATGCTGAGAAGTCTGCAGCAGCTCTGCTATGAGGACAGGCTGAGAGAATTGGGGCTGTGCAGCTTGGAGAAGAGAAGGCTGCCAGGAGACCTTGGAGTGGCCTTCCAGTATCTGAAGGGGGCCTACAGGAGGGCTGGGAAGGGACTATTGTCAAGGCCTTGTAATGACAGGACGAGGAGGAATGGGTTTAAAGTGGCAGAGGGGAGATTTGAACAGAATGTTAGGAGGAACTTGTTTGCAGTGAGGGTGGTGAGACACTGTCAAAGTTTGCCCAGGGAGGTTGTGGCTGCTCCCTGCCTGGAGGTGTTCAAGGCCAGGTTGGATGAGGCCTTCAGTGACCTGTTCTAGTGGGAGGTGTCCCTGCCTATGGCACAGGGGGGTTGGAACTGGATGATCTTTGAGGTCTCTTCCAACCTAAACCATTCTATGATTCTAGAACTGGTCTGGATCTCTTCCACAGGGCCACTGAGTATTTTGTTGCTCTCCTTTTACACTGCTGTAGGTAGGGAGCTGCTATTAAGAGCTTGATACTCGCCCAAGTGCCTTCAACCTCACCCTTCCCCATGGCTATGGTGTGATGGCAGGGGGTTGTGCAGTTCAGCATTAGGGAATCTCTCCTTCCCTGTGGCCCTGGGTGCCACCCAGGCTGCAAATGACTGTTAATCTGGGATAATTGCAAGAGAGATTGAGGAACATCATCTTGAGAGCCACCTTGGGGGCATGCTGGCTTCTGTCTGCTGGTTCTGCCCCTTGATCTGGCAGAGTAGGTTCTCTCTGCTGGCTGCAAGGATTCCATGGTGCTGGAAAATAATGTTCCTGGGAGGTTTGTATCCGGCCTCGTTCAAAATTACATTAGAGGAGCTAAAAGTCAGGCACAGCTGTCTCAGATGTCACTCTCAGGCACTCATTTGGGTTTCTTTCCAGGACAGTGCAGCCACATTCAGGCCAGCTTTCATTTGCTTTAAACCATTTAGAATGAAAGGAAAGTTCATCTGCTTTCAAAAAATCGATCTGCATGTAGCATAAATCAGGTCCCATCAGCACCACTTCTGCACCCCTGGCTGGCCCTACACAGTGCATGTGTCTGTGGGGAGGTTTACATGGTAAGACAATGAAGAGTAGCTTCAGATACGTGCAAAGAGCAAGAACAAGTCCACCCTCAGCAAGTCTGCACGTGGCACCAAGCTGTGTNGATGCAAAGCTCAAGATGAGGCTGCAGTGTGAGTGCAGCCCAGACAGCAACTGTGTGCTGGGCTGCAGCAAGAGCAGCTGTGGGCAGCAGGGCAAGGGAGGGGATTCTGCCCCTTGGCTCTGCTCTCCTCACACCTCACCTGCAGCACTGTCTGCAGCTCTGCAGCCCCCAGCACAAGCAGCACATGCAAGTGTAGGAGCCTGTGTAGAGGAGGCCACCAAGATGCTGAGAGGGCTGCAGCAGCTCTGCTGTGAGGACAGGCTGAGAGAGTTGGGGCTCTGCAGCCTGGAGAAGAGAAGGCCTCATAACAACCTTCCAGTATCTGAAGGGGGCTACAGGAAGGCTGGGGAGGGACTGTTCATAAGTTCTGGTAATGACAGGATGAGGAGGAATGGGTTCAAATTGACAGAAGGGAGATTGTAACTGGATGTTAGGAGGAAGTTCTTCACAGTGAGGGTGGTGAGACACTGGCACAGGTTGCCCAGGGAGGTTGTGGCTGCTCCCTCCCTGGAGGGGTTCAAGGCCAGGTTGGATGAGGCCTTCAGTGATGTGTTCTAGTGGGAGGTGTCCCTGCCTGTGGCACAGGGGGGTTGGAACTGGCTGAGCTTTGAGGTCACTTCCAACCTAACCCATTCCATGATTCTCACATACAGATAAATAAGAAATCCCAGGACTGTAGCCAAGAGGCTTTTCCTTGGGATGGCTTTGACATTTTGTCTTCTGACTCTCTGCTGCCAAACCCTGTGGATCAGCTGGCACAGGAGGGAGGTGACAGGAAAGGGTTTTAATCTGTACCTCCTACAAAGGTACAAGGCTCCATATATCTATTTGTGCCACTGATTTCAGTAGTCCAGTTCTGCTGCTGGTCCTACTATGGACAGGATTGGGCCAGTACAAAATTTATAAAGAGATGAGTTGCTGCAAGCCTGATAGGACAAGGAGCAATGGCTGTAAGCTGCAGCACAGGAGGTTACAGGTCAACACAAGGGGCAACTTCTGGCCTGTAAGAGTCCCAGAGCACTGGCACAGGCTGCCCAGAGTGGTTGTGGAGTCTCCTTGTCTGGAGCCTTTCAAGTCCTGTCTGAATGTGTTGCTGTGTGACCTGAGCTAGATTATCTGGTCCTGCTGTGGCAGGGGGGTTGGACTCAATGATATCTTTGGGTCCCTTCCAACCCCTGATGTCCTTACGATCCTGTGACACTCCAACTCCTTTTGCAGTCATCAGGGAGATCCTCAGCTAGATCCAACCCCTAACATCCTGTGATCATCTCTTGGTGCAGAGTGGAGGATTGAGTGTGCACATCAGGCAAGGCTGTACAACAGCGAGGAGGGTTGAGACAGGGACAGCCTTTGGCTTTATCAGCAGCTGTCACTTCCAAGATACCACCAGGCTAACAGTTTCACTGCCATTTCTTACTATAAACACTTCTAACCTGACTGCTTTGCTATTTTGAGTCCTGCTGGAGACTTGGGCTCATTACAAAGGCATTTCCTTCAGACAAGCTGATTAGATTGCAGTTCCTTCCTCCACCCCCGATGATGAAAGGCTGAAGAACACCTCGGTGAAGCTAAAAGCTGCCCCAGACTCAGACGTTAGTTTACCACGGGCTGCAGCTTCACCCTGGTGCCTCTTACTGTGAAAACAGTTTTAAATGGGAGGAGGTCCTCAAAGGCAGGAATTGAGCAACTTATCTACAACCTACGTTGACTTCCAAGGCCTGTCTGGATGTGTCCTGCTCTGGCAGGGGGGTTGTTGGACTCGATGATCTCCTTGGGTCCTTTCCCACCCCTAACATCCTGCGAGGCTGTGATCCTAACCTCTAATTATGGTTTTCCCAAATAAAGGGGACCTGGCTCTGAAGGCAGCTGAGTAATCTCTAAGGCCTTTGACTCCCCCAGCCCGGAGGGCATGCCACACTCTCACAGGAGAGCTAAGCACCCAGCAGGGTCCTGGTCTAAATGGAAATCAGAGTGAACTTCGAACTAAAGCAATGTGACTTAGCAAACACTGCACCATTGTGGAGTACCTGCGAATATTGACCTCAGCCTAACGCCTCCTTTAGTAGGAAAGCTAATTGACAGGATGGGGAAATGAAAAGCAAATGAGTGGACCATAGACTGCAACCTTCCCAGCTCTTCATCAGCATCTCATGGAGCAATGGTTGTCCAAAACTGACCTCAGCCTAACGCCTCCTTTAGTATGAAAGGTAATTTGCAGGACGGGGAAATGAAAAGCAAATGAGTGGACCATAGACTGCAACCTTCCCAGCTCTTCATCAGCATCTCATGGAGCAATGGTTGTCCAAAACTGACCTCAGCCTAACGCCTCCTTTAGTATGAAAGGTAATTTGCAGGACGGGGAAATGAAAAGCAAATGAGTGGACCATAGACTGCAACCTTCCCAGCTCTTCATCAGCATCTCATGGAGCAATGGTTGTCCAAAACTGACCTCAGCCTAACGCCTCCTTTAGTATGAAAGGTAATTTGCAGGACGGGGAAATGAAAAGCAAATGAGTGGACCATAGACTGCAACCTTCCCAGCTCTTCATCAGCATCTCATGGAGCAGTGTGCTTTTGTGGTGAATCTGTAGAATTAGAGTCTGTGTAATGTGATGTAGCCATGGATGAAAACCTGATGCATGCCACTGTGGAGGATATTACCATGAACTCCTTTAGAATCATAGAATCAGACAGGTTGGAAGAGACCTCCAAGATCATCCATAACCTCCCTTGTCCTGCTGTCCACACTTCCTGATCCAGACCAGGATGCCATTGGCTCTCCTGGCTACCTGAGCACACTGCTGGCTCATGCTGCTATATAAAGGAAGTTTCTTATGAGGTGGAAGCATATAGAAGGAATCAAACTGTGTCCAGAAAACACAAAAAAAGAGCCTCCTCTTCTGCAGGCTGCACACCCACAGCTCCCTCAGTCTCTCCTCATAGGGCTGTGCTCCAGGACCCTTTCCTCCTAAGGCAAAGTTGTTGGAACCTAAATGGCGAATGGATCACAATTAAAAAGTCCTGTGCTACCAGTGAAAGAATCCAGACAATGAGCAAACACAAAGGAGAAAAGGAAGGAACTATACTGACAGCCTTCTGATGTTGACCAACTGCTTCTCAAAACAAAAGCAGCTCCTCCAAAGCAGCCTTTTTATTGCCTTCTTGGCCAGAACTGAGTTATAGAATAGAATAGAGAATCATAGAATCAGTCAGGTTTGGAAGGGACCACAAGGACCAGCTAGTTGCAACCCTCCTGCCATGCCCAGGGACACCCTGCCCTAGATCAGGCTGCCCACAGCCTCTGCCAGCCTGGCCCAAAACACCTCCAGGGATGTGGCCCCAACCACCCCCCTGGGCAACCCATTCCAGGCTCTCACCACTCTCATGCTCAACAACTTCCTCCTCACATCCAATCTGAATCTCCCCACCTCCAGCTTTGCTCCATTCCCCCCAAGTCCTGTCACTACCTGAACAGGTTGCTGTAACAGAACAGATCTCCCATGAAAACTCCCCAGAAAAGGCAGGATGTGGGAGAGGACATTTCTGAGCTCCTTTGATGCTTCTCAAACCCATCTGATTCTTAATCCTCGAGAAGTTAATGAAAAGAAAATGGAGCAAAATGAAGTGCGGCGACAGGGAGAGGAAATGCCTGACAGCTTCTTTAAAAAGTTATATCCCTGCTCTGCTTTTCACTCCTGTTGGGGGAAAAAAAAATAAAAAGAATAAGAAGAAAATAATTGGGTTACAGGAAACATCCTGAAATCTGTCACATTATCATTTGCTCTTTAGGTGGAGTGACCTGCAGGTGAGCTCTCAGTAGTTATTTTTCACTGAAAGGGAGCCTCACGTTCTGTCAGCTACATTGACGACCTGCAAGGAGTTGTCCACGAGCCAAGAATGTGTTCTGCTAACATTGAAGGTGCAGCAGTGAAGGTTTGGATGCCTGTCATTATCTCTCAGCAGAGAGCAGCATGGAGGGATTAAAAGAAAGATGACCTCTCACAGCTCATGGAACTTCCCCTCCTCTCTAGATTAAGAAAGCTGCCCCAGCTTCTTACCCATATTATGAGGTGGGCTTCACTCTCCATTTTCCCAGACCCTATGCACTTACCCAATAACAATTTCAGACAGCACTAACCCAGTGAAGGGAATGGCCTTGAGATGTTGCTTTCAGAGATATCCCCTGAGATCAGTGGGCTTTGATGCTTTATCACAACCAGTGATGTCACCACACAGATGGGAACTATGTCCCATTGCCTGTACTCTCATCCTGCAATGTTCTTTCTTCCAATCTGGGTACCTCTATTAAATTTCAGACAGCACTAACCCAGTGAAGGGAATGGCCTTGAGATGTTGCTTTCAGAGATATCCCCTGAGCTCAGTGGGATTTGATGCTTTATCACAACCAGCAATGTCACCACAAGGATGGGAACTATATCTCATTGCCTGCTCCAGCTCTCATCCTGCCACGTCCTTTCTTCCAGTCTGGACTCCTAAATTTAAGAAAGATGTTGAGGTGCTTGAATGTGTCTAGAGAAGGGCAACAAAGCTGGTGAGAGGCCTGGTACACAGCCCTGTGAGGAGAGGCTGAGGGAGCTGGGGGAGTGCAGCCTGCAGAAGAGGAGGCTCAGGGCAGACCTCATTGCTCTCTACAACTACCTAAAGGGAGGTTGTAGCCAGGTGGGGTTGGGCTCTTCTCCCAGGCAACCAGAAACAGAATGAGGGGACACAGCCTCAAGTTGTACCAGTGCAGGTTCAGGCTGGATGTTAGTAGGAAGTTGTTGGCAGAGAGAGTGATTGGCATTGGAATGGGCTGCCCAGGGAGCTGATGGAGTCGCCATCCCTGAAAGTGTTCAAGAAAAGCCTGGATGGGGCACTTAATGCCATGCTCTAGTTAATTGGATAGGGCTGGGTGATAGGTTGGACTGGGACATCGTGGAGGTCTGTTCCAACCTGGTTGATTCTATGATTCTGAGAGCTAACTTTAAAAGGGGCCCCAGCTAAGTCCACCCCAAAACACTCTTCAATGATTGGAAGGAAAGGAAAATGATCTGATGTAATGCACACAGTGGTTTAGTAAATGAGAAAGGTTAGTTGATAGGTTGGACTTGATGATCCTGAAGGTCTTTCCCAACCTGGTTAATTCTGTGATTCTGTGAAGGCATGGAAGGCACAACTTTGCTGGAGTCCCCATCCCTGGAGGTGTTGAAGAAAAGCCTGAATGGGGCACTTAGTGCCATTGGGTAGGGCTGGGGGATAGGTTGGACTGGATGAGCTTGGAGGTCTCTTCCAATCTGACTCTATTCTATTCTAGTCCATTCCATTCCATTCCATTCCATTCCATTCCATTCCATTCCATTCCATTCCATTCCATTCCATTCCATTCCATTCTAATCCATTCCGTTCTAATCCATTCCATTCTATTCCATTCCATTCTATTCTATTCTAATCCATTCCATTCTATTCCATTCCATTCCACTCTATTCTATTCTAATCTGTTCCATTCTATTCTATTCTAATCTATCCCGTTCCATTCCAAATATAAGCCTTTGCAGCTCTACTTTTGCTTCTTTTCTGACTTTCAAAGCCTTTTATTTTTTTTACCCTGAAGATGTCTCATCAATTACCAAGGCTATGTCTGGCTGCATAACTGGGATGAAGGATAATTGTTCAGAGGTGATTGTTAATGTTATTTTTCTATATCTGTGGTGATCCAAAACTCTCCCTGTAAATCAATCATAAATGTCTCTTTGGTGATTTGTGACCAGCATGTGGCAGCTGAGAGGGATGGCTTTGAATGCAGGGTTTTGTTATAAATTGTCCCCCTAAATTTTTGTCCTAAATGCAATCATTTGCTATTATTAATGGTCTGTGCACATCACACGAAGCAAAATATAATACATCTTAAACCAAGCAGCCTACTTATAGAAAAAGAAAAAAATATTCTTGCATAACTTCCTTCCTGTGGACATATCTCATTAATCTTTTGCCAAGGATGAAGGATCTTGGTTCTTTCCTCTGCTAGGACCAAAGGAAAGATGCAGTGCTGGAACAGAGCACTGAAGCTGTACATCTGCTAAAGGGGATGAGAATCAAGGTCTTAAAAAAAAAAATGGCTTTGGTAATATTCAGCTTTGATGACTTACATAAATTCCAGCAGTGCTGAGCTGATCCATTGTGGGCTGAAGTTCTAGAGAATCAGAGAATGTCAGGGGCTGGAAGGGACCTCAAAAGATCATCTGGTCCAGCCCCCCTGCCAGAGCAGCATCACCCAGAGCAGATCAAACTGGAATGCATCCAGATGGTTCTTGGATATCTCCAGAGAGGGAGACTCCACAACCTGCCCTGGGCAGCCTGTTCCAGTGCTCTGTTACCCTCACAGGAAAAAAAATTCTTTCCCAGATTCACATGAAACTTCCTATCCTCAACTTCCACCCAGTGCCCCTTGTCCTGTCCCTGGGCATCACCCAACAGAGCCTGGCTCCAGCCACCTGCCACTCACCCTCCATGTATTTATGAACATGAATGAGCTCACCCCTAAGCCTTCTCTCCAAGCTCCCTCAGGCTCTTTTCATAAGGAAGATGTTCAACATTCTGAATCATTTTTGTGGCTCTGTGCTGGACTCTCTCCAGTAGTTCTCTGTCCTTCCTGAGCTGGGGGGGGCGTGTAGAACTGAGTAGAATAGAATAGAATAGAATAGAATAGAATAGAATAGAATAGAATAGAATAGAATAGAATAGAATAGAATAGAATAGAATAGAATAGAATAGAATAGAATAGAATAGAATAGAATAGAAGGAAAGGATAGGATAGGATAGGATAGGATAGGATAGGATAGGATAGGATAGGATAGGATAGGATAGGATAGGATAGGATAGGATAGGATAGGATAGGATAGGATAGGCCAGGTTGCAAGGGACCTCCAAGCTTATCCAGTCCCACCTATCAGCCAGTCCTAGCCAAACATCTAGACTATGGTACTAAATGCCCCATCCAGGCTTTTCTTGAACACCTCCAGGGATGAGGCATCCACCACCTCCCTGGGCAGCCCATTCCAGGCTCTCACCACCCTCAT
>VWZI01015061.1:223169-236295 GCA_013396835.1 Psilopogon haemacephalus | reverse complement strand
CTCCGGGCATTTTTTTTTTTCCTGCCTGGCTTACAAGAATCTGTTCTTTTGGGTTGTTTAATACATATATATATATATGTATATATATATATATATATAAAAAAAAGAAAGCCACAGAATGTAATTGTTAAAAGGAGCTGTGGGAAATGCAGCAGCCTGACAAGAAATTACATGTCTTTATTTATCTCCAGCAAAGCTTGCTCCTCCAGGAGGTGTGTGCTGGGGGAATGGATTGCACAGGGGTGTGTGCCTCTTGGCATTTGTCAGAGGTGCTTCCCCTGTGGCTCTGCAGCAGTTTGCTCCCACCCTTAAGTCATGAAGGTAAATGCAAACCTGGGTCTGGACTAAGCTATGAGTCTCACCCGGAGACTTGTTCCCTTCCTTGCCCTGTGCTGCTAATGCTGAGGCAAAACTGAAGCAGGTCAGGCAGAACTGGAGACCAGAGATTATTCCTCTCCCTGCCCTATGCTGCTAATGCTGAGGCAGAACTGAAGCAGGTCAGGCAGAACTGGAGACCAGAGATTATTCCTCTCCCTGCCCTATGATGCTAATGCTGAGGCAGAAATAAAGCAGGCAGAACTGGAGTCCAGAGACTTATTCTCTTCCCTGCTCTGTGCTGCTAATGCTGAAGCAGAACCAAAGCAGGTCAGGCAGAACTGGACACCAGAGACTTATTCCCCTCCCTGCCCTATGCTGCTAATGCTGAGGCAGAACTGAAGCAGGTCAGGCAGAACTGGAGACCAGAGATTATTCCTCTCCCTGCCCTATGATGCTAATACTGAAGCAGAAATAAAGCAGGTCAGGCAGAACTGGAGGCCAGAGGCTTATTATCTTCCCTGCCCTATGCTGCTAATGCTGAGGCAGAACTGAAGCAGGCAGAACTGGAGGCCAGAGACTTATTCCCCTCCCTGCCCTATGCTGCTCGTCCCTTTCCAACCCCTGACATCCTGTGAGCCTGTGATCTCTGAGGTCCCTTCCAATCTAAGCCGTTCTGTGAGTCTATAAAGGTGATGTTCTGGGCACATTTATACCCTGGAAGCAGCAGTATAAAATCAGATCCTGTTTAACCAGACTGGAGCTCTTCTGTGCACTACTTTAACTGCATGCTGATGTGCTGGTGGCATTTACCAGCAGCCTGGCTAATGCTGCTGCACCCTGCTCCAGTCCTATAAAAATGCACTCCCCTTTCACAGATGCCCATCTGAGGGCACCAAGGCTCTTATCTGGAAGGACCTAGCTGCTGTTGTTGATGAAGGCAGTGTGAAAAACCTGAAGGGAACCCAAATTACAGAGGAATTATTTTATCCCCCCTCCCCCCCCAGTTTTGCTGCTGTTCTGTACATTGGGAGGAAAAGCAGTGAGCCAATAATGACCAATATTGCAATTACACCTTCAGAGGGCTTGGCTTATGTAGGACAACTGAGCAAACAGATGGTGAATGCAATTTGCTGCACAAAAGTATGAAAGAACTGATCTGGACAGAGAGATTAAAGTGGAGTGTGTGTGTATAGATTGAACAGGGATCATGAAAAGTGTATTGGGCTATTATGGGAAACCACTGAAGCCTGAGCACAGATGCTGCAAGAGGCAGCAAATCAAACTGCATTGGCACAGTAACAGAACCAAAGACAAAAAGGTGAGGGTGCTGTTGTTTTAGTCTTTTGTAAGTGCTGCAGGCTTTGATCTGCCGCAAGGAGAGAGCTGCCTTGGGGGAGAGGCAGTGGAGGAGCAGATCTCACAGGGGTTGGGCTAATTTATGGCACAAAGCACAGGATGATGTAGTGATCTGGGAGGAAGCCCTTAAGGAAAGGCTCTACCAGGGCATTGCATTTCTTGCAAGACTCAGGAAGACAGAGCATCTTGTTAGTGTTGGTAGAGTGGGTCTGGATGAGGCAGGAAGGCCAGGCTACCTCTTCCAAATCATAATGTGAGCATGGAAGAAGTAAAACAAGGACAGGCAGTTGAGAGTGCTTAATGGGAAGCACCAAGTTTGCAGCTGGTAATAGCCACTTCATCAAACAGGCCTTGTATAAAGTCCTTCTAATCCTAGCTCATCAGCAGAAGCCATGCATCACCAGGGTGTTCCCAGGACACAAGTACAGTTTAGCTGACAAAGGAGACTAAAATGTATCAGGGAATTTGGGCAGTGCTTCTAGCTGTGCTGCTTGCCCTCTGATGGAACCTGTGCCCCAGGCAGTGGCAGAGATCCCCAAGAAAGTGCTGCCTGAGTTGGCTTCCAGGGTGAACTGCTCTGCACAGGGCCATACATTCCCTGCAGCAGGGCAGCCCATGCTGGATATGACCCCAGGATAACTACCTCAACCCAGGTTACCCATCTGTATTACCAGTGAAAACAAATGAACTATTGACCTGTTTCAGGTGGATAATACAGAATCATAGAGTCAGAGAGTCAGAGAGTCAGAGAATCATAGTCATAGAATCATAGAGTCAAAGAATTATAGAGTCATAGAGTCATAGAATCATAGTCTCATAGAGTCACAGGGTCATATTCATAGGGTCATAGAATCATGGAGTCATAGAATCATGGAGTCATAGAATCATAGAATCATGGACTCATGGAGTCATAGAATCATAGAAGAGTCAGAGAATCATAGATTCTTAGAGTCATAGCATCATAGAGTCATAAAATCATAGAGTCAGTCATAGAGTCATAGACATAGAGTCATAGAATCATAGATTCATAGAGTCATAGAATCATAGAATCATAGATTCATAGAGTCATAGATTCATAGAGTCATAGAATCATAGATTCATAGAGTCATAGATTCATAGAGTCATAGAGTCAAAGAATCATAGATTCATATAGTCATAGAGTCATAGAATCATGGAGTCATAGAGCCATAAAATTGTAGAATCATAGATTCATAGAGTCATAGAATCATAGAGTCATAGAGTCAGAATCATAGATTCATAGAGTCACAGAATCATAGGGTCATAGAATCATAGAGTAATAAATCATAGAATCATAAAATCATAGAGTCATAGAATCAGTCAGGGTTGGAAGGGACCACAAGGATCAGCCAGTTCCAACCCCCCTACCATGCCCAGGGACACCCTACCCTAGAGCAGGCTGCCCACAGCCTCTGCCAGCCTGGCCAAAAACACCTCCAGGGATGAGGCTTCCACCACCTCCCTGGGCAACCCATTCCAGGCTCTCACCACTCTCATGCTGAAGAACTTCTTCCTGACCTCCAGTCTGAATCTCCCCATTTCTATCTTTGCTCCATTCCCCCCAGTCCTATCACTCCCTGACACATGAGGTTCAGGTTTGCTCTTTCATCCACTCACAGTCACGCAGTGCAAAATCAAATGAAGCCTTCAGCCTCCAGAAATGTCCTTTTGTGTGGCACAGACTTAATTCCTGCAAAGGTCCTCGGAGTGCTGAGGAGTCTGCTGTGGTCCGAAGAGCTGAAGCACAGTAAAAAAAAAACCTGACTTAGGGATTTAATGGCAGAAATAGAAAATAAGAGCATTGGAGAAAATCAGTTTAGTGCGAGGAAAAACGGATATTTTGGGGAACAAACAAAAATAGTTTTCTTTAGCTTTGGATTATTAACCATTATAAACTTTTCTCCCTTTTTTTTTTTCTTTCTTTTTTTTTTTTTTAACAAATAAATCAGTTCTAGGTCAATATTTTTCAGCGAAAATTCCTGTCTCAGCATGAAGAGGCAAATCTCTTTGGCTTGAAAGCTTCCCCCTGCCACTGGCATGCTTGAAGTGGGACATTTCGTCTTGAAACTGGGAACACTGAAAGTTAGGACGTAAAAAAAAATTGCTCCTCTTGCTTCTCCCAACCTCCCCTGTTAGCCAATGTCAGCTCAACTGCATTGTCCCAGTCCCTTTCAGTTCAACATCTTCATCACCTCCAGTCTTTTCAGTCATCTCCAGACTTTTCAGCCTGGAGAAGAGAAGGCTTCGAGGAAACCTTATAGCAACTTTCCAGTATCTGAAGGGGGCCTACAGGAAGGCTGAGGAGGGACTGTTCACAAGGTCTTGTAATGACAGGATGAGGAGGAATGGGTTCAAATTGGCACAGAGGAGATTTGAATGGGATGTTAGGAGGAAGTTCTTCACAGTGAGGGTGGTGAGACACTGGCACAGGTTGCCCAGGGAGGCTGTAGCTGCTCCCTCCCTGGAGGTGCTCAAGACCTCATCCAGGTTGGATGAGATCTTGAGCATCCTGTTCTAGTGGGAGGAGTCCCTGCCTATGGCACAGGGGGGTTGGAACTGGATGATCTTTGAGGTATCTTCCAACCTAAACCATTCTATGATTCTATGATCAATGACAGTGATGAGGGCACAGTAACAATCCCCAGCTCCCTCAGTCTCTCCTCATCATATTTATTCTCCAGGCCATTCCCCAGCTTCATTCCTCTCCTCTGGACCCTCTCCAGCACCTCCACATCTCTCCTGTATTGCCGTGCCCCAAACTCAACACAACACTCAAGGTGTGGCCTCACCAGAGCCGAGTCCAAGGGGACAACCATCTGACCACACTGCCCTGCCCTTGAGCTCTACCTCACTGTATCCTCACCCAACCCAACCTCTCCTCCTCCCCAAGCAGTACAGCCTTGCTATGTGTTTTTCTCCCACCTGTTCTGGCTGCTGCTCAGAAGCACTCTGCCTCTTGGTTCACAAGCATTACCCTGAGGTCAGCTCATCCAGGCAGCCCCTGCTTTCTGGCATCAATTAGTTTCCTTCAGTTTTAGGACAAAAAGGTTGAGAGGGAAGGTGGTGGCTTGATGCTTTCACTGCCAGAATGCTCACCCAAGGATGAAAGACCCAAACTGGGTGGAATGAGAGGTAAAGATCAGCTTGGCTCACACTGCTGGTGCAAGAGCTCTGGTTAATATTTAAAGGCACAAGCCACAGTTCCTGGTGGAGCATTTCTTGCTCTCCACAGATGGGCTCTTGTAAAAGTGTGACTGTTAAAAAAAAATGTAATTAAAAAACCTAATAAGTCACTTTTTGCCTGTAAAATGCAGTCTATGCAGTCCCACGCCCTGACCATGCTCCCTGCAGTCAACCCAGATAAAGCATCTCTGGCTTTCAGGAGGAGCAAAATGTTAGATCTGTCACCTTTAGGAAACACAGCAGCCTTTTTTTTTTCTTTTTTTACTCCTGCTGGCTCCACTCTGAAGTGCCTCTCACTTGAGTGACTCCAGTTTGGATGATCAGCCCAGCCAGCTCATTTTCAAACACCCAGGAGATGCCTTCCCCAAACAGGGAAGGATCTGGATATTAACTCAGCAGCGCTGTGCTTGAGTGACTTCTTCTAGTGGGAGGTGTCCCTGCCTATGGGGGGAAGGGGGGGAACTGGGTGAGCTCTGAGGTCCCTTCCAACCATTCTATGATTCTAAACCCGTCTCAAACACAGCCCCACTGCTGGGAGGTGATTTCTGCAGTCATAACTGCACCAGAATTCCCTGAACGTACAGAAGTGTTCATAGCTTCTTCCCTTCCTTCAGTGAAAGGTAAAATCAGCTGTTGATATATTAGAATCATAGAATGGTTCAGGTTGGGAGGGGATCTGCTGGAGAGCAGCCCTGTAGAGAGGGATCTGGGAGTGCTGGTGGAGAACATCCATGGCATAGCAATGTGCACTGGTGGCCAAGAGGGCCAATGGGACCCGGGAGTGTATTAGGAAGAGTGTGTCCAGAAGATCAAGGGATGTTCTCCTCCCACTATACTCTGATCTGCTGAGATCTCATCTTGAGTACTGCTTTCAGTTTGGGGCTCCCCAGAGGGACAGGGATCTGCTGGAGAGGGTCCAAGGGAGGGCTACAAGGATGCTGAGGAGACGGCAGCACTGCCTGATGAGGAGAGGCTGAGGGATCTGGGGCTGCTTAGTCTGGAGAAAAGAAGACTAAGAGGGGATTTAATAAGTGTTTAAAAATACCTGAGGGCTGGGGATCAGGAGGTGGTGAACAGGCTCTGCTCACTTGCTGCCTGGGATAGGCCAAGGAGCAATGGATGGAAGCTGCAGCACAGGAGATTGCAGCTCAACACAAGAGGCAACTTCTTGACTGGAAGGGTCTCAGAGTATCGGCACAGGCTGCCCAGAGAGGTTGTGGAGTCTCCTTGTCTGGAGCCTTTCAGGGCCTGTGTGGACATGTTCTTGTGTGTCCTGAGCTACATTGTCTTATCCTGCAGTGGCAGGGGGGTTGGACTGGATGAGTTCTTTGAGTCACTTCCAACTCCTGACATCCTGTGAGCCTGGGATCAAGCAAACAGTAAAAAAAAAAAAATTAAATTAAAAAAAGTAACAATTACAGTAAACAAATGCTAAAACCAGAGAAATCAGAATAAATATATCCATAGGGGTCATAGCAGGGATGAAAAAAAAACCCACATAACTTGATGGATGCCTCTGCCCTTTGGCTTTGGTCTCTTCTTGTTTTGCAGCCACAACCAGAAATGCTCCTTCCTTCTTCCCCAGGCTGAATTCAATCTCCCACCATGTCAGCAGCTGGCACCTCCTCAGCACTCACAGAGGCATCGTGGGCACTGCCAAGACTATTCCCACTGCCAGAGGAAGGATTATTGTCTGCTGAATCAATGAAATCTGTGTCAAACTCAACTGTCCTTCCAATGCTCCAAGCACTTTATTGCTGCATGGGTACTGGGAAGTACTTAGTGAGAAAGACTGAGGCACAACTCATAACTCATTGCTGCAGGTATTGTCTGCTCTAGCCTGGAGTCACCTACTGGGAAGCCAAAATAGATGTAGTAGGTAGTAGTTGGTGCTAGTAAAGGATGGGGGAAAAAATCCTTTCCCTTTCTGGGAATGAAGAAACAGTCACAAAGGTTGAAAAAAATCCATAGTGACATTTTATTGCTGCATAGGTCTGAGGAAATGGGAAGGATTTAGAGAGAAATACTGAGGCACAACTCATAACCTATTGCTGCCACTATTGTGTGCTCTAGGTTGGAGTCATCTACTGGGAAGCCAAAACAGATGCAGTAGGTACTAGTTGAAGCTAGGAAAGCACAGGGGAAAAAAAAAATCCTTTCCCTCTCTGGGAATGAAGGAACAGTCACAAAGGTTAAAAAAAAAATCCATAGTGACACTTTATTGCTGCATGGGTCTGAGGAAATGGGAAGTATTTAGTGAGAAATACTGAGGCACAACTCATAACCCATTGCTGCAGGTATTGTCTGCTCTAGCCTGGAGTCATCTACTGGGAAGCTAAGATAGATGTAGTAGGTAGTAGTTGGTGCTAATAAAGGGTGGCCTGGGCACACCTCTGCAGCCTATCCAGGTCCCTCTGGATGGCATCCATGACATAATCATGTATTAAGGCTTTTCAGGACCCATCTCCTTTCTCACCCTTGGTGGCACTGCTAGGTGACTCTCTCCAGGACACGCTCAGGCTACAGACATTTACGGCAGAATCCTCTGGGGTGGGTTTTGTTGTTTTTTTTCCCCCCAGACTGAGAGGCTGGGTAGCTCACAGCCTGCAGAGTGTTTCCAGGATGTGGAATAACACATCCATGACGTAATCATGTATTAAGGCTTTCCAGGACCCATCTCATTTCTCACCCTTGGTGGCACTGCTAGGACAAGCTCAGGCTACAAACATTTACAGCAGAAACTTCTGGGGTGGGGTTTTTGGGTTTTTTCCCCCCCAAACTGAGAGCCCTGTAGCTCACAGCCTGCAGTGTGTTTCCAGGGCATGGAATAACACATCCATGATGTAATCATGTACTAAGGCTTTTCAAGACCCATCTAATTTCTCACCCTTGGTGGCACTGCTAGGTGACTCTCACTAGGACAAGCTCAAGCTACAAACATTTAGGGCAGAAACTTCTGAAGTGGGGTTTTCAGGTTTTTTTCCCCCCCAAACTGAGAGCCCTGTAGCTCACAGCCTGCAGTGTGTTTCCAGGATGTGGAATAACACAGTCAGCAGGACAACTTCAGTCAGTCACTAGCCCGAGCCAAAAATAGCACGTGCGTGGCTGAACTGAAAGGGCTAAAGCGGTGATGCTGAGAGCAGATGTTTAAAAGCTTGTGCACAAGACACAGGCTTATTCAGCCAGCCTGGCTCAGCTGCAAGAGGCCTTTGGGAGGTATTAAAACCCTTGGCTGTGGCACTCACTGCTCCGTTGGAGGCACTGCTGGTTAGTCATACCCACAAGTAATAAACAAAGCACCGACCTCAATTCAAGAGAGGTGTTAGGGGACTGGATGGTGGCCAGAGAAGGACAACAAAGCTGGTGAGGGGACTGGAGCACAGCCCTAGACCAAAAAGTTTGGGCTGAAATAGAGATTAGAACAGGTGAGTCAAGAAGAATTCTGGGCCACTCCATTTTAGAAAGATGTTGAGGTGCTTGAATACATCCAGAGAAGGGCAGCAAGGCTGGGGATGGACCTGAAGCACAGCCCTAGACCCAAAAAGCTTGGGCTGAAATAGAGATCAGAACAGGTGAGTCAAGAAGAATTCTGGGCCACTCAATTCAAGAGAGATGTCGAGGTGCTGGAAGGTGTCCAGAGAAGGGCACTAAGGCTGGTGAGGAGCCTGGAGCACAGCCCTGTGAGGAGAGGCTGAAGGAGCTGGGGGTGTGCAGCCTGCAGAAGAGGAGGTTCAGGGCAGACCTCATTGCTGTCTACAGCTACCTAAAGGGAATTCGAGGTTGAGGCTGAAGGAGCTGGGGTTGTTTAGCCTGGAGAAGAGGAGGTTCAGGGCAGACCTCATTGCTCTCTGCAGCTACCTAAGAGGAATCTGTAGCCAGGAGCAATTGGTCTCTTCTCCCAGGTAACCAGCAACAGAATGAAGGGACACAGTCTCAAGTTGTGCCAGGGCAGGTTCAGGCTGGATGTGAGGAGGAAGTTGTTGGCAGAGAGAGTGATTGGCATTGGAATGGGCTGCCCAGGGAGGTGGTGGAGTCCCCATCCCTGGAGGTGTTCAAGAAAGGACTTGATGGGGCACTTAGTGCCATGGTCTAGTTGATTGGCTAGGGCTGGGTGCTAGGTTGGGCTGGATGAGCTTGGAGGTCTCTTCCAACCTGGCTGATTCTGTGATTCCATGATTCTATGACTCTATGACCTGGGCTGAAGCCTTGTTCAGAGATCTCCTGAACCTGATGTCCTTCCTACTTTGGGCCAAGTGCTCGTTAAGTGCAACAGGACTCTGATCTCATAAAGAGCTAAGCAGGTGTATTTATGAGTGAAGGGAGTGCAATTTTAAAGAGGATGAGGTAGACACAAACTGCTCAAGAAATGGTGAAATCCAGTAAGTGAGGAAGGGTAATAGATTGGAGGGCTTACAGCTGTGAAAGGTGGTACAGTTAAAAAAAAACATCTGAAGAAAGAGCACCACAAAATTCCTGTCTGAACAACCTTCAAGGCAGGACTTTGCTCTCCTCACACCCCACCTGCAGCACTGTGTGCAGTTCTGGAGCCCCCAGAACAAGCAGGACATGGAAGCATTGGAGCCAGTGCAGAGGAGGCCACCAAGATGGTGAGAGGGCTGCAGCAGCTCTGCTATGAGGACAGGCTGAGAGAGTTGGGGTTCTGCAGCCTGGAGAAGAGAAGGCTGCCAGGAGACCTTCTAATACCTGAAGAAGGCTGCAGGAAGGCTGTGAAGGGACTATTGACAAGGTTTTGTAGTGGCAGGATGAGGAGGAATGGGTTAAAACTGGCAGAGGGGAGATTGAAACTGGACGTTTGCAGTGAGGGTTGTGAGACACTGGAACAGGTTGCCCAGGAAGAATGTGGCTGCTCCCTCCCTGGAGGTGTTCAAGGCCAGGTTGGATGAGGCCATGAACATCATGTTCTAGTGGGAGGTGTCCCTGCCTGTGGCAAAGGGGCAATGGAAATGGATGATGTTTGAGGTCTACGATCCTGTGACTTGGCACACTGTGAACCCCAGCCTTGTTTTGCCCCTACTCCAACATCTGCAGAAGCACCACGTGCTTGACTTCAGTAACAACAAGCAATGTTGATTGGAATGGGTTGCCCAGGGAGGTGGTTGGGGCCACATCCCTGGAGGTGTTTGCAGCCAGACTGGCAGAGGCTGTGGGCAGCCTGCTCTAGGGTAGGGTGTCCCTGGGCATGGCAGGGGGGTTGGAACTGGCTGATCCTTGTGGTCCCTTCCAACCTTGACTGATTTTATGATTCTATGATTGTAATTGTTTCATTAGTTTCCACATCTTCCTCCTTACACCTATCACTGTAAGCAGGCTCACCTGGACTCAGCAGTGAGTGGAAAACTCTGCTGGGTAAAGAACAGAGAAGAAATAGATTGGGGCAGGATGGTGGAAGAAAGCGAAACAATAGTTTCTTTAATTTCTCTCATTTTTTGAACTGAAATGAATCACATTTGTTCTTTTTCTTATGCTGAAGAGAGTGGAACATCTCTGTTAGAAGGAGAGCCTGAGGAAGCTGGGGCTGTGCTGCTGGGAGAAGAGGAGACTGAGAGGTGACCTCAGCAATGGTTATCAATGTCTGCAGGGTGAGTGGCAGCAGGCTGGAGCCAGGCTCAGCTGGGTGATGTCCAGGGACAGGACAAGGGGCACTGGGTGGAAGCTGAGGCATAGGAAGTTTCATGTGAATTTGGGAAATAATTTTCTTCCTGTGAGGGAACATGAGGAGGGATTTATTCCCTGTGAGGGTGGCAGAGCACTGGCACAGGCTGCCCAGAGGGGTTGTGGATCCTCCCTCTCTGGAGATATTCAAAACCTGCCTGGATGCATTCCTATGTGATCTAGTCTAGGAGATCCTGCTGTGGCAGGGGGGTTGGACTGGATGAGTTTGGAGGTCCCTTCCAGCCCCTGACATTCTGTGATTCTCTGTGATTCTTTTCCCTGGCTTCAGCTGAAGGTAGGTGAGCTCTTGGATGGCTGCTTAAGGAGTGGATGGTGCTCGCTCTTGGTTCTGTGAGGAGCTCACTCACTGTGGTAGAACAAATTCTACCCAAGCATGTGATTTTTTTTTTTTTCTGACCTGTCTGCCATGCCCATGTGAGACCTCTGCCAAGGAGTGGTCACAGAAGGCAGGGGAGATTGTGAAGCTATTTTCTTGCAGAATAGACCAGGAGCTTAGAAGCAATTGCTGATGCAGCTGAAAAGCTGAGGTTAAGTGCTGGAACAAGAGCCCACTGAGGGATTAGTTTTTAAACCTTGCAGAGAAGAAGGAAATTACATCTAACTAAATGAGGTGTTCATATTTCTCCCCTTTAACAATTGCAAGCATGAAATACTGAGTTGTAGTACAGTGGTTCCTTAATACACCATCAGTGTGCTAACTGGCTCACTCACACAGAGGCAAGGTTGGGGGTAACAAGGAGCTGCCATTAAAAGCTGCTCTCGAAAGGAAATGGTTTTGGTCAGCATTTACCTTTCCCAGGCACTCCTGAGAAGATGGGAAGATTGCCTGAGCTGGGTGAGATAGAATTCATAGAATCAGCCAGGTTGGAAGAAACCTCCAAAATCATCCATGTGAACCTAGCACCCAGCCCTAGCCCTAAGCACTAAGTGCTCCATCCAGGCTTTGCTTGAACACCTCCAGGGATGGGGACTCCACCACCTCCCTGAGCAGCCCATTCCAATGCCAATCACTCTCTCTGTCAAGAACTTCCTTCTAGCATCCAGCCTAGACCTCTCCCGGCCAAACTTGAGACTGTGTCTCCTCATTCTGTTGCTGGTTGCCTGGCAGAAGAGCTCAACCTCACCTGGCTACAACCTCCCTTCAGGTAGCTGCAGAGAGCAATGAAGTCTGCCCTGAGCCTCCTCTTCTGCAGGCTGCACACCCCCAGCTCCCTCAGCCTCTCCTCACAGGGCTGTGCTCCAGGCCCCTCACCAGCTTTATCATCCTTCTCTGGACACCTTCCAGCACCTCAACATCTCTCTTGAATTGAGGGGACCAATACTGGACACAGCACCAAAGGTGTGGCCTGAGCAGTGCACAGGGGCAGAATAACCTCCCTTGTCCTGCTGGCCACACTGCTCCTGCTCCAGCCCAGGATGCCATTGGCTCTGCTGCCCACCTGGGCACACTGCTGGCTCATCTTCAGCTCCTATCTCCCAGCACCCCCAGGTCCCTCTCTGCCTGGCTGCTCTCAGCCACTCCATCCCCAGCCTGTAGCACTGCCTGGGGTCATTGTCACCAGTGTGTAGAACCTTGCACTCAGCCTTGTTCAGTCTGATCCCATTGCCCTCTGCCTACCCATCCACCCTGTCAAGATGTCTTGGGAAGGCTGCTGGTATGGATGGGCTGGGAGGTCTTGTCTCCTGGTGATGCAGATTCCTCTAACTGGCTGTGCATCTTAGTCCTCCCAGCACCCTGGCTCTGCTTCTCTCACCTCCCGAGCTACCCTCATTGTTCTGACTGGGTTTGGCACCTGGAAGAAATTTCTTTCAGGAATGAGGAACCAGCAGCAGAGCACAGTGCAGCTGGTGGCATCCTAGGAGTGAGAAACAAGGCTGGCAGAAAGCTGAAGTTTGACCTATATAGAAAGATCCATCTATCCAGGGCAATATTGCTACACTTCCTAGAAGCAGCTTCTTCACCTGCTTTACCTGTTGGGAGTTCTCTCAGCTTTGCAAAAATTGGCTCTTTCCTGAGCAGGCCTTTTTGTTCTCTGCTGAAACCCTTTGCACCTAAAATGTGATGCCAGAGCAGGCTTCGCTGTCCAGACTTACCAACCTCACATGGTTTCCAGCAGCAGCCCAAGAGTTCCCTTGAACCTCAGTCATTGCATTGTCTGCTGTCTTTAAATCTTTCTGTCTTTCTCTTCCTTCCTTTTTCTCTTTCTCTTTCTTTCTTTCTCTCTTTCTCTCTCTTTCTTTCTCCCTTTTTCTCTCTTTCTTTCTCCCTTTCTTTCTCCCTTTATTTCTCTTTCTTTCTCCCTTTCTTTCTCCCTTTATCTTTCTTTCTTTCTCCCTTTCTTTCATCTCTCTCTGTTTCTCTCTCCCTTTGTCTTTCTCTTTTTCTGTTTCTCTTTCTGTTTTTTCTTTCTCTTTGTTTCTCTTTCTTTCTCTCTTTCTTTCTCTCTCTCTGTTTCTCTTTCTCTCTTTTTACTCTCATTCTCTCTTTCTTTCTCCCCTTCTCCTCCTCTTTCTTACTCTATCTCTTTCTCCCCTTCCTTCCTCCCTCCCTCCCTTC
>VWZI01015061.1:206316-220981 GCA_013396835.1 Psilopogon haemacephalus | reverse complement strand
AAAAAAAAAAAAAAAAAGAAAACCAAACCACTTTTTCCTTTCTTTAATGTAAGTGTTAACAAAGCATCCCTCAAGAAGAGGTCACAGAAGCTCCATCCAGGTGGGCAAAGTGTAAATGGTGCTGCCATAAGCCCCACACTGTCTTTATTGACTTCTTTATGCAGTTGTAAAGAATACCTGGCTGGGAGGATTACACTGAGGAGTGAAATCAAACCAGCTTAAAAAGAAAACCGAATCACTTTTTTCTTTCCTTAATTTAGGTGATAACAAAGCATCCCTTAAGAAGAGGTCACTCCATAGAGGAAGGTGACCACCACTCACCTCCATGGCAGCTCCATTCAGGTGGGCAGAGTGTAAATGGTGCTGCCATAAGGCCCACACTGTCTTTATTGACTTCCTTCTTTATGCCTGCCTGGGAGGATTACACTGAGGAGTGAAATCAAATCAGCTTTAAAAGGGTAGGGAAATGAGAAATCTGCAAGACGGAGCTTTCAAATCCTGTTTCATTCCTTTGTGTTTGGGGGTGGTGTTTGCTTGGCTCCCCATCACTCATGCCAGCTATTGATGTTTCTCCTGTCAGATGCTAACAGCATCTGACTGACTGACACTCTCTGTCTATTGACTGCCTCCACTTTCAACCTTCTTGCGTTTGCAGCCCCACCCCTAAGCGGTTCCTTGCTGAGGAATTTAAGCAGGCTGACAAGCAGCATTAGGCTGAGTTGCTTGGCATGGACCTCTTCAGAAGTAAGCCAGAAACCTCAGAAGCCTTAGGCAGATAACCCTGATTCCATGGGCTGGATATTTACAAACCACCACTATAGGCTCACAGAATGTCAGGGGTTGGAAGGGACCCAAGGAGATCATCCAGTCCAACGCTCCTGCCACAGCAGAACCAGACAACCTAGCTCAGGGCACACAGCAACACATCCAGACAGGCCTTGAAAGGCTCCAGAGAAGAAGGCTCCACAACCTCTCTGGGCAACCTGTGCCAGTGCTCTGGGACCCACACAGGCAAGAAGTTGCCTCTTGTGTTGAGCTGCAACCTCCTGTGCTGCAGCTTCCATCCATTGCTCCTTGGACTATCCCAGGGAGCAGTGAGCAGAGCCTGTCCCCCCACTCCTGACCCCCAGCCCTAAGATATTCAGAACCACTGATTAAATCTCCTCTCAGTCTTCTCTTCTCCAGACTAAGCAGCCCCAGGTCCCTCAGCCTCTCCTCATCAGGCAGTGCTGCAGTCCCCTCAGCATCCTCAGAGCCCTCCCATGGACCCTCTCCAGCAGATCCCTGTCCCTCTGAAACTGAGAATGGGTCCAGAGGAAAGCAACAAAGCTGGGGAAGGGCCTGGAGAATGAATCTGGTGAGGAGCAACTGAGGGAGCTGGGGATGGTTAATTTGAGGAAGAGGAGGCTGAGGGGAGACCTCATTGTTGTCTACAGGCACCTGAAGGGACATTGTGGAGAGGCTGCTGCTGGGCTCTGCTCATAGGTAGCTGGAGATAGAAGAAGGGGGAATGGCCTCAAGCTGAGGCTGAGGAGGTTTAGATTGGACGTTAGAAAGGAGTTTTTTTTCCCATAGAGAGTGGTCAGGGACTGGAATGAGCGGCCCAAAGAGGTGGTGGAGTCACCCACCCTGGATGTGCTTGAATGTAGTGCTTGGGGCTATGGCTTAAGGTGAATCTCGTAGAGTAGGTTTATAGCTTAGACTTGGGGCCTTGCCAACCTGCACATTTCCTCACAGTGAGGGTGGTGAGGCACTGGAACAGGTTGCCTAGGGAGGTTGTGGCTGCTCCCTCCCTAGATGTGTTCAAGGCCAGGCTGGATGAGGTCTTGAGCGTCCTGTTCTAGTGGGAGGTGTACCTGCCTATGGCACAGGGGGGTTGGAACTGGCTGAGCTTTGATGTTCCTTCCAACCTAAACTATTCTCTGATTCTCTGATTTCTGTGCTGCTGTGAAGGAGCACTTAAACTTACAGCTGGTGTAGTTCCAGCAATTTATGTTGTAGACCAACCCTGGGAAGTTTTAAAGCCACTCCTTCCTGGGTATCATGCACCAGTGGTGAAAGGGGAAAGTTGCCCTCCACTCAATCTGGTGAGGCGTTAATAAAGCATTTCATCCTCTAATGGGACCATTGGGATTGCACTTGTCTATATTTTATCCTAATTGCTGTTCATTTTTCCAGGGATCAATACCCAGTTCCTAGAAAACATGCAAAAAAATTCCAGTAATGTAAGGCAGAGAATTACCTCGAGGTGCACTGAGGACTGGTATGTAGGTAATGAAACCTGCTCTGCTCTGGGAGCCAATTGAAAATTCCTCACTGCATTGATCTCCCTTCTCAAGATGCAGAGCAGGAAGAAAAATGATGTTGTGTAACATAAACTATGGAAGTAGAAGAAGTAGCTGAGGAATTGTGTGCCCTGGGCCACGAGGATGCTCAGAGAGTTGCAGCACCTCTGCTATGAGGACAGACTGAAAGAGTTGGGGCTGTGCAGTCTGGGGAAGAGGGGGCTCCCAGGTGACCTTCTTGTGGCCTTCCAGGATCTGAAGGGGGCCTAAAAAAAATCTGGGGAAGGTCTTCTGAGGCTATCAGGGAGTGGCAGGACTAAGGGGAATGGAGCAAAGCTGGAGGTGAGAAGGAAGTTCTGCATCATGAGAGTGGTGAGAGCCTGGAATGGGCTGCCCAGGTGGGTGGTTGGGTCCCCATCCCTGGAGGTGTTTGCAGCCAGGCTGGCAGAGGCTGTGGGCAGCCTGATAGAATCATAGAATGGTTTAGGTTGGAAGAGACCTTAAAGATCATCCAGTTCCAACCCCCCTGTGCCATAGGCAGGGACACCTCCCACTAGATCAGGTCACTCAAGACCTCATCCAGTCTGGCCTTGAACACATCCAGGGAGGGAGCAGCCACAACCTCCCTGATCCAGGGTAGGGTGTCCCTGGGCATGGCAGGGGGGCTGGAACTGGCTGATCCTTGTGGTCCCCTCCAACCCTGAGTGATTCTATGAGTGGCTGAACAGCACAGCTTCACTGGTGCTCTGACAAAGGGAGAGGGCAGTCAGAGAGGCCACTAACAGCTCAGGAGCTGCTGCCAGGATTTGCTGCTGCCACCAACTCTGCCTAACCTTCTCCAGAAGGGGCTTTGTTTTTAGCACAAGCTGCAACTGCAGCAGACAATAGATTTGCTGGCAAGGCTTTGCTTTGTTGGGTTCAACAGGCAGTTGCCAACGCTTGAGGGGCTTGGCAAGAGCAGAAGCAGCAGGGTTGAAGCACTCTGGAGCACACTTGTTGCACGTTGTAGAAAGGCTGAACTGGGTTTCGTGCTGTGTTTTTCAGGTCTCTGAATATCTTCTACTGGAAGAAGCTCTCAGAAGAATTCTCTTCACCTGTCTCGGGAGCAAAAATTAAGACACCATTAGAACAGAAACCAGAAAGTGCTGTGGGAAGTGCCACAAGTTCCATCTGCCATTGCTGAGTCTTGTCCCCAAAGTAGGTTCATCCTGGTCTCTGCAAACTTTCCAGTGGTTCTGGTCAGCATTTTTTTTCCTGTCCTGTCTGAAACCATCTGCAAGTGCAACACAAGAAGGACATAGAACTGTTGGAGCCAGTCCAGAGGAAGACACCAAGATGCTGAGAAGGCTGCAACAGCTCCTCTATGAAGACAGGCTGAGAGAGCTGGGGATCTGCAGCCTGGAGGAGAGAAGGCTTTGAGGAGACCTTGGAGTGGCCTTCCAGTGACAGAAGAGGACTACAGGAGGGCTAGAGAGGAACTACTGACAATGTCTTGTAATAAGAAGACAATGAGTAAGGGGTTTAAACTGGCAGAGGGAAGATTGAAACTGGATGTTAAGAAGAAAGTCTTCGCAGTGAGGATGATGAGAGACTGAAATAGGTTGACTAAGCAGGTTGTGTAGCACAGAATCTTCAATCACATTCAGTGCTTCTGTGCTCCACAACCACCCTGAAGGTGTTCAGGACTAGGCTGGATGAGGTTTTGAGTGACCTGATCTAGTGAGAGATGTCCCTGCCTATGGTGGAGGGGTTGGAACTAGCTGACCCCTTCCAACCTAAACCATTCTATGATTTTTGTGCTCCATCATAAGTGAGCAGAAAGAAGCAACTAAACAAAACCTGGCTTATTCTATTCAGCCCAAATAAGAATTCCCAGCCAGCACCCATGGGTGATGTTACAACAATCAGTTCATCAAGTTTCTAGCCTAGCTGACCGGGGGGCCACCAGGCCCCCCGGCCTTTGATCACCTCCACCGTTCACCCAGTGCACACCATGACACCACAGGGACTCACCAGTGATGATGAGAGGAAGATCCCTTTGCCCAGTTGGGCAAACTTGAGGCTTTTGCCTTTCCTGGGGCTGATTATAAAGGGGAGTGGGTAGGGAGGGCAAAGTGATCACACCTGGGGTGGGAGGAGACTCCAACAGAACTCAGATTAAAAAGGGGAGTGAGCAGGGAGGGCAAAGTGGTCACACCTGGGGAGAGAGGAGAGAAGACTACAACAGCACCCAGATTAAAAAAAGGGGAGTGAGCAAGGAGGGCAATGTGGTCACACCTGAGGTGGGAGGAAACTCCAACAGCACCCAAGTGCTCTGGGTTTGGAAAAAAAAAAGAGGAAAATAGTGTGGGGTGAGAAAGGGGTAGTTATGATGGAAAGTGGGAGGTGATGCTGAAAGGAGGGAGGTGGAGAGGAAAGGAAGGAGACGGACAGAAAAGGAGGTATATGAAGAGGAAAGGAAGGGGATAGAAAGGAAAAGGACAGGCGAAATAGATGGAATGAAAAGGCGGAAGACAGAGGGGAAAAGAAGGAGATGGAATGAAAAGGAGGAGGATGGGGGAAATAGGAGATGAAATGAAAAGGAGGAGGATGGGGGAAATAGGAGATGGAATAAAAAGAAGGAAGATGGAGAGGAAAGGAAGGAGATGGAATGAAAAGGAGAAAGATGGGGGAAAGTAGGAGATAGAGAGGAAAGGGGGGCTATGCCGGAGAGGGGGAATAATAAAAACAAAAACTTGACTGTTAAAAAAAAAAAAAAAAGAAGAAGAAAGGTGGCCCTGCTCTGGCAAGCCCCTCACATCCTGTGATTCCTATGATCTTTGAGGTCCATTCCAACCTAAACCATTCTATGACTCTGTTCTAGAATTCCCCCTGACATCTGAGAAAAAACCCCACCAAAACCCAAACCCTTGCTGTGCTTTTACTGCTAAATGATGCTACGGACAGAAACACTGAGACCATTCTCCCTGTGAACTCCAGGGACAGATGTTTCAGAGAGATGCCATTAATCTCCAAATGATTACAGCTTTTGTTTGTTTGTTTTCTAGCCAATAATTGCAGCCTGGGGAAAGGAGAGCAGAGTGAGAGCATGGGTGGCTGTGAACCCCAGGGCCTGGTGAGGTTCAAGTGATGCTCCATCCCCTGCGAGTTTCAGTTACCAGAGCATTCTGTTTTGATGCACAGAAATTAGGCTCCCATCTTGGGTCTTTCTCCTTTCCCTTTGATGCTGCCATTGAATTTCAGGCAGTTGTGTGTCACGGGGGAGAAAGACTTGAGAAATCCATTAAAAGCTTCCACAAAAAGAGCAATTTTTTTTTTTTTTTCAGAGAAAAGTACAAAGGAGAAACTGGTCCCCTCTGATGATCAATACCAGTAACTATTCATCCAGTCAGGTGCCAGGCTTGGCAGTGAGGAGAGGAAGCATTCAGAGCTGTGATGAGTAAAGCCTCCTAGCCCTGAACCTACAAACTAAATGCAGCAGCAAATGCACAGGCAGCAGCTACCAGAAATGCAAGAGTTAGTTTTAGTCACTGTACTGTGAAAACTTGGGTTTGCACTGGGAGGTTGCAACTGCCAAACCTTCATAAACCTTTCTGCAGAGCCAGTGCCCCAAGAACAGCTGCCTTAGCTTTAATCCTTTGGGTTGTCCAGAGAATCATAGAATCAGTCAGGGCTGGAATGGACCACAAGGATCATCCAATTCCAACCCCCCTGCCATGGGCAGGGACACCTCACACTAGATCAGGTTGGCCAGAGCCTCATCCTGCCTGGCATTAAACACCACCAGAGATGAGGCTTCCATCACCTCCCTGGGCAACCTCTTCCAGAATGTGGTAGTTTGAGGGGCCCCAGGTCCCCCTTAAACAAATAAGAGTTGATTCTGATCTCCAGAACTGGGTATGCTCCTGGCCCAACCTGGAACACAGCCTCTCACCACCCTCATGCTGAACAACTTCTTCCTCACATCCAGTCTGAATCTCCCTATTTCTAGCTTTGTTCCATTCCCCCCAGTCCTATCACTACCTGACAGGCTAAAAAAGTTTCTCCCCAGCTTTCTTGTAGGCCCCTTAAGATACTGGAAGACTACAATAAGGTGACTTGAGAGCCTTCTCCTCTCTAGACTGAGCAGCCTCAACTCTTTCAGTCTGTCCTCATAGCAGAGGTGCTGCAGCCCTCTGAGCATCCTTGTGGCCCTTGTCTGGACACCTTCCAGCACATCCATAGCCCTCTTGTTCCAGGAGCTCCAGAACTGTCTGCAACACTCCAGGCGGGGTCTCAGCAGAGCAGAGGGGCAGGATCACTTCCCTCTCCTTGCTGCAGCCCAGGCTCTGGATGCTCTCTGTGCTGCCAGAGCACACTGACAGCTCATCTTGAGCTTCTCCTCCACCAGCACCCCCAAGTCCCTCTCCTCAGGGCTGCTTTCCAGCCACTCACTGCCCAGCCTAGATCAGTGCTTGGGATTGCCTCACCTTTCACCCTCCAGGGGGATTTGGGTGACCCCAAAACCCAAACTATATCTCGCTGATCTCAGTGGGAGCTTTGGAAAAAACCACCTGAGAAGTTTGGTCGGGCAGCTGTGTAGCCAAGCTGTGATAACTTGGTGGTGAATATTTAACCCACAGGGTTGATGCACTGCACAGAGATGCTTTGTGGTCACGCTTGAGCAGAGCTCAGGCTGTGATTTGCACTGGGAGCTGGAGAGCAGCACTGGTTTGATGCATCGTGTGTCAGCAGGCAGCAACAGAGAAACACCTTCCCCCCCTCACCAGTACTCAAACACAAATCCCCCTCCTTTAAATGTCACTCCTTGTCTCTGTCTACTAGACTTAATTTCGTCCCACATCAAGTGATGGCCCAGATTTCCCCTGCCCAAGAGGGATCCCTTAGGTCGGTGCCCTGTGTGTTTGCTTTATCACAGGAGCTGGAGAACAGACTTGCTGGCTGTGGCTGGGATGAGTGATCTGTTTTGATGAAACGTTTGGAGTATGCATGCTGTGGGCTTCTCCCCCTTTCAACCTCCTCCCCAGGCAAAAAAAAAAANTGAAATAGTTAGGCAGGTTATGATAAAAAAAAAAAAAAAAAAAAGAATAAATGGAGCCACAGGAAGTGAAGCAACTCTGGTGTCCTGCCATCCTCTACCCCAGAGCCTCCTGCCCACCTCTACTGGGAGGTGTCCCTGCCTATGGCGGGGGCTTGTAGCTGGCTGATCTTTGAGGTCCCTTCCAACCTAAACCATTCTATGATTCTATGATTCCCCATGTGAACTGCTCCTACAGCTCTTCCCATCCTCCTTGCTCCTCTCCAGAGGTACTGAGCAGTTTTGACTTCCAGGAGAGGGCTGAGCCAGCCACATCCTGAATCTTACAAAAGCTTCACCCCTGTTAAAGCTCAACCTGGAAGATGCTCAAATACCCTAGCAGCACACAGACACTGGAAATGAGCAGCAGAGCACAGCCCAGAGGGAGCTGGCAAGATGAGATGCTGACCTATGAGCTGGAAGGTCACTGCTCCCATGAGGAGCTCCAACAAGCACAAACTGTGCTCATCAAGATCAGTCCCCCCACTTAATGTCCTCCACTCTAAGAAACATATGAAAGCCAATCAATATTTCTTCACTCTAATTTTGCCCCTTGCTGGCTTCCCATGGAATTTGCAACCTCTTTCCACTTCCCAAACTGTTTCTCCTTTCTACAAACATTATGTCGTCCACAGCCACTCTAAGAAACACATGAAAGCCAGTCAATATTTCTTCACTCTAATATTGCCCCTTGCTGCCTTCCCATGGAATTTTCAGCCTCTTTCCACTTCCCAAACCATTTCTCCTTTCTAGAAACATTATCACCCCTCCAAAACACCACTTTATGGTTCTAGTAGGAGTCAGCCAAAGCCCCACCAGAAGTCTGTAGGAAGCCAGTGCTCATCTTGAGAAAAACTTGCTATATTTGATCTCTGATTGCAAAGAAGAGGTTTTGATCTCTGATTGCAAAGAAGAGGTTTGCTATGATGCTGCTCCAAAACACCTCACCATTCAGAATATTCTTTGCACAGAGGTTATGTCTATATTGCAACCCAACAGGAATCAATAGCCCCAGAAATTTCTGGTGAGCTGATTATAATGGCAGTGGCAGGACAGTCAGCAGGCTACCACAGAACCTTAGAGGTTGGAAGGGACCTCCAGAGATCATCCAGTCCAACCCCCCTGCCAAAGCAAGGTCATCCATTACCCTGCACAGGAATGCATCCACAGGATCACAGATGACAGGATGTCAGGGTTTGGAAGAGACCCAAGGAGATCATCATAGAATCATAGAATGGTTTTAGTTGGAAGAGACCTCAAAGCTCATCCAGTTCCAACCCCCCCTGCCAGACCAGGACCATACAAGATAGCACAGATCACAGAGGAACACGTCCTTGACAGGCCTTGACAGGCCTTGACAGGCTGCAGAGAAGGAGACTCCACAACCTCTCTGGGCAGCCTGTGCCAGTGCTCTGGGATCCTTACGGTAAAGAAGTTTCTTGTCGTGTCAAGGTAAAACTTGTTCTGTTCCAGTTTGTATCCATTGCTCCTTGGTTATTGCTGCTGACCACCCAGAAGAGCTTGGCCCCAGCCACTTGGCACCCACCCCTCAGATGTTTGCACACATTGATCAGATCTCTCAGCCTTCTCTTCTCCAGATTAACTAGCCCCAGGGCTCTCAGTCTCTCTTCGTAGGGCAGATGCTCAAGTGCCCCAGTCATCCTTGTGGCTCTCTGCTGGACTCTTTGCAGCAGCTTCTTGCCTCTCTTATCATCATCTCAACTTTTATGTGGGACCCTGCATGGCTTTGCTGGAGGCTGTCATGTGGCAATCACCCTGTTGTCAGAGCCCAAGATAAATAACCACAGCAGAAGGAAGAAGAGAGCAATTCCTCATGAGACAAACCAGCAAGCAGAGGGAAGTTGTGCACCCCTCTTCCATCTCCATATTCAGTAGATAACTTCTCTCCTTTTTTTTTTTTTTTTTTTTTTATTTTTACTTTCCCTTNTTTTTTTTTTTTTTTTTAATTGCTAATTCCACTTCAGAGTTTTACAGCTAAGTGCACAGTATTGACCATGTAATGGTTCATTGAATTTAGAAGAAAATATATAATTCACTGACGTGTAACCAAGTCTCACAACCAGCATCCTGCAGCAAAGTCAATCCTTCCCTTGCTCTCTGCTTTTTGAGAGCTACAAACCACAAGTTATCAGCAGCCCTCCTGATTGCTACTCTTAACTGAAAAGGGAAGGGCTGTACACCCCCAGCTCCTTCAGCCTCTCCTCACAGCTGCCCTTCTCTGGACACCTTCCAGCACCTCAACATCTCTACTGAATTGAGGAGCCCAGAACTGGACACAGGACCTCTTCTAGTGGAGGTGTCCCTGCCTATGGTAGAGGTGTTGGAACTGGATGGATGAGCTTTGAGGTCCCTTACAACCTAAACCATTGTCTGATGCTATGAACTCAGTTCTTCAAATACTGAAACCACCTAAGGGACTAAAATAGATCATTAATTTATTTCAGGTTGAGCGTTTGTACAAGTTTATGCACTTATTTTGCCTCACAGGATCTCTTCAAGCATCATCAGCTCTGATCTAACAGGAGTTACTCACCTCTACGGGTACTGGGAAGCCCCTCCCAGCTTCAGCAAAGCCCTCACAAACCATACTGGTTTTAGACTGCACTCTCTACCCATATCCAGAATCATGGAATCATAGAAGGGTTTAGGTTGGAAGGGACCTCAAAACTCAGCCAGTTTCAACCCCCCTGTGCCATAGACAGGGACAACTCCCACTAGAACAGGTCACTCATCCAGCTGGTCCTCAACACCTCCAGGGAGGTTGTGGAGCTCCACAACCTCCCTGGGCAGCCTGTGCCAGTGTCTTACCACCCTCACTGCAAAAAACTTCCTCCTAACATCCAGTTTCAATCTCTCCTCTGCCACTTTAAACCCATTCCTCCTCATCCTGGCATTACAAGACCTTGTCGACAGTCCCTTCCCAGCCTTGTGCTAGCTCCTGGTCATTCTCAATTTCTGCTGCCACTACCTTCAGCTTTCTGCTCCAGAGGTACCAGAGCATCCATGGACAGCAGGTACAGATCAGAGCTGAAATGCTCTGGAGACCAGGCTGATGGACCAGCAGGCATGAAGCTTATCTCAAAGTCCCCTTTGTCCATGCACCCTCAGCACCCTGCAGACTCGTTTGCTTCCTGGTGACAAGCAAAAAGCTGATGAGAGCAGCTCTGAGGTCATCCAAGCCCCAACCTCCCTCCCTTCTGTGAAAGTCACTACCTAGTTCTTGCAATCTGATGGACTCCAATGTCCTGACACATCCCTTCCAGCAAAGAAAAAAAATGCTTAATGCACGAAGCCCTTACACCAGCATTCTGAGGACGTTTTCCCAGTGAAATAAATCAAATGAAAACAGAGGGAAGCTTCCAACGGATAGAAGTGGCCCAGGCTGTCAGTGCTGCTACTCTGAAGCAATCAGTCATACCTGGGAGCTAAGCTCCCATGAAAGGCAACGGCATCCTCCTGCTGGTAATGCTTTTTGTCATTGCAGTATGTCTTTAAGGGACCTCTGGCCCGAGTGTGCTTAGTTGGACATAATCTCTTCTGATAGCAAATAGGAATTTTAGCTGCAGTCCAAAAAAAAAAAAAAAAAAAAAAAAAAAACAAACCCAAAAAACAAAAAAAACCCCAAAAAAAAAAACCAACCCCAAAACCAAAAAACACCCAAAAAAAAAAGAAAAAAAATCCTTGAGAGTTTTGCTTTCATCTTTGTGCCACCCGTGCTAAGGCTGTAAGCAGAAAAATATCGAGGACAATGCATCAGCCAGCTTATATTGTCACAAAGGAGTCCCAAAAGACACTGCCACTTGCTGATGGCTCCATCAGGAAATCCAGCTGCCCCCCTGGAGCAGGATGAGTGCCAACACAGGCGAGGCAGCCCTGAGAACAACAGAGTGAACCAGCAGCATCTGCTCTTGGAGTGGTTCTGAGTCATGGCTGAGGAGCTGGTGCATGATGGAGGAAGGAAAGCAGCAAAGCCAAGTTGGATTTTGCTCCAGGTGCAACAGACTCTGCCAGATTCAGGCTGGTGTTGACTACATTGTTCCCAGAGCTGACTGCAATGGCTCTCCTATGAGGAGAGACTGAGAGAGTTGGAGCTCTTCAGTCATAGTCTGAGTAGAAGGAGCTTCATATTAAGAAAGACTCTTACAGAGTTTGGCATGGAGGAGTCTAATATCTCTGAAGCAATGATAAAAATGCAAGGCAGAGGAATGCAGGGGAGAGCGAAGTTGTTAACCTTGCTGGAACTCAGAGGAAGATAAAGAGAGCTCACTTAAGAATCATAGAATCATAGAATGATTTATGTTGGAAGGCACCTCAAAGATCATCCAGTTCCAGCCTCCCCTGTGCTAAAGGCAGGGACACCTCCCACTACAACAGGTTGCTCAAGGCCTCATCCAACCTGCTCATTAACATCTCCAGGGAGGGAGCAGCCACAACCTCTCTGGGCAACACATTCCAGTGTCTCACCACCCTCACTGGAAAGAACTGGAGAGGCTGTAATGTCTGGGGAGGAGCAGGCTCTGAGGTGACCTTGTTGTGGCTTTTCAGTATACTGAGTATTATTCTAACAAGCACCACTCCAGCTCTGCCTTTAAGCAGTTCACCCCTTGAACCCAAAAGGTCAGATCTAGGGATACACCAGTTAGGGCTGGGAGGTTTGATTCTCACCCAGCAGTGCAAGCTACAGGCTTTGCTTCTTCCCTAGCACCAGAGAGTCCACTCAGCTGCTGCTGAGCACAGTAGAGGTGCTCACTGCTTTCATCTCTGCTTTGCTTTGAGTGCATTCATAGAATCAGTCAAGGTTGGAAGGGACCACAAGGATCAGCCAGTTCCAACCCCCCTGCCATGCCCAGGGACACCCTACCCTAGATCAGGCTGCCCACAGCCTCTGCCAGTCTGGATGCAAACACCTCCAGGGATCTGGCCCCAAACACCCCTTCCCGGGCAACCCATTCCAGACTCTCACCACTCTCATGCTCAGGAACTTCCTCCTCACATCCACTCTGAATACCCCACCTGCAGCTTTACTCCTTTCCCCCTAGTCCTATCACTACCTGACAGCCCAAAATGTCCCTCCCCAGCTTTTTTTTCAGATCCTGGAAGGCCACAAGAAGGTCACCTGGGAGCCTCCTCTTCTCCAGCCTGCACAGCCCCAACTCTTTCAGACTGTGCTCACAGCAGAGGTCCTGCAGCCCTCTGAGCATCCTTATGGCCCTTCTCTGGACACATCCCTCTTGTAATAGGGGCTCCAGAACTGGACACAGTTCATCAAGGACACTCATGTATTCAGGGTAAAAATTTCATCACCCTGCTCTTAAAAACCCAAGTAAACATCACAGTCTAGAAATTGATAAGTAATAATGATATAAAGAAGTAGTGATAGAAATTGACAAGTAGCAAGGAACACATGAGCAAGCAAGAATACTCTCAAGACCTTAAAAAAAAAGGAAATGAAGAAGAGAAACATCCAAAAGTCATTCATGTCTGGAGAGGAGAAGGCTCCAAGGTGACCTTACTGTGGAAGGGAGCTCAAAGCTCGTCAAGTTCCAACCACCCTTGTGCCATAGGCAGGGACACCTCCCTCTAGAACAGGTTGCTCAAGGTCTCATCCAACCTGGCCTTTAACACATCCAGTATCTTAAGGGGGCCTATGAGAAAGCTGGGGAGGGACTTTTTAGGCTGACAGGTAGTAATAGGACTGGGGGAATGGAACAAAGCTAGAAATGAGTAGATTCAGACTGGAGGTTAGGAAGTAGTCCTTCAGCATGACAGTGGTGAGAGCCTGGAATGGATTGCCCAGGGAGGTGTTTGGGGCCACATCCCTGGAGGTGTTTATAGCCAAGCTGGCAGAAGCTGTGGGCAGCCTGATCTAGGGTAGGGTGTCCCTGGGCATGGCAGGGGGGTTGGAACTGGCTGATCCTTGTGGTCCCTTCCAACCCTGACTGATTCTATGACTCTATGATTTTATGATTCTATGATTTTATTACTCTATGATTCTATGACTCTATAGCTCTACGATTCAACGATTCTATGACTCTATGATTCTATGTCGCTGTGACTCTATGACACTATGATTCTGTGAGTTTGTGATTCTATTACTATGATTCTATGACTCTATGACTCTGATCCTATGATTTTAGGACTCTATGATTCTATGACTCTGTGAATCTATGACTGACTCTATGATTCTATGATTCTGTGACTATGATTTTATGACTCTATGAATCTATGACTCTATGAACCTATGATTCTATGACTCTATGAATCTATGACTCTGACTCTATGATTCTACACAAAGGAGGAGCTGGGGTTAGGCTGTGTTGAGAAACTAATGCTAGCCAAAAGGAAAGCAGACAAAAACTGGGCAAGGCAGCAGCTTGATTTGTTTTGTGCTGCGATGCTCCCTGAGTTCCCTTGGAAACATCTTGGTGCTTGGCATCTGATGCTTTGTAAAGGTGTTGCTGTGCTGGCAGCGTTTTTGAGAGAGAAACCCTGCAACCATCACAGCCTCCTTAATGTGCCGCAATGAGATCTGACTGTAGCAATAAATCATAACTGATTCTCTTCTACTCCCATTGATTTCAGTGGAATAAAGGCTGTGCCCAAAGGGATAGGAGGATGTGAATAGTTTGTTAGCTCCCCATCGCCTCCTTCTCAATTGATTATTGCTTTGATTTGTCCTTTGATGCCTGCGCCTGGAAGGTAACGGGGTAAAGAATTCTGATGAAGGATTCCTGCTCTTCCTGTTAGATGTGAGCTGTTTGCCCTTCATCTGCAAGGAGATTAGCAGGGGTTAAATCTTACCAGAGGTGCAGGCAACCTGATGCCAGCTTTGTCTGCTGATTGGCTGAGGGCTGTACACAATTTTTTTTTTTTTTGGCTTTCAGGTGTGAATATTTCCAATCTGCTCCACTTGGGTGCAACGCTTCAAAGACACAGAGCATGAAATGGCATTGCTGCTCCTCGTATTAACTTTAACTTAGGCTTCTCCAGTGAGACCCTGCCATCCATGTCACAACTCAGTACCCTCAGATATTCCAGGGGACTGATTGGGGAAATATCTGGGAGTGCTGGTGGATAAAAAGTTAACCATGGCACAGCAATGTGCCCTGCTGGCCAAGTGGGCCAAGGGGATCCTGGGGTGCATTAGGCAGAGTGTGTCCAGCAGATCAAGGGAGGTTCTCCTCCCACTCTACTCTGTCCTGCTGAGACCTCATCTTGAGTACTGCCTTCAGTTTTGGGCTCCCCAGTTGAAGAGGGACAGGGATCTGCTGGAGAGTGTCCA
>VWZI01015061.1:184824-206151 GCA_013396835.1 Psilopogon haemacephalus | reverse complement strand
TCCTGTGTACCCTGAGCTAGATTGTCTGGTCCTGCTGTGGCAGGGGGCTTGGACTCAATGATCTCTTTGTGTCCCTTCCAACCCCTGACATCCTGTGAGCCTGTGATCAAGGATGTAATAAGAGAATTGTGCTTCTGAAATCATTTCCACAGCAGCAAGCAGTGATGCAGCCAGCTGAGCTAACAGTGATAACTGCCACAAGGAACCAACTTTAATTTCCCACACGATTCCTTTTCTTTTTTTTTTAATTTCCCCCCAGTTTGCTGGAGTTAATATTCTGGCATATAAAGATGGATGGTTGGAAAATAGGCTGCTCTGGCTACCAATGAGGGGGCTGAATGCATTTGATCAAGGCTTCCATTTCAGGAGAGATGTTCCTGGGGAAATTGAGCCTCACTCCTAGTTAGAGACTGTGATAGAAGCTCATCAGGTGAGGGGAGGCTTAGTTAATGCTTCAGCACAGCAGCACAATGGCCCTGATTTTAAGAGGAATTGTTGCTGCATCCAGCTTAGACATAAAACTGGAGGAAAGGAGACTCACAGGGCAAGGGCAATCTCATTTTGGCTTTATTTGGGAAGCAGCAAAGAGAAAAGGTCTTGTGCCATGGCTGTCAGTGGCATCTCAGCAGCTCTATCAGAAAGACTTCAATATTTGGCATGATGAAGGAGGAGCTGCACCAGTTGGGTGCAATCCTGCACCTCCTGCGTGGTGTCTGGCACTTCCCTCTCCCCCATTTCCTACAGCCTGCCACCAACCCTCATCTCTTCAGGTCGAGGTAAAGCCATTTAGTTCAAAGGCACATGAAGCTGTCAGAGGTGACTGCAGTGACTTTGCTTATCATTTGTCACCCAGGTCTGCACCATGGGAAAGTCTCCATCAGGGTGAAATCTATGCCTGTGCTACAGCAAGACTAGATTCACACGAGGAGTACCCTAAAAGCATCCCATTTTGCTCAGGTATTGAGGAGCAGGCAAGAGGTTAAGAGGAGCATTTTCAAAGCAGAGCAGGAGATTTAGTGGTGGGGACTCCTGTTGTCATCAAATCCCAGGCACTGCTTTGAAGAGTTCCCATCTAAGTGCTACCTTAAATCTATAATGCAGTAATGGCATTAAACAAGGCAGGGCCATTAAAGCCCTGGCTTAAATCTTGGATTGCCATAATGCTATTAAATAGGCCAATGGCAAATCTGGCACTTGGGCTTGATTAATTATGTGAGAGGGATCTGCTGGACTGGCCAAGCGCTATCAGAGGCAAATTGGTTATTAAAAGGTTATGCTCTTTTCTTTCCTTTCTTAAATACCTCTTAAATGCTCCATCAGCTGCGTCTGAATGGAAGGAGGGGACACCACCGAGGTCACCTGCAGGAGAGTGTTCCCTCAGGACAGCATGCAGGCTGTGCAGGACCAAGCTTCCATCTACCCTCAGCTGTTGCAGAGCAAAAGGCTTTCCCTTTCTCTTTCTGTTTCATAAGGTGAGGAGCAGACACCCACTCTGCTGCTTTTGAGAAGATGAGGGTCAGGAGACGTCTACCTGAACAATCTCAAGAACCTTCTTTCATTTTGGCTTTTGCTGGTGGTTCTCCAGCAGGAAATGCTTTTCTCCTTTCTAAAGAAGGGAGAAAGAGCTTCCCAGCACTGTGGGGAATTCTGCTCTGCCAGCAAGGAGCTGGTGGTTGAGAGAAAAGGATTAGTGGTCCCAAGTGGCAAGCTCGCCTTGACCTCATGTTAGCTCCTCCATGGCTCAGCTGGTGGCCTACAGTAGAGCAAGAAAACTTCTGGAAGCCTGCTGAGGCTAAGGTGCTCAAGAAGAAAGGCTGTGTTTGCTCACGTTCAGCAGTGCTGGTGTTCCTCTCAGCTGCTGGAGGTCCCTGGGAGGTCATTTGATGCAAAGGAAATTTGCACAAATCCCAGTCCCAAAACTGACCAGAGAGGGTAAAGGTTGCTGGACTGCAGGGATAATCCATCATTGTTTCCAGCATCTCTGGATCCTCCTAGGTGAGCAGAGTTCCTCAGGGATCAGTCCTGGGACCAGTCTTGTTCAACATCTTTGTGGGTGGCATGTACAGAAGCATTGAGTGCAGCCTCAGCAAGTTTGCTGAGCACCCCAAGCTGTGTGGTGCAGCAGCCAGGCTGGAGGGCAGGGATGGCATCCAGA
The DNA here is from genome assembly GCA_013396835.1 of Psilopogon haemacephalus. Taxonomy (NCBI): domain Eukaryota; kingdom Metazoa; phylum Chordata; class Aves; order Piciformes; family Megalaimidae; genus Psilopogon; species Psilopogon haemacephalus. The sequence continues at coordinate 203,996 of VWZI01015061.1, read as the reverse complement.
GGGACCTGGACAGGCTGCAGAGATGGGCACAAGCCAACCTCAGGAGGTTCAACAAGACCAAGTGCAAGTCCCTGCAGCTCAGTCAAGGCAATCCCAAGCACAAATCCAGTCTGGGCAGTGAGTGGCAGGAGAACAGCTCTGAGGAGAGGGACTTGGGGGTGCTGGTGGAGGAGAAGCTCAACATGAGGCAGCAGTGTGCACTTGCAGCTCAAAAAGCCAAGCAGAGGCTGGGCTNCAGAGAAGGGCCAGGAGGATGCTCAGAGGGCTGCAGCACCTCTGCTGTGAGCACAGTCTGAAAGAGTTGGGGCTGTGCAGGCTGGAGAAGAGAAGGATCCCAGGTGATCTTCTTGTGGCCTTCCAGGATCTGAAGGGGGCTACAAAAAAGCTGGGGAGGGACTTTTTAGACTCTCAGGTAATGACAGGAGTAGGGGGAATGGAGCAAAGCTGGAGGTGGGGAGATTGAGCCTGGATGTGAGGAGGAAGTTCCTGAGCATGAGAGTGGTGAGAGCCTGGAATGGGTTGCCCAGGGAGGTGGTGGAAGCCTCATCCCTGGAGGTGTTTGCAGCCAGGCTGGCAGAGGCTGTGGGCAGCCTGATCTAGGGTAGGGTGTCCCTGGGCATGGCAGGGGGGTTGGAACTGGCTGATCCTTGTGGTTCCTTCCAACCCTGACTGATTCTATGATTCTATGTTTCTGTGTTTCTATGTTTCTATGATTCTATGCTTCTATGATTCTATGTTTCTCTGTTTCTGTGTTTCTATGATTCTATGTTTCTATGATTCTATGATTCTATGTTTATATGATTCTATGATATTGGAGATCTGGAAGGAGGAGGAAAGAAGCCTCATGTTCAACCCACAATGCTGGACAAGCACTTCTTGCTTTTTCTGTTTTCTTCCTTCCTTCTTTCCTCCAGCAAAGTTTGCCTGCAGATGGATGCTGACAGCCTTAGCTGCTGTTTTCATAAAGTAGAGTGGAGCTGCTGAAACATTTCAACCACTTAGAAGAAGCTGGGGTGGTTTTATCCCCCTGAGAAATGCAGCGGAGATTTGTTTCAAGCTTCCCAGGCTTAATGAAGCGTGGCCGCGCCTGTAGCTTTTTCACATTCGAAAACTTTTGTTGCTAATTAACTTCATTAATAGCACTTAGAGGCACATTGGCCAATATTTACCGAGCCCTGGCACCGCTGCAAAGTGCCAATGGACTCGGGGGCCTCAGCAAATGGATTCCCTGCAGAAAACACTCGGCAGAGTCGAACTCGCCCTGCTCGGATTGTTTCCTGTGCTGTGAAAAGGAATGAAAGCCTCATTGATGCTGGTGGTTTAGGGGGAAAAAAAAAAAGAAATAAATAAATAAACCAAACCACAATGACTTTAAATGAATAGAAGGAACTTCCTAATCCTGCTGTGGCTGTTATTGATAGCTGCGCTCCCACAACGAATTCTCAGCACGCACGGAGAGCTCGCTGCAGGATGGTGGCCTCAAGCTGAACGCGGCTGCACAAGAGCCATCCTGACTCTGCACAGGCATTGCAGGGATGGGAGGAGGATGCTGCAGGAACATCTGCTCCCAAACGAGCCCACAGCCCAGGCTCTGCTTGGTGGCACCAAATGGGTAGAGCTGGGGATGCTGGCATGGCTCTGGACTGATTTGCTCTAAGGGGTGTAGAGCTGGGGATGCTGTCAAGGATCTGGGGTGCCTGGACCGATTTGCTCTGAGGGGCGGCACCAAGGGGTAGAGCTGGGGCTGCTGGCAAGGACCTGGTTGCCTGGACTGATTTGTTCTAAGGGGTGGCACCAAGGGGTAGAGCTAGGGATGCTGGCAAGGATCTGGGGTGCCTGGACCGATTTGCTCTGAGGGGCGGCACCAAGGGGTAGAGCTGGGGCTGCTGGCAAGGATCTGGGTACCTGGACTGATTTGCTCTAGGGGGTGGCACCAAGGGGTAGAGCTGGGGATGCTGGCATGGCTCTGGACTGATTTGCTCTAAGGGGTGTAGAACTGGGCATGTTGGCGAGGATCTGGGGTGCCTGGACCAATTTGCTCTAAGTGGTGGAACCAAGGGGTAGAGCTGGGGATGCTGGCAAAGATCTGGGTACCTGGACTGATTTGCTCTAGGGGGTGGCACCAAGGGGCAGAGCTGGGGATGCTGGTGTGGCTCTGGACTGATTTGCTCTAAGGAGTGGGACCAAAGGGTAGAGCTGGGGATGCTGGCAAGGACCTGGTTGCCTGGACTGGTTTGCTCTAAGGGGTGGCACCAAGGGGTAGAGCTGGGGATGCTGGCATGGCTCTGGGGTGATTTGCTCTAAGGGGTGGCATCAAGGGGTAGAGCTGGGGATGCTGGCATGGCTCTGGTTGCCTGGACCGATTTGCTCTAAGGGGTGGCACCAAGGGTAGAGCTGGGGATGCTGGCATGGCTCTGGGTGCCTGGACCGATTTGCTCTACCCAGGTGACTTCAGCATCAGTCTGGCAACATTTTTGGTGCCTTGATGCTCACCAGATAGTTACTGAGTGCATCCCTTGTGCACAGTGGGATGATGGCTTGTGATGACCTTCCCTGAGCAGCTGAAGGGGGATTTACATCACACAGAGCTTGCTGTTACAGCACTGCCTTCTGGAAACGTGGAGAGGATCCTTGGGCAGAGCTACCTGAAGTCCAGCATAAAGTCCAGCTAACTGGGCATCACCCTGACCACAAATTGACCTTCTGTGCAACTGCAGGACTGCCTCAGCATCACAAGACAAGTAGCTGGAATTACCTCTCTCAAGGACTTCCACAAATTCCTTCTCTGTTTTTCTTTCTCCTCCTGTTCCTTTTGCTTGTTTGTTTTCATAGGTTTGGGTTCTTCTGGTTGGTTGGGTTTGTTTTGTTGTTGCTGAGGGTTTTGTTTGTTTGGGGTTTGGGGTTTTTTTTGTTCTTATTTGGTGTATCTTGGTTTGGTTTAGGAATGGTTTTGGTTTGGGTATTTTGTGTGGTTTATTTGGTCTTCTTTGTTTAAGGTTTTTATAGTGATCTTGTACCTTTTTGTTAACCTCTTTTATTTACATCCTTCAGGGGACACTGTTGAGCTGTCCACTATAAATCTAAGATATATACCTCTGGGCTGCTGTATATGCAAATATATAAATATAAATATACACACACATAGAATCATGGAATCATAAAATCATAGAATCAGTCAGGGTTGGAAGGGACCACAAGGATCATCTAGTTCCAATCTCCCTGACATGCTCAGGGACACCTCACACTACATCAGGCTGCCCACAGCCTCTGCCAGCCTGGCTGCAAACATCTCCATGGATGAGGCTTCCACCACCTCCTTGGGCAACCGTTCCAGGCTCTCACTACCTTCATGCTGAACAACTTCTTCTTTACATCCAGGCTGAATCTACCTATTTCTAGTTTTGCTCTATTGCCCCTAGTCCTCTCACTCCCTGAGAGTCTCAAAAGTCCCTCCCCAGCTTTTTTGTAGTCCCCTTCAGATCCTGGAAGGCCACAAGAAGGTCACCTGGGAACCTCCTCTTCTCCAAACTAAACAGTCCCAACTCTTTCAGTCTGTTCTCATAGCAGAGGTACTGCAGCCCTCTGAGCATCCTTGTGGCCCTTCTCTGGACACACTCCAGCATGTCCACAGCCCTCTTGTAACATATATACATGAGAATAGATGGATCTTTATGACTTACATTTCCAGCCAGTCTGTCCAGATTGTGCTCCACGAAAGTTCTTCCACTGAGCAGGAAAACATGGTTTGAACTATGGGGTTTGATGATGGGTCTGAGATGCTTCTCTCTAGCCCTTCTGGCTTTTACTCCACTGACAGAACTTTAGTCTGTTCCAAAAGCTGATGGGAAGAAATTTCGGAGAAGAATCCTCTCCTGATTTTGCTGCAGCTCTTTTCTCCTGTTTTTCTTTTGTTTTTGGTTTATTTTTTCCCATAAGAGTCCAAGTCACAAGGGATTGCTGAAGTGGTGAGAGCATCTAGAAAAGGAGGAAGAGCTTAGCAGGCAATGGCCATGGAAGAAATGAGGTTTGTTAAAAGTTGATTGCCTCCCTGCTATTATCCACAGCACCAGATCAATTTAGGTCTTGTACAAAAGAATAAAAAGGACATTCAGGAATTAACTCCTTGCTATATTAGATTGTGGATGGCTAAATTTCTCTTAGGCATTTTGATTGTTTTTTTTTTCCCTCTTTTGTTGTCCATAGGGATGGGATGTGGGAGGAAAAGAAGGGAAAGCAACCTTTGGGTGGTTTTGGAGTGCTGCTGAGGGTCCCTTGGTGCTGTATGTGCTGATGTAGAGGAAGCCAGGCTCAGCCCCTCAGCCTTCAATGTATCTTCAATAGGTGACAATTTCCCTCTGCCTACAAAGCCATGTCAACATTGCCTGAGGTCCTTAAGCATTCTGCTGCCTGTCTGCTATAGTTGGGATCCTACCTGAGAAGCATCCTGTGCACAAAGGGGAGTTTGGACCTCTGGAGAACAAAACTCCTCCCAGATTTGCATTAAGTTGTTCTTCTGGAAAAAAAAATGGAAAAGTTTCTGATTAATATATTTTTATTTCTCTGAGGTCCCACATGCAGGAAAAAAAAAAAAAAAACAAACAAAAGAAAGAAATAATTAAGATGTCTGGTACTGTTAATTAACAACTTAAAAGCCAGTGTTCGTGCTGGTACTTTCTTAGATGAGAAGGAAAAGATCAGTATTAAATAGAGCTTTAAATAATCCAGGAAGTATGTGGAAGGAAGACAGGAACTTAGGAAATGGCAGTGCTTTAGTGTCATGTATCAAAATGACTGAAGAAGAATCACAGGCTCACAGGATGTCAGGAGATGGAAGGGACACAAAGAGATCATTGAGTCAAATCCCCCTGCCAGAGCAGGACCAGACAATCTAGCTCAGGGCACACAGCAACACATCCACACAGGCCTGGAAAGGCTCCAGACAAGAAGACTCCACAACCTCTCTGGGCAGCCTGTGCCAGTGCTCTGGGACCAACACAGGCAAGAAGTTGCCTCCTGTGTTGAGCTGCAACCTCCTGTGCTGGAGCTTCCATCCATTGCTCCTTGGCCTGTCCCAGGGAGCAGTGAGCAGAGCCTGTCCACCACCTCCTGACACCCAGCCCTCAGATATTTATAAACATTGATTAGATCCCCTCTTAGTCTTCTTTTCTGCAGACTAAGCAGCCCCAGGTCCCTCAGCCTCTCCTCATCAGGCAGTGCTGCACTCCCCTCAGCATCCTCATAGCCCTGTGCTGGACCCTCTCCAGCAGATCCCTGTCCCTCCTAAACTGGGGAGCCCCAAACTGAAGGCAGTACTAAAGATGAGGTCTCAGCAGGACAAAGTAGAGCGGGAGGAGAACCTCTCTCAATCTGCTGGACACTCTTTTTAATACACCCCAGGATCCCATTGGCCTTCTTGGCCATCAGGGCACATTGCTGTGCCATGGATGTTCTCCACCAGCACTCTCAGGTCCCTCTCCTTGGGGCTCTTCTCCAGCAGTCACCTCCCAACCTGTCCTGCTGCAGTTTATTCTTTCTCCCCAGGTGCAGGAGTCTGCACTTGTCCTTGTTGAACCTCCTTTGGTTCCTCTGTGCCCAGCTCTGTCCAAGTCTTGCTGGACAGACTGCAAAATCCAAAAGGAGGAAGCACTTGGAGCACCATCAAAAGGCCCAGTTCTGCTCCTGCCTACTTATCATCAGCCAAACTGCCTGAAAGTGAATCTGTACCTCCTACAAAGGTACAAGGCTCAATATCTCTATGTGTGCCGCTGATTTCAGTAGTCCAGTTCTGCTGCTGGCCCTGCTGTGGGCAGGATTGGGCCAGTATAAAAGGAATAAAGAGATGAGTTGCTGCAAGCCTGATAGGACAAGAAGCAATGGGTGTAAGTTGTAGCACAGGAGGCTGCAGCTCAACACAAGAGGCAACTTCTTGCCTGTGAGGGTCCCAGAGCACTGGCACAGGCTGCCCAGAGAAGTTGTGGTCTCCTTCTGTGGAGCCTTTCAAGTCCTGTCTGAATGTGTTTCTGTGTGACCTGAGCTAAACTGTCTGGTCCTACTGTGGCAGGGGGGTTGGACTCAATGACCTCTTTGTGTCCCTTCCAACCACTGTGAGCCTGTGATCACAGGGGCTGGAAGAGATCATAGAATCATAGAATGGTTTAGGATGCAAGAGATCTCAAAGCTCAGCCAGTTCCAACCCCCCTGTGCCATAGGCAAGGACACCTCCCACTAGAACAGGTCACTCAAGCCCTCATCCAGCCTGGCCTTGAACACATCCAGAGAGGGAGCAGCCACAACCTCCCTGGGCAACCTGTTCCAGTGCCTCACCACCCTTACTGTGAAGAACTTCCTCTTAACATCCCGTTCAAATCTCCCTTCCACCAGTTTGAACCCATTCCCCCTCGTCCTGTCATTACAAGACTTTATGAATAGTCTCTCCCCAGCCTTCCTGTAGGCCTCCTTCAGATACTGGAAGGTTAATGCTTGATGTAAAGAGCATGACTCAGTCATGCTCCAAATGGTGCTGCCATCACTGGCCAACCTCTGAAGGCTGTCAGAGGGTGCAAAGCTTTGCAATGCTTTAGCCATCTTTAAAGGGCTGTAGGGGTTTTATCCACTTCAGCTCTGTAAGCCTTTAGTGCCAAATCCTGGTCCCTTGTAAGTCTCCCACAAAATCAGCAGTGGTTTCAATGGGTGCAGGATGGGGTCCTTGGAGCACTTTAAGTAATTTAAACCACCCTAAATCCTCCAAGCAGCTTAAGTGATAAGCTACTTGTTCCAGAGTTTTCAGCTGGAAAATACTCCAGGCAGCTCATGGTGGACTTGACTGCCAGCACACAGAGATGCATCTGCTTTAAAACACACAGATAATGCTATGAGTCCCCCTCCCCTCCCCTCCCCTCCGAACCTCTCCTCTCCGAACCTCTCCTCTCCGAACCTCTCCTCTCTGAACCTCTCCTCTCCTCTCCGAACCTCTCTCCTCGTGACCTGGAAGTTTCCAAGTGGATCTTCGATCACATTCTGTGCTTTTGTTCTCCACAGCCTCCCTGGAAGTGTACAGGACCAGCTTGTGCGACCTGTTCTAGTGGGAGGTATCCCTGCCTATGGCACAGGGGAGTTGGAACTAGCTGAGCTTTGAGTTCCCTTCCAACCTAAAACCATTCTGTGATTCTCTGCTTCTATTTTGTGAGCAAACATTTCAAAGCCTCTCTCTAAGAAATTCTGTGCCTAGATTCTGTTGTGCCTTTCTGCCTTAGCGGTGGAAAGGAGCCTCTCGAGTCCCCCGGTGGGCAAGAGGTATGATTGAAACTAAGAACTTCTTTCCAGTTTAAAGTTTAATGTTTGTCTTTTCTTAAAGTGTTGTAGTTTTGCCTGTTCCCTGTGTGCCTAAGTATCCAAACCCTGTGTATTGAACATCGTTAACAAGTTTTCTGGCGAGACTTAATGTTCATAAACAGCTTTCATATCTATTAGCAGTCTTTGCCTGGATATCAAAATTGACATCAATTATTAATTTTGCATAGTTCACAATAGGGGTGCAGATGGCAGCCATCAGCAATCAGAAACAAAGGCACAAAGCCTTCTGAGAGCTAACAATAAACTTCGGCGCCTGCAGGTTAGAGAAAGATGAGAATTGGAAGCATTGCCCCTTTTTTCCAGGCCCTGGGGAGAAAGGGATCAGGCACTGCAGGGACAAAAGCAGAGTTCAGTCTGCAGCAGCTCTGGCAATTTGAGAGGTGCAGGCAGATCACCAAGTGGCTTTGGGGCAGGACAGCTGCAAACAGAATCATAGAATCAGTCAGGGTTGGAAGGGACCACAAGGATCATCTAATTCCAACTCCCCTGCCGTGGCCACGGACACCCTACCCTAGATCAGGCTGTCCAGAGCCTCATCCAGCCTGGCCTTAAACACCTCAAGGGAAGTGGCCCTAACCACCCCCCTGGGCAACAGTTAAGTGTCTTTAAAGGGAAAAGAAGGGAGAGAAGCCAGACCAAAATGTCAGTGTTTTCCCAGCCTGATGTTAGGATGAGAGCCTCTGCTTCATGGTCCTCTCTTCAGCAGGATTTTGCACATCTGCAAATCAAAGCAATTATGGCCAGGCCTAGCCAAGAGGATATTTTAGGGAACTTATTAAAGTCTTGCTGAAATCACAGCAGTTTGCTGCTTAAAGCATAATGGTGGAGACTGAGACGTTGTCTGAGACTTCAGCCAAACTGTCTCCCTGGAGATGAACGTCTCCCTTCCCTGCAGGAGGTTCAGTGTTCTTGCAGTCAAGTGGGAGGCTCTGAGGGTGCCCAGCTCACATCTGAGTGAGCTCCAAGAGCAGATTCAGAGGAACAGAGAGTGTAGCCCTCTGTCAGCTACAGTAGTATCAAATCTTTGCTCTGACTGCTGTATGCCACGATTACTAAGCACCATCTCAATACTTCTCCATCTTCCAGTCCATCTCACTTTTCCCCTGCTAGCCCAAGCTCCTTTCCTTTCCTCCTCTCACAACTACTAACTTGAAGACAGTAGAAATTTTTCTTCCAGATTGGCATGCTCCCTTGCCTCTTTCTTTTCCCCTCTTATCTTTCCTTCCCACCATGCTCATCACTTTCTGCCTTTCCCTGCTCTCCTCTGTCTTCATCAGTTCTCCCCTTATCAGACTCTTGGTGGTCTCTAGATAAAAATAAGAGCACCTCTCCTATGAGGACAGAGAGCTGGGGCTGTTCAGTCTGGATAGGAGAAGGCTCCAAGGTGACCTTATTGTGGCCTTGCAGTATCTTAAGGGGGCTACAAGAAAGCTGGGGAGGGACTTTTTAGGCTCTCAGGTAGTGACAGGACATGGGGAGAATGGAGGATAACTGGAAATGGGTAGGTTCAGATTGGATGTTAGGAGGAAGTTCTTGCCAGAGAGAGTGATTGTCATTGGAATGGGCTGCCCAGGGAGGTGGTGGAGTCACAGTCCCTGGAGGTGTTCAAGAAAAGCCTGGATGGGACACTTGGTGCCATGGTCTAGTTGATTGGCTAGAGCTGGGTGCTAGGTTGGACTGGATGATCTTGGAGGTCTCTTCCAACCTGGCTTATTCTATTCTATTCTATTCTATTCTATTCTATTCTATTCTATTCTATTCTATTCTATTCTATTCTATTCTATTCTATTCTATTCTATTCCATTCCATTCCACTCCTCTTTAACAGCTCTTGTTTTACACCTGAGCATGTACAAACACCTAGCAGTTCAGGCTCCCAACCTTTCACCAAGTGATAACCTCCACCAAAAAGCTGATCACAAGCAGGCTGCTGGGACTGGAGCTCTTTTACCACCACCACTTCAATTTTCAGAGCAGTGCCTCTAAGTTAGGTGCCTCTTCCCATCCTACTCTTGTCCCTAAAACCTAATACAGCTAGAAAAATAATTGAAAAATACTTTTAATTCTGATAGCCTCCTTTCAGACTAATTTACAGGTGTATTTTGTGTGTGTGCAGAGAGATAAAGAAACATTGCAGAGAAAAAAAAATGCCTAAGGTGCGTAACAGGGGAATTGGATTCCCAGCCCTTATTAGAAGTCTGCAGAATTGGTGCTTAGGAATGGTTGGTGTGTTTGAAAAGCTCTCTGTTGATTCCAGAAGACAGAAATCAATGGCTCCCCCTGCACTGAAAGCCCATGGAGAACACATACAGCTTTCAACATACCTTGGTGATTTCACAGAATCACAGAACGTGAGGGGTTGGAAGGGACCTCCAGAGATCATTTAGTCTGACCCCTGCCCCATTAGGGCAGGATCACCTAGGGTGGGCCACAATATGTGCCTGGAAAGCCTCCAGAGGAGATTTCACAACCTCTCTGAGCAGCCTGCTCCAGTGCTGTGTCACCCTCACAGTAAATAAGTTTCTCCTTGCGTTGTGGTGTTCCTGTGCTCCTGTGTTCCAGCTTCTAACTGTTGCTCCTTGTCCTGTCTCTGGGCACCGCCAACAAGAGCCTGGCACCTTCACCCTGACACCCACCCCTCAGATAGTTATAGACCTGGAGAAGCTCCCTGTGCTGCTTTGAGGCTAACTGGAATATTTTAATGAGCGTGCTGGTTTGAACTAAGTGGAGGATTTGAATGAGAAATTAGGCTGTAGGCCAAGAAAGGCAAACGCTGAGGATGCTACTTCACTCATAGGTTACTGAAGAAGAAGAAAAAAAAAATGTTTTAAGAGTCGTAACCCAAACTTAGATAAGTCAGAACAATTTGGGCTGTGGCTGCTTTTGCATGGCTCTTTTCTCCCTGCCTTTCCTAGCTGAATCTGAATAATTCCACTAAGTTCTTTCCTGCTGTTAGTCCCCCCTGGCCCATCTACCTTCACCTATCTGCTGCATAAAACAGGTGGTGAGATAAGATTGGGGGAAGGGGGGAAAGGTGGTAGGGGTGGTTAAAACCCTCTCTTAGGGACTTTGATCTCTGGGAGGGCTGTGGTGTTTCTGTATTACCTTTTTACTATATATATATCTGTAAATGTCTGTTATACATTGTAAATATCTGCTTGCATACTGTGCAAAGCTGTAAATATAAAGCTTCATTTATTAACTTCTAGACTGGGTTATTTCAAAGTGTGGGGGGGTGGGGTGGGGAACTGCCAAACTACCACAAATGAGAAAAATCAGATGATAGGCTGTGAAAAGAAAACAAATGGTGATGTCTACTTCACTCCTAGGTTTGCTGAGATGTACTAAAGCAAGGACACAAGAAGAGGTTTGGTGTCTCTGTCTGAGGAGCCTGAGCTCTCTCTCTACCTGGCTTCCAACTGGATCTGTGTAACTCAACTCATCAATTCTGCTTCTAATCCCCCCTGGCTGATCTCTCTCCTTGCAGGTAAAGCAGATTCTGGGATAAGAGTGGGAGGTGGGGAGAAGGTAGAAGGGTGGTTGGGAACCCCTCTTGGGGACTCTGATTTCTGGGGGTGGGTATTGTGTTTCTCTATTAGTTTTAAAATGTATCTAGCTGTAAATACTTGCAATATATTGTAACCATCTGCTAAGCTGTGAATATAAAGCTTCATGCCTTAACTTCCAGCCAGCTGAGGCTAGTCTGGGTGAATTCCTCATGGGAGTGGGGCAGGTAACTTCCAAACCATCACACTCCCCCTCTCAGCCTTCTCTTTTCCAGACTAAACATAAAACTTGAGGAACATTCAACTTAAAGACTCAAAATCCAAATCCCATTACAACAATCATCTGCACGCCCCCAAGCCCTGCCTGGAGAAGTGCTCAGGAGGTGCCTCTGCACATGTAAAACCTCTCATCCTGTGTGGCTTTTGGAACTGAAAATTGAACGCACTGGAAAGCAGCAATCCTCTGGGTGCTGGATGTAATCTCCTGGATGCTGGCCTTTGCTCTGATAAGTGGTAAGGAAATAAAAATAAGCTCTTTTGCAGAGCAAGATATCTGAAACACAGCCCTAAAACCTCGACTGCAAACAATGCCTGTGAGAATTTGAGTTATGCATGTGTGGAGGGAGGAGTAGAAACAGTGAAGCGAAGAACAGGAGCTGCAGAAGCCTCTCCTGCTGCTGTGCAAAACTCACCAGCTGAGGAATCACAGAATCACAGAATGTCAGGGGCTGGAAGGGACCTCCAAAGCTCATCCAGTCCAACCTCTCTGCCAGAGCAGGATCTTCTACACCAGATCACACAAGAACACGTCCAGGTGGGTTTGGAATATCTCCAGAGAGAGAGACTCCAGAACCCCCCTGGGCAGCCTGTTCCAGTCTTTTGTCACTCTCACAGGGAAAAAAAATCCCCTTCATCACAGGAATCACAGGGTGTCAGGGGTTGGAAGGGACCCAAAGAGATTATTGAGTTCATCAAGATATGTTTAAATGAAACTTCCTATACCTCAGCTTTCACCTAGTGCCACTTGTCCTGTTCCTGGGCATCACCCAGCAGAGCCTGGCTCCAGCCTCCTGCCACTCACCCTGCACATATTGAGAACCATTGCTGAGGTCACCTCTCAGGCTCCTCTTCTCCAAGCAGCACAGCCCCAGCTCCCTCAGGCTCTCCTCCTAACAGAGCTGTTCCATTCCCTTCAGCATCATCTTTGTGGCTCTGTGCTGGTCTCTCTCCAGCAGTTCTATATCCCTCTTGAACTGGGGTGGGGTGGGGCAGAACTGGACACAGTACTCCAGATTTGGCCTCACCAGGGCAGAGTAGAGGGGCAGGAGAACCAATCTCCACCTCCTCACCACAGCCCTTCTAATGCAGCCCACAATGGCATTGCCCCTCCTGGCCATGAGTGCACATTGCTGGCTCGTGGTCAACTTTCCATCAGCTAGGACCTCCAAATCCTTTTCCCCTTTGCTGCCTTCCAACAGCTCAGTCCCCAACCTCTCCTGCTCCCTGGGGTTGTTCCCATGTGCCAGACTCTCCCCCTTGCCCTTGTTGAATTCAATTAAACTCCTCTCTCCCCAACTCTTCATCCTATCTAAGTCTGACTGAGTGACAGCACAGCCTGGTGGAGGAGAGACCTGAGTGACATGGCCGGGACCACAGACACTTTCTTAATTCCCAGGAGTCACCGCCAAAAGAAGCCTTTTGTAAAGTGGAGTTAATTTAATTAACCTTGAAACAATCAGAAAGAAAGAAAAAGAGAGGAAACAAAAAAACCCACAACCCATCACTGCCAGCTCTGTGGCTTTTAAATAAGAAGAAATACTAAATAGTTGTGGAGTTTTGAATGGGCCAAGATGCAGCATCCTTTACAGCCCCATCTGCCTAAAGGCCTGGGATCTTATCCGATCATTTCCATGGCAACGGGGCCGGGATTAGCAAAGCATGAATGTTTAGGAATAGTTGCTGCTGGAATTTCATGGGAGATGATGAATTGAGGATTACTTCCCTACCTACGTGTTGCCATGGAAATGCACATTTGCCACCGGCACAGGATGTCAAACACCGCCGCTATGAGCCCAGGTTGGGGCTGCTTTTCTGAAGGGTCCCAGCAGAACCACAGAAACAGCCTGGTGGGCAAAGCCCCTCAGCATCACCAAGTCCAACCTATAGCCCTGCTCTACAAGATTCACCTCAGAAGAAGAGGACCCCTTGCCTGTCTTGCACCTTGCTGCCCCACTCACCGTATGGATGGTGTAGGACTGGACCCGTGCAAGGGGAAACAATTTTGTCATGGACCTAGTTCTCTCTCTTCACAGAATCACAGAGCAATAAGGGTTGGAAGGGACCTGCCAAAATCACAGGATCACAGGATGTCAGGGGTTGGAAGGGACCTCTATGGATCACAGGCTTAGAGGCTCACAGGCTAACAAGATATTGTAGAATCATAGAATGGTTTAAATTGGAAGAGACCTCAAAGATCATCCAGTTCCAACCCCCCTGTGCCATAGGCAGGGACACCTCCCATTAGATCAGGATGCTCAAGACCTCATCCAGCCTGACCTTGAACACATCCAGGGAGGGAGCAGCCACAACCTCCCTGGGCAACCTGTTCCAGTGTCTCACCACCCTCACTGTAAAGACCTTTCTCCTAACATCCAGTTTAAATCTTTGCCAGTTTGAACCCATTCCCCCTCAAACTGTTGTTACAAGACCTTGTGAACAGTCCCTCTCCAGCCTTCCTGTAGGCCCCCTTCAGTTGCTGGAAGGTTGCCATAAAGTCTCCTCGAAGTCTTCTCCTCTCCATATTAGGGGTTGGAAGGAACCTCCATGGAACACAGGATCTCAGGGTATTAGGGGTTGGAGAGGACCTCCACGGATCACAGGATCACAGGATGTTAGGGATTGGAAGGGACCTCTGTGGAATACAGGATCACAGGATGTTAGGGATTGGAAGGGACCTCCGTGGAATACAGGATCATAGGATGTTAGGGATTGGAAGGGACCTCCACGGATCGCAGGCTCACAGGATGTCAGGGGTTGGAAGGAACCCAAAGAGATTGAGTCCAACCCCCCTGCCAGTGCAGGACCATAGAATCCAGTTCAGGTCGCACAGGAACACATCCAGAAAGAGCCTGAAAATCTCCAAAGAAGGAGACTTCACAACCTCTCTGGGCAGCCTGTGCCAGTGCTCCTTATCTCTTACAGTAAAGTTCTTCCTCACATTGAGGTGCAACTTCTGTGCTGTAGTTTATCCCCATTGCTCCTCGTCCTATCACAGGGTGCAATTGAGAAGAGTTTGTGCCCTCCCTCTTGACCTCCAGCCCTCAGATATTTATAAACATTGATTAGATCCCTTCTAAGTCTTTTCTTCTCCATATTAAGCAGCCCCAGGTCCCTCAGCCTCTCCTCACCAGGCAGTGCTCCAATCCCTTCATCCAGTCCAACCCTCCCTTACTAGAGCAGGATCACCTAGGGGAGGTCACACAGAACTCATTCAGGCAGGTTTGGAAACTCTTCCAGAGAAGGAGATTCCACAACCTCTCTGAACAGGCACTGTTAGCAGAAAACCTCCCAAATTAAAGCCAGGCAGTGCAAAGGGTTAAAAACCACGAGTGTCCTTCCTGCATAGAACAACCACTAATCAACCCCCTTAAAAATCCCTCTCAGTGGATGTATATTTAATGGAATTTGAGACATGGATGAATGGCTTTATGAAATACCACATCCAAAAGACCCTTTTCAGACTTGCAAATCTGAGGTAATTTCAAAGAGAGTTTTCATTGCTCTGGCAAAATCCTTAGTTTAAGTGTGAACTAAATCCACAGCCTTTATTTTGGGGGAGGGGTGGGGGTAAATTGCTCATAGAATATTCCATATTGCAGTAACCTGCTATGCCCTACCCCTCCCTGACCCAGGATTCAAGCAGGATTTGAGAGTAATTCTTAGCAGAGCCTTAAAAAAAATTAGATTCTGCCCATCTTTGATGCCCAGGGCAAAAGGCAGCAGAAAAATAATCCCCACCCATGCATAAGCCATGAAAATTCAGTGGGTCAGATAAATCACCGCTGGAAATTTCTTCTGTCACAGACACTGCTCAGTGGAGCCCAAGGAAGCATCTCGCTGCATGAGGAAGTGCAAATGTCACAGCATAAAAGAGAATGGCACAATAACTCAGAGACAGAGATTGTAGCTGAGCTAGGAATTTCCATCCCCAGAGCACCAAAGAAACAAAACCAAACAAAACCAAACAAACAACCCCCCCCCCCAAAAAAAAAAACCAAAGAAACCAACAAAAAATCCTGCCACATAAAACCAAAAAACTAACAAAATATCCCCCCCCAACCCCCAAAAAACCCCAACAAAACAAAAACCAAAAAGGAATATTTTAAACAAAATTAAACAGGAAACATCCTCAAGAGAGGTTCCCAACTCCCCTTCCACCTACCTCCCACCACCCAATCTCCCAGCTGGCTGCAGGCTGTGAGGCCATCCAGAGAGACCTGCACAGACAGAGCTGGGCACAGAGGAACCAAAGGAGGTTCAACAAGGACAAGTGCAGAGTCCTACACCTGAGGAGGAAGAATAAACTGCAGCAGGGCAGGTTGGGAGGTGACTGCTGGAGAGCAGCCCCAAGGAGAGGGAGCTGAGAGTGCTGGGGGAGAACATCCATGGCACAGCAATGTGCCCTGATGGCCAAGAAGGCCAATGGGATCCTGGGGTGTATTAGGAATAGTGTGTCCAGCAGATCAAGGGAGGTTCTCCTCCCGCTATACTCTACCCTGTTGAGATCTCATCTTGAGCACTGCCTTCAGTTTTGTGCTCCCCAGTTGAAGAGGGACAGGGACCTGCTGGAGAGGGTCTATGGGAGGGTTGTGAGGATGCTGAGGGTACCGCAGTACTGATGAGGAGAGGCTGAGGGACCTGGGGCTGCTTAGTCTGCAGAAGAGAAGACTGAGAAAAGATTTAATCAATGCTATAAATATCTGAGGGCTGGGGGTCAGGAGGGGGTGGACAGGCTNGGTCAGGAGGTGGTGGACAGGCTCTGCTCACTGCTCCCTGGGATAGGACAAGGAGCAATGGATGGAAGCTCCAGCACAGGAGGTTGCAGCTCAACACAAGAGGCAACTTCTTGACTGGAAGAGTCCCAGAGCACTGGCACAGGCTGCCCAGAGAGGTTGTGGAGTCTCCTTGTCTGGAGCCTTTCCAGGCCTGTGTGGATGTGTTGCTGTATGCCCTGAGCTAGATTATCTGGTCCTGCTCTGGCAGGGGTTAGGAAGTTCTTCAGCATGAGGGTGGTGAGAGCCTGGAATGAGTTGTCCAGGGAGATGGTCAAAGCCTCATTCCTGGAGGTGTTTAAGGCCAGGCTGGATGAGGCTCTGTGACAGCCTGAACTAGTATGAGGTGTCCCTGCCTAATGCAGGGGGGTTGGAACTAGATGATCCTTATGGTCCCTTCCAACCCTGACTGATTCTATGATTCCATGATTCTATGTTTCTATGATTTTATGATTCTGTGATTTTATTATTCTATGATTTTATGATTCTGTGATTTTATTATTCTATGATTTTATGATTCTATGATTTTATTATTCTATGATTTTACAATTCCATGTTTCTATGATTTTATGATTCTGTGATTTTATGATTAAATTATTCTATGTTTCTATGATTTTATCATTCTATGATTTTGAGTCTCTGTTTCTATGATTTTATCATTCTATGATTTTGAGTCTCTGTTTCTATGATTTTATCATTCTATGATTTTATCATTCTATTATTTTCTTATTCTATGATTTTATGATTCTATGATTTTATGATTAAATGATTCGATGCTTCTATGATCTTATGAGTCTATGATTTAGTTGCAGTAGGAGAGATTTAGATAATACCTGCAGTCCCTTCCAACCCTGACTGATTCTGTGATTCTCTGATCGTTGTGTGGATCTCATCTCTCTTTTGCACTGGGGAGGAAGAACAATCCTTGTTAATGCAGCACAACATCTTTGCAAACCCACCTAGGTTTAGTGACACATTTGGCTGCTGGCAAGAAGCCAGCTGAAGGCCTAGCATCCTCCTGGTGGGCTTGCTGGTGAGTGAAGAAGGCAGCTGGTGCTGCATGAGTGGGGAACTGGCTCTCAAAGTCCCATATTGTCACGCCTCTCAGCCTGCCAGCAGCTGATCACCCAACCCCTCCACAAAACTTCCCAACAGAGCAGAGGCAAAGGAGCCAGCAGTGAAGAAAGAAGGGAAGAGCAAAGGGATCTGTGCCAGTCATCCTCTCCTCAGGGGTACCCAGGCAGCCGTGCCCATATTGATTCATCCACATCCCACTGAGGGCACGCAGCAAGATGCTGGATGCTGAGCTCACAGAGCACTCTGCTCCCCATCCTGCATCCACTTGAGGACCACCCACACTCCCACCCTCCTCTCCCCTTACTCATGTGATAGGCTCTCCAATTAACGTAGCTGATTAATTAGCCAGATTGTGTGGTGGCATGATTGACAGCAGCTTTTTTTTTTCTCTGTCCTAAAATGTTCTCCATTACCACCCTTTTCTTGCAGACTTTTCATCTTCTTAAAGCACTTCTTCTTTCACTTGATCAAAAATCACATTCTGTGCTTCTGTGCTCCACAACCTCCCTGGAGGTGTTCAGGACCAGGCTGGATGAGGCCTTGAGTGACCTGTTCTAGTGGGAGGTGTCCCTACCTATGGCACAGGGGGGTTGGAAGTGCATAAGTTTTGAGGTCCCTTCCAAACTAAACCATTCTATGATTCTATGATTTACATTGGGCAAATTAATTCTGAGCTGTGCCTTTTTGGGGAAAACTGGTGGCAGATGCCTTGGCCTGCTTGGAAGCCCTGCCTGGATGCCCTGCTTGGAAGCCCTACCTGCAAACCCTGCCTGCAAACCTTGCTTGGAAGCCCTGCCTGCAAGCCCTGCATGGAAGCCCTGCCTGCAAACCCTGCCCACAAACCTTGCTTGGAATGTCTGCTTGGAAGTCCTGCCTGCACACCCTGCCTGCAAACCTTGCTTGGAAGCCCTGCCTGCAAGCCCTGCTTGGAAGCCCTGCCTGCAAGCCCTGCCTGGAAGTCCTTCTTGGAAGCCCTGCCTGCAAACCCTGCCTGCAAGCCCTGCCTGGAAGTCCTTCTTGGAAGCCCTGCCTGCAAACCCTGCCTGAAAGCCCTGCTTGGAAGTCCTTCTTGGAAGCCCTGCCTGCAAGCCCTGCCTGAAAGCCCTGCTTGGAAGTCCTTCTTGGAAGCCCTGCCTGCAAACCCTGCCCGCAAACCCTGCCTGCAAACCCTGCCCGCAAACCCTGCCTGCAAGCCCTGCTTCCCCTCAGCTGACCTCCTGCAGATTTTCTCATGAGTAATTTAGGAAATAGGTGGAGCAGTCAGAGCTGCAAGGAAGCAGTGGAGAAGGCATGGCATCTTCCCAATGGTGAGAAAATCCAAAGTCAAGCAGCTGTTAGGAGAACCTCCACCCTTTCCTCCGAGATAAGCTCCACTGCTGGACACCAGAGCAGAGACAATGAAGGAGAACAGCCAGGGTGGGGTGTGGTTTCCTCCTCCTTCCCTCTCCCGGCTCTGAGCTCTGGGAATAGCATTTGCAAAGGTTGCAAGCCCTTGGCTGGCTTCCCTGCCCCACTTTTGTCTGCTGAGAAGCCTCCCCAGCTCAGCAGAGCGAGTGTGCTCTCCTGGAGCCCAGCCAGCCCCTGGCACATGCAGCATCAACATGCCACTGCCTCCTCCAGTGCAACTGCATCTGCCTGCTCCCGGCAGCTGGTGCAAGGCTTGAGGTGCCCAAGGGCAGAGATGCCCCCAATGGGTTTGCCTGTGGAAATGGGGGGCTGCCAGGCACTGCTGCTGGGGGGAAATGGGAGGGAGCTTTAGAGGGACCAAACTGAACCTAAACCTGACATCTACAGCAAAGGCAGTGTCTGAAGGGGGCCTACAGGAGGGCTGGAGAGGGACTATTGACAAGGTCTTGTTATGACAGGACAAGTGGTAACAGGTGTAAAGTGGCTGAGAGGAAATTTATACGGGATATTAGGAGGAAGTTCTTTACACTGAGGGTGGTGAGACACTGGCACAAGTTGCCCAGGGAGGTTGTGGCTGCTCCCTCCCTGAAGGTGTTCAAGGCCAGGCTGGATGAGGCCTCAAGTGACCTGTTCTTCAAGTGGGAGGTGTCGTTGCCTATGGCACAGGGGGGTTGGAACTAGATGAGCTTTGAGGTCCCTTCCAACATAAACCATTCTGATTTTATGATTTCGAGCAAGGTCCTTCTGCTGGGTGTGTTTCACTTTTAGCATAGAATAGA
>VWZI01015061.1:135517-184751 GCA_013396835.1 Psilopogon haemacephalus | reverse complement strand
ATTAGCCAGTCCAACCTATCCCCCAGCCCTATCCAATCAACAAGACCATGGCACTAAGTGCCCCATCCAGGCTTTACTTGAACACCTCCAGGGATGGAGGTTCCACCACCTCCCTGGGCAGCCCATTCCAATGCCAATCACTCTCTCTGCCAACAACTTCCTCCTAATATCCAGCCTAGACCTCCCCTGGCACAACTCGAGGCTGTGTCCCCTCATTCTGTTGCTGGTTGCCTGGGAGAAGAGCCCAACCCCACCTGGCTACAACCTCTCTTCAGGACAAGTTACAACCCTCCTTTAGGACAAGTTACTTGAACACTTCAGAGCTGCCAGCTCTATTTTTGGCTGCTTCAAGCTGGAGCAAGTGCCATAGTAGGGAGGAGGGAGGAAAAAAAATACTTACTAAAGCTCAAGCAATAAGATTCTTCAGATTTTCTTAGCAGCTTGTTGACAGCTTTTAGCTGCTGAAGTTTAAATATTGCAGGGCAATAAAAAAAAGGCTATTTTGGAGGCTGGTGGGGGGCAGCCAACAGCTTGAATAGCCTTTTCTGCCAGTCCTGCAGAGATGAAATGCTTGGAACTTTCCACACACAGGGAAAGAAAAGGGATTTCAATTACCTAAGGCATTAGCTTTCTAATTACCAAAACAGAAAGAGAACAGCCTTAGCAACCTCTGCAGCCTGCAGAAGAGAAGGCTTCCAGGAGATGTTGGAGTGACCTTCCAGTATCTAAAGGGGGCTACAGGAAGGCTGAGGAGGGACTATTGACAAGGTCTTGTAATGCCAGGATGAGGAGGAATGGGTTTAAAGTGGCAGAGGGGAGATTGAAACTGGATGTTAGGAGGAAGTTCTTTGCAGTGAGGGTGGTGAGACACTGGCACAGGTTGCCCAGGGAGGTTGTGGCTGCTCCCTCCCTGGAGGTGTTCAAGGCCAGGTTGGATGAGGCCTTGAGCAACCTGTTCTAGTGGGAGGTGTCCCTGCCTATGGCACAGGGTGGGGTTGGAACTGGCTGAGCTTTGAGGTCCCTTCCAACCTAAACCATTCTATGATTCTGTATTTAGAGATGGACACTGGCACAGGTTGCCCATTTTCTGCATTGTCTAACATGAAATAGAATTGCAGACCTGGCCCCCATATGACTGCCCTGCTGCATGGAACATGAGGAATAGTACAACAGTGGTGGGGGAAAGAGCTGTGGTTTACACCTGGGAAGGAGTTGGTTCCTGCAGGCTTCTCCACATGTAGTCCAAAAGTTAGCAAAAGAGAGAGAATTAATCCACAGTTAGCCAGGGAAAACTGAGGCTACCACATTCGGTTGTATGGAATCAGGATGCAGCAGATGTGCTCCTTATCCATGATGTATTTCAGAGTGGTTTCAGACAGCAGTGATCACAGAATCACAGAATGTCAGGGGCTGGAAGGGACCTCCAAAGCTCATCCAGTCCAATTCCTCATCAGAGAAGGATCTCCTCTAGCAGATCACACAGGAACACGTTCAGGTAGGTTTGGAATATCTCCAGACAAGGAGACTCCACAACTCCTCTGTGCAGCCTGTTCCAGTCTTCTGTCACCCTCACAGGGAAAAAATTCCTCCTCATGTTTAAATGAAGCTTCCTATGCCTCAGCTTCCACCCAGTGCCACTTGTCCTGTCATCAGGCATCACCCAGCAGAGCCTGGCTCCAGCCTCCTGCCACTCACCCTGCACATATTGAGAACCATTACTGTGGTCACCTCTCAGGCTCCTCTTCTCCAAGCAGCACAGCCCCAGCTCCCTCAGGCTCTCCTCCTAACAGAGCTGTTCCATTCCCTTCAGCATCATCTTTGTGGCTCTGTGCTGGACTCTCTCCAGGAGTTCTATGTCCCTCTTGACATGAGTGGCCCAGAACTGGACACAGTACTCCAGATTTGGCCTTATCAGGGCAGAGTAGAGGGGCAGGAGAACCTCTCTCGACCTACTAACCACAGCCCTTCTAATCCAGCCCAGAATGGCATTGCCCCTCCTGGCCATGAGAGCACATTGCTGGCTCATGGTCAACCTCCCATCCACTAGGACCCCCAAATCTTTGCCCCCTTTGCTGCCTTCCAACTGATGCTGTCAGGCAATGCTCATTGCAGGTAAGAGATGGGTGCTGTGGGAAGGAGATGCTCTCTTTCTAGCAAGCACTGCTCTGAGGAGCAACAATCTGGAATTTAAAAACAATCAATGAGTCATCAGGACACCACGGGAAGCTTTGTCCCTCAGCAATGAGGGTTTCTGACTTGAGGGAGATGTAGTTCTTTGTGTGTCTTAACTCCAGGAGCTGGCTCTCATGAAATACCTCAATGCTCAGGATAGAAAGGCTGCAGATTTCCAGCTCTGATCAACTCAACCCCAAGAGAAGGCAGAGAGGATTTGCTGATGGAAGAAGACAAGGAGGCATTTGGCAGGAAAAAAAAAAAAAACCAAACCCAAAACCAAAACAACAACAACCTCAAGGTTTACATCAAGGTTTACAACTGCAAATTTGCCTTTCAAACACAGACCTTGTACATCCCACTGCAGGTTTCCTGTACTAGTAACACTCCTACAGGTTTTGGATTACTACTGCAAAACAGTAACAACCCCACGGGCAGGACTCCACAGCCTGCTGTATTCTGAGGGCCTCTGCAGCCATGCAGAGGATCTTTTACAGTTAGAGACATTGCACCTGCCTGAACAGGGTCAGAGGCACAAACTGCTACAGTCCAGGGACTGCACAGAGTTGCCCTGCTCACTGGTTAAGGGTGAAGTCAGCCTGGCACTAACTGTTAAGTGGAAAGCCCCTGTTGAGTTTCTGTGGAGGGAAGCAACAGCAAGAGAGGCTGTGGGGCTCATCCAAGAGGCGATGTGGAGTTCACCCAAGAGAAGATGTGGGGTTCAGAGTCTATTTGGCTCATAGAAGAGAAGCTGTGGGGTTCATCCAAGAGAAGTTGTGGGGTTTATCCAAGAGAAGATGTGGGGTTCATTCAAGAGAGGCTGTGGGCTTCATGCAGGAGAGGATGTGGGGTTCATTCAAGAGAGGATGTAGGGTTCAGGGGCTGTGGTGCTCATCCAAGAAGGGATGTGGGGTTCATGCAAGAGAGGAATGTGGGGCTCATCCAAGAGGGGATGTGGAGTTCACCCAAGAGAAGATGTGGGGTTCAGAGTCTATTTGTCTCATAAAAGACAAGCTGTGGAGTTCATCCAAGAGAGGCTGTGGGCTTCATGCAGGAGAGGATGCGGGGCTCATCCAAGAGGGAATGCAGGGTTTAGAGGCTGTGAGGCTCATCCAAGAAGGGATGTGGGGTTCATCCAAGAGGGAATGTGGGGTTCATCCAAGAGGGAATGTGGGGCTCATCCAAGAGGGGATGTGGAGTTCATCCAAGAGAAGATGTGGGGTTCAGAGTCTGTATGGCTCATAAAAGAGAAGCTGTGGGATTCATCCAAGAGAGGCTGTGGGCTTCATGCAGGAGAGGATGTGAGGCTCATCCAAGAGGCAATGTGGGGCTCATCAAGAGAGGATGTGGGGCTCATCCAAGAGGGGATGTAGGGTTAAGGGGCTGTGGTGCTCATCCAAGAAGGAATGTGGGGTTCATCCAAGAGGGGATGTGGGGCTCATCAAAGAGGGGTAGCAGGGTTTATTCAAGAGGGAATGTGGGGCTCATCAAGAGAGGATGTGGGGCTCATCCAAGAGGGCAGGTGGGGTTCATCACATCTCCCAGTGAAGCCAAAACATGCTGCAGTCTGCTTTGCAGTGCTAAACTGGAAAAAAAACCCAGAATTGCAGTGATAAGGCCTCTCACTGAAACGAACAGCAAAGCTCCTGCTCCTGTTAGTGATGCTGGATGAAACCAGGAAACGAGCAAAAAAACCCAAAACACAACACAACAAAAAAAGAAACTCCCCCAAAAAACAAACCCCCAAACCACTTAAGCCTTGCTTTTTTTTTTTTTTTTTAAATCCTTCCAAAATAACCATAGGAAGTAGAAGAAACATGACTCAAAGCCAGACTTTTCCTTCTAAGGCCCAGCTTCCTTCCTTAAGCCGTTGAGAGAAGTTTCAGCTACCGCAGCTCTCTGAGCAGAGGCTTTCTTTGTTCTCCTGTTGTTAGGAAAACTCCACCAAGAAGTGCATGGCCTCTAGAACAGACATCCTGGGGTCAGGCAGGTCAGACAGGTCAGGCAGGGAATACAGGATCTTGTTGCTCTAGGATGCTAATCTATCCCAGAAAGCAGGATGCAGGATTTACCCTCTCACATGAGAGGCGAGGACTCTAAGGCAACGTTCTGGCACAGGAGCCAATTTTAACCACAGAACCCAGCCCAGGCAGCAAATCTTTTGGCTTTGGTGAGGCCACACCCCGAGTGTTGTGTTCAGTTTTGCCAATTTGAGGCTAATTGGAATATTTTAATGAGAAAAAATAGATTACAGGCTATGAAAAAAAAAACAAAACAAACCCAAACGAAAAACAAAGGTGATGCCTACTTCACTCATAGGTTTACTGAGATGTACTAAAGCAAGGACACAGCCTTGGGCATCACCCAGCAGAGCCTGGCTCCAGCCTCCTGTCACTCACCCTGCACATATTGAGAACCATTGCTGAGGTCACCTCTCAGTCTCCTCTTCTCCAAGCAGCACAGCCCCAGCTCCCTCAGGCTCTCCTCCTAACAGAGCTGTTCCTTTCCCTTCAGCATCATCTTTGTGGCTCTGTACTGGACTCTCTCCAGCAGTTCTATGTCCCTCTTGAACTGGGGAGGGGGGGGCCCAGAACTTGCTGAAGACATTTTGGAATCACTACTAAAACATTTTCCATTACCAAAGGTTTTGTTAAGCAATTAATTTATGAGAAAAGCTGAAACCCCTTAAGCAGCATCTCAGTAGAGCTCAGATGATGACAGAGAAAAGCTTTCACCAGCCATGCAGGATTCTAGCAGTGATTACAAGGGTTTCCCATTCCTTTTCCAGACAACTAACTCTTTTCTCTGTTTATTACTTCTGGTGCCAATTCATGCTCCTAGTCAGGCCAGAAGGCATGTCACAGGGGAGCTAGAGATACTCTGAAGGAGCAGGCAGCTGGGGGTAGTGGCTGACTCATATCTCTCTGCCCTGGGAATCCCCAGCCTTTATATTTCCCCAGACTGAGCAAATGTTAATTTCCACAGGCAGGTTAAATTCTCCTTGAGTTAAAAAAGCTGTTAAAGAGCTGTTTCCAGGGCTCTAACCCACTGGGAAGTGTGAAACCAAGGAGAATTGCACCAAAGAGTCCTCTTGCCCATTCTGCAAGGCAATGCTGGAACTTTTCCTCATCTGCTCTCCATTCTTATGGGCTCCCCAACCCCTACAGAGCAGTAACAGGCACCACTTTAATGATGCTGTGATTACAAATACTGTGTGCTGCCAGCTGAGTTTAGCCTTGCAAATCAAGTAAGACAAATGTCCTGGAGAGATGCAGGAAACCAGAAAAACCTCACATTGTTATTATTGAAGTCATAGGTCTGACTCCAGTTTGTCAGGTTAGGTAGACCCCCTACTCAAGATCATTTTGCTAGGTTAGGTGGCCCTCTACTCAAGATCATTTTGCTAGGTCATGTTGCCCTCCACTCAAGATCATTTTGCTAGTTTATGTGGCTCTCTACCCAAAATCATTTTGCTAGTTTATGGGGCTCTCTACCCAAAAGCAGTTTGCTAGGTTAAGTGGCCCTCTACTCAACATCATCTTGCTAGGCCTACTACCCAAGTTCATTTTGCTAGGTTAGGTGGCCCTGCACTCAAGATCATTTTGCTAGGTCATATTGCCCTCCACTCAAGATCATTTTGCTAGGTTAGGTGGCCCTCTACCCAAGATCATTTTGCTGGGTTATGTGGCCCTCTACTCAAGATCATAGCAAAGCATAGGGATGCTGTAAATAAAACATCAATTTACTCAAGTTTAAGAAGACTCCTGATACCATTGACAGCCATGGCAAGCTCTGAGGTATAGGAGGTATAGGCTAGATGTTAGGAAGAAGTTCTTCACAGAGAGAGTGATTAGCATTGGAATGGGCTCTCCAGTGTGGTGGAGTTGCTGTCCCTGGAGGTGTTCAAGAACAGACTGGATGGGGCACTTAGTGCCATGGTCTAGTTGATTGGCTAGGGCTGGGTGCTAGGTTGGACTGGATGA
Organism: Psilopogon haemacephalus; assembly: GCA_013396835.1. Taxonomy (NCBI): domain Eukaryota; kingdom Metazoa; phylum Chordata; class Aves; order Piciformes; family Megalaimidae; genus Psilopogon; species Psilopogon haemacephalus. The sequence continues at coordinate 178,596 of VWZI01015061.1, read as the reverse complement.
GCTTGGAGGTCTCTTCCAACCTGGCTGATCCTATGATTCTATGAGGAAAGCTGGAGCATCCTCAGGTGTGCCCAAAAGATGCAATAAAAGATTTAGCAAAGGACACCAGTTGAAGAGTCTCTAGGAGGATCTGCAGTGACATTATTGCCCAGGACAAGCTTGAATCCTTTGCTTAATTCTAGTAATTACTGAGCCTTGTGATTTATAAGGTATCTCCCAGACTGTGACAAGGCAAGGTCACTTGGAATTGATAACACACTGCTAATTGCAGCAGTTTGTCACTCGCTGAGGAGGAGCACAGGTCAGCTCAGGATATGTCACTGAACCGAGGTGTTTGTGCCTCTTGGAGGTGCCAGTTGTCTGCAAAAACTGGCTGCAGCTGGCACGCTTAGCCTGCAGTCATCTGCTCCCACCAGCACCAAGGTGTGGGCACTTGATGGATGCACACAGATAGCTGTGTTGGCATCTGGCCTTTGGGATGCTCCCTGTCCCAGGAGGCACACACACTTGGTGTCACTTTCCTGGCTGATTGGAAGAGATGCTGTGCAGCACAAAACCTCCAAAGGCTCCCCATGTCACTTGAACTCTCCTTTGAAACAGCATCTCTGTGGATGCAAGTTGTACAGATGTAAGTTGCATGGATAAAAGTTGCACGAATGTAATTTGCACAGATGTAAGTTGCAGAAATGTAAGTTGCATGGATGTAAGTTACATTTGTGCAACTTACATCCATGGAAGTGGCATGAATGCAGTTGCATGAATGCAAGTTGCAAAAATGTAAGTTGCATGGATGTCAGATATAAGTTGCATGGGTGTAAGTTGCACAAATGTAAGTTGCATGGATGGAAGCTGCAGCACAGGAGGTTCCAGCTCAACACAAGGGGGAATTTCTTTCCTGTAAGGGTCCCAGAGCACTGGCACAGGCTCCACAGAGAGGTTGTGGAGTCTCCTTCTGTGAAGCCTGTGGATGTGTTCCTGCGTGCCCTGAGCTAGATTGTCTGGTCCTGCTGTGGCAGGGGGCTTGGACTTGACGACCTCTTTGGGTCCCTTCCAACACCTGACATCCTGTGATCTCTGCCTCTTTGTGTCCCCCAGGAGAAGCCCAATCTAGTTCTGAGGTGTCTTCCCTACATCAATCCTCTACCACCTGCCTTCTCTGCACATCCCAGACTGGCTACCAGCTGGAACAGTACAACATTAACAAAGGCTCTTGGTCCCTGCTGCCTCAGAGAGTTTGGATGCTGTGTGTAATCAATTAACACAGTCTAAAGGAACAAAAAGCTTTCATCAAAAGCAAGGCTGCAATCAACCTAAATTTATTTGTAGTATCAAAGATATCATTTACTGTGCCAGTGGGGAAACATGGAGAAATCACAGCAATGCATCTGTCAGTCTCTATCAGGAGAAGACAGCCACTTCTGCCTTGAAATTGTGATTTTTGGCTTTGAAGCCTGTGGTAGATCACTTCTTGCTCTGGAGCAGGAGCAGACAATCAGAGCCAGCAGCTCAGGGGCCCCAAGAACAGCTCCAAGTTTGTGAGAGTTACATTTTAGTACCAACAGAAATCATCATGCCAGGGCTGAAGTACTATACAATCAAACCTGAGAAGAGCAGGGAAGTGGGATTTGTCCTCTTCACATTAATTTTCTAATCGTTATTCATCATTCCTAGTAATACAAAGGATCATGGCATGGCTGAGGTTGGAAGGGACCCCAGAGATCATCTACTCCTAGCTCCACACTGGGCAGGAATGTCTCTCAGCTAGACTCAGCTGCTCAAGGCTTTGAACAACCCCAGGGAGGAGGAAGCCACAACCTCCCTGGGCAGCCTATTCCAGAATCTCACCACCCTTATACTGAAGAACTTCTTCCTAAGATCCTGTCTAGCCCTGCTCTGTCTCAGCTTCAAACCATTCTCCCTTGCCCTGTCTCAACACCCTCATGAAAAGTCCCTCTGCAGCCTTCCTGAAGGATCCCTTCAGGTACTGGAAGGCAGCTCTAAAGTCCCCCCACAGAGTCTTAGAATCATAGAATGGTTTAGATTAGAAGAGACCTCAAAGATCATCCTGTTCAAACCCCCTGCCATAGGCAGGGACACCTCCCACTAGATCAGGGCGCTCAAGACCTCATCCAGCCTGGATGAGTCTTCTTTTCTCCAGGCTGCACACCCCCAGCTCCCTCAGCCTATCCTCACAGCAGAGGTACTCCAGCCCTTGGATCATCTTTGTGGCCTCCTCTGAAGTCCTTCTTATGCTGGACACAGAACTGAACACAGTATTTGAGGTGGGGCCCCAGCAGAACACAGCAGAGGAGTAAATTCCCTCTCTTCCCCTGATGCCCACACTCCTCTTGCTGCAGCCCAGGATGTATCACAAAAAGAAAAGAAGCAGCAAACCATTCTCACAGCTGAGGGGCCAGTCACAGAATCATAGAATGTCAGGGGATGGAAAGGACCTTGAAAGGTCATCTAATCCAAACCCCCTGCCAGAGCAGGATCACTCTCAACTCTGCTGCTTAGAATAGATTTGGCTTAATTTCTAGAGAATGTGATGAATCATTGTCTGGAGCTTTAAAAAAAAAAAAGAGCACTAAAAGAAAAATTCTTTTCCGTTTCACAGCACTTTTCTTTTTACCAGAAACAGCCTCACTTCTGTTTTGTTGTCACAGTGGTACCATGCTGAAGAAACATGGAGAGGGACAGCAAACAGCAGCTCTCTGAGCTTTCCAGAGATAGGCAAATCTAATGCTAATACAATGATTTGCACCTGTACAATAGTTCACTTGAAAGATATCATTGGAGACTGACCTGTTGGCAGCTCCTTCCCACTGCATCCATCTCCTGCCTCTAATGGGGATTGCCTAACAGCATCAGCTGGAAGGCAGCAAAGGGGAAAAGGATCTGGGGGTTCTAGCTGATGGAAAGTTGACCATGAGCCAGCAATGTGCTCTCATGGCCAGGAGTGGCAATGCCATTCTGGGATGTTTTAGAAGGGCTGTGGCTAGTAGGTTGAGAGGGGTTACGCTGCCACTCTACTCTGCCCTGCTGAGGCCAAATCTGGAGTACTGTGTCCAGTTCTGGGCCACTCATGTCAAGAGGAACACAGAACTGCTGGAGAGAGTTCAACAAAGAGCCACAAAGATACTGAAGGGAATGGAACAGCTCTGTTAGGAGGAGAGCCTGAGGGAGCTGGGGCTGTGCTGCTTGGAGAAGAGGAGCCTGAGAGGTGACCTCAGCAATGGTTCTCAATATGTGCAGGGTGAGTGGCAGCAGGCTGGAGCCAGGCTCTGCTGGGTGATACCCAGTGACAGGACAAGGGGCACTGGGTGGAAGCTGTGGCACAGGAAGTTTCATGTAAACATGAGGAATATTTTTTTCCTTGTAAGGGTGACTGGAACAGGCTGCCCGGGTGGGTTGTGGAGTCTCCCTCTCTGGAGATATTCCAAACCCACCTGGATGCATTCCTGTGTGATCTGCTAGAGGAGATCCTTCTCTGATGAGGAATTGGACTGGATGAGCTTTGGAGGTCCCTTCCAGCCCCTGACATTCTGTGATTCTATGATCTCCTTTTAATGCTGAAGAGAGAGCTCCAAACTTACTCTTTCCTCTGGGTGGATGGAGAAACTGAGTCATGCAAAATAATCACTCTTCAGCTCTGTATTCAGCAAGGCATTTAATGAGCTGCTTAAGCCTCTCTATGTTTCATAAAGCATTTAAGCATGTCCTGTACAGGATATGCCATCAAGTTGTCAGTTGAAGAATGTATTTTCCAAAACACTGAGCACTTGGGAGCTGCAGTTAAAAAAAAAAAAAAAGAAAGAAAGAAAAAGTGTGGTCTTTAAGATAAATTTCATCCTTTTACTTCCAGCCTTGTATTTGCACTTCACTGAAGTGAATGAGTGGGTGACAGCATGGTAAGCTTAGTGGGGTTTTGCTGGCCCAAAGCTTGGAGGGGAAAGGGGGAAGACCACCCAAATTTAGGCCAAAAAAAGTCTGCAACTGGGGAAAGTCTGCTGCCCATGTGAGGACAAAGGGCTTTTTTTTCTGATCTCAATGTGTAGCATCTGTTCTTAGCTGTATAATTTTATTTTTCTTCTCACTTGCTTCCAGTGATAGGCCAAGGAGCAATGGCTGGAAGCTGCAGCACAGGAGGTTCCAGCTCAACACAAGAAGAAAAAGATAAGCAAACAAACAAGCAGATCAGGGGAGGTTCTCCTCCACCTCTGCTCTGCCTTGCTGAGGCCTAATCTTAAGTACTGATTTCAGTTTTGGACTCCCCAGTGTAAGAGGAACAGGGATCTGCTGGAGAAGGTCCAGTGAAGGGTTACAAGGATGATAAGGAGAGTGGAGCACTGCCTGATGAGGAGAGGCTGAGGGACCTGGGATGGCTTAGGCTGGAGAAGAGAAGACTGAGAGGGGATTTAATCAGTGTTTCTAAATATCTGAGGGCTGGGAGTCAGGAGTGCAGGGACAGGCTCTGCTCACTTGCTCCCTGGGATAGGCCAAGGAGCAATGGATGGAAGCTGCAGCACAGGAGGTTGCAGCTCAACACAAGGGACAACTTCTTGACTGGAAGGGTCCCAGAGCACTGGCACAGGATGCCCAGAGAGGTTGTGGAGTCTCCTTGTCTGGAGCTTTTCAAGGCCTGTGTGGATGTGTTGCTGTGTGCCCTGAGCTAGATTGTCTGGTCCTGCTGTGGTAGGGAAGTTGGACTCGCTGATCTCTTTGTGTCCCTTCCAACCTCTGGCATCCTGTGAGCCTGTGATCTTAGGCAGATTGTTAAAGGAGCTAACATAGTGCATACTTTGGAATGGGCTGTACTCTGGAATGATGAATGCTCTGCAAAGATGGAGAACTTGAGAAGAGCAATGCTCTGCGGAGAGGCAGGAAGTCAAGGACTGCATCCTGTATCCCTAAGATGCACTTCCCTTCTCCTGTCCTGTCTAACCAAGCTGTGATCCTGTGAATGGAAACGTGAAGTTGTAGATAAGGAAGATCACAGGATGTTAGGGGTTGGAAGGGACACAAAGAGATCAAAGCCCCCTGCCAGAGCTAAGATAAGGCTTTAGATCCAGATAGATCACCCCAGACTCCCCTCCTCCTCATGCTCTCAAGCCCAGAAGAGGGCATTTCAGAAGTCACATCTTCCAGCAGCCTCCTGTGCCCTTAAAGAACACACCACAGATGGATGGACCTGCATGGAGCAACAATATTTTGTCTAAGGTGAAGCCTCTCCAACTCAGCAGGGCCTATTCCCTCTTCAAAACAGCAGGTGGGTAGAATCTGCCCCAAATTATATTTGTCACTATCAAACAAGGCAGTTGTTTGCACACCTGGGAGCAAAGTGAAGACAATTAACTTCTCATATACTTGAAAAGGATGTTCTGCAGTCATCTGATTGCTTTATCTTTGGCTGGTTTTTGGTTTGGTTTTTTTCTTTTTTAACTTGCAGATTTATGTAAATAGCAATTTAGAGAGCCCAGAGGACTCCGGAGGAGGTTCAGTTTAATGCTTTGTAATTGTTTAATTGGACTGTAAACTGGCCCCTGCAGGGAGCTGAGCACAGGTACAAGTATCATACTTCATGTCCCTCCCCAAAACTGCTAATTGCTAGCTTTTGTGTAAGCAGCAGCTCCTACCCTCTCCCAGCAGCACAGCAGTTAGCACTGTTGGGTATTAAAACCACATTAAGCTGCAGCTGGGGAATGCCTTACAGTGCTTATAGCCAAGAGTGGACATATTCTACTCTGCACCCAGAGAGCAACCAGAGCCTGGGCTACAGTAAGAGCAGCGTGGGCAGCACAGAGAGGGAAGTGATCCTGCCCCTCTACTCCCAAGTTGGAACTGGATGATCTTTAAGGTCTCTTCCAACATAAACCATTCTATGATTCTATGACACTCCACACTGGTGAGGTCCCACCTGGAGTACTACATCCAGTTCTGGAGCCTCTGAGACAAGAGGGATGTGGATGTGGTGGAAGGTGTCCAGAGAAGGGCCATGAGGATGCTCAGAGGGCTGGAGATGCTCTGCTATGGTGAGAGACTGAAAGAGTTGGGGCTGTTCAGGCTGGAGAAGAGGAGGCTCCCAGGTGACCTTCTTGTGAACTTTCAGTGTCTTAACGGGGCTACGAGAAAGCTGGGGAGGGACTTTTTAGGCTGTCAGGTAGTGATAGGACTGGGGGGAATGGAACAAAGGTAGGAGTGGGTAGATTCAGACTGGAGATTAGGAAGAAGTTGTTCAGCATGAGGGTAGTGAGATCCTGGAAGGGGTTGCCCAGGGAGATGGTGGAAGCCTCATCCCTAGAGGTAATTAAGGGCAGACTGGATCATAGAATCATAGAATCAGTCAAGGTGGGAAGGGACCACAAGGATCAGCCAGTTCCAGGCCCCCTGCCATGGGCAGGGACACCCTACCCTAGATCAGGCTGCCCACAGCCTCTGCCAGCCTGGCTGCAAACACCTCCAGGAATGTGGCTCCAACCACCTCCCCGGGCAACCCATTCCAGGATCTCACCACACTCATGGTGTGATGGATGAGGCTGTGGGCAGCCTGATCTAGTGTGAGGTGTCCCTGCCTATTGCAGGGGGGTTGGAACTAGATGGTCCTTGTGGTCCCTTCCAACCCTGACTGATTCTATGATTCTATATTCACAGGCAGCAGAACCCATCCAGAGTGTACCCACTATGAATAAGCCTCAGGGAGAGCTTCTGGGCAGAAAATGCCATTAGCAGTGCAGAAAGAAGAGGTTTAGCTCAATTGCTTCACAAGCTCTGATGCACAGAAGCAGCACAAGGTGATTTAAGAGATCAGGAGCATATCTAATCCTCTAGTACAGGTACCCAGTATTTTGGAGATGTGCTCTGACCAATTCAATTCAAAACAAACCTGGATAGAGATTTCTTAGAGGCTGGCCAGAAGCCCTATAAAAGAGGAATCCAAGTTCCCCACAGAAGCAGTGAGGATATCAAGAAGCAAAAGAGAGAGAGGGCTTTATTCTCAAGTACCCTCCCCATCCCATCTTTCCATCCCCATCCCATCTTTCCCTCTCCACTGCAAGGATGAATGGGGCAAGGAGATGAAGCACTGCAAAAGGGCAAAGTGGAAAAGAAAAAAAAAAAAGGCCAGAGAACCTGAGATTATTTCTGCAGCAAGACTAACTGGCTTGGAAAATGGAACATAATGGAAAGTGCCAACTTTGCTCTCCTCTCCTCTGGTCATTTCGTTTGCCCTTCTCCCTCTCAACAAAATGAAATGGAATACATATTCTACTGTAAGCTTCTTTACAGTGCAAGCTGCAAGGAGCTGGAGGACCTCCCTAGGGGGAAATGAGCTAAGCAGTGATTGCTTCATCCTCTAATTCCAAAGGCCAGAGACTTTCATTTTCAATTTCATTTTAGCCAGGATTTTTTTCCATTATGGTTCAGGTTGCTCCTCCACACCCTTTAGTGAGTGACAAGTGTGTGCTGGGAAGTGACAGACAGACATAATGTGTGTGGCTGGTACCAGAAAGAAATATCTCAAAACCTGTTTTGTGAATAGAAAGATCTTGATGAGTTTCTGGCTTGCCTGTGTACTGGCTTAGTGTGGATCCCTGCCCCAGTAGAGCAAACTCATAGAATCACAGAATGGTTTAGGCTGAAAGGGACCTCAAAGCTCAGCCAGTTCCAACCCTCCTGTGCCACAGGCAGGGACATCTCCCACTAGAACAGGTCACTCAGGGCCTCATCCAACCTGGTCCTGAACTTCCAGGGAGGGAGAAGCCACAACCTCCCTGGAAAACCTGTGCCAGTGTCTCACCACCCTCACTGCAAAAAACTTCCTCCTAATATCCAGTTTTAATCTCCCCTCTGCCACTTTAAACCCATTCCTCTTCCTCCTGTCATTGCAAGACCTTGTGAATAGTCTCTCCCCAGCCCTTCTGTAGCCCCTTTCAGATATTGAAAGGCTACTCTAAGGTCTCCTGGCAGCATTCTCTTCTCCAGGCTGCAGAGCCCCAACTCTCTCAGCCTGTCCTCACAGCAGAGCTGCTGCAGCCCTCTCAGCATCTTGGTGGCTTCCTCTGCACTGGCTCCAACACTTCCATGTCCTTCTTGTGTCAGGGGCTCCAGAACTGCACACAGTGCTCCAGCTTGTGTCTGAGCAGAGCCAAGGGGCACAATCCCCTCTCTTGCCCTGCTGCCCACAGCTGCTCTTGCTGCAGCCCAGCACACAGTTGCTGTCTGGGCTGCACTCACACTGCAGCCTCATGTTTGAGCTTTTCATCAGCCCAGACCCCCAGGTCCGGTCCTCAGAGCTCCTCTCAGCCATTCCCCACCCAGCCTGGAGTTGTGTATTTGTGCTTGGGATTGCACTACAACACAGATATTTAGAAAGTCAGGGAAAATGAAATTGTATTTTCTTATAGTTTAAACTAAATATAACAGTATAAAGAGAATAAACTACTACAGGGGGGGGAAAAATGACCAGCACAGGAGGTTCCAGCTCAACACAAGAGGCAACTTATTGACTGTAAGGGTCCCAGGGCACTGGCACAGGCTGCCCAGAGAGGTTGTGGAGTCTCCTTTTGTGGAGCCTTTGCAGGCCTGTCTGGATGTGTTGCTGTGTGCCCTGAGCTAGATTGTCTGGTGCTGCTCTGGCAGGGGGGTTGGACTCAATGATCTCTTTGGGTCCCTTCCAAACCCTTTCATCCTGTGAACCTGTGATCCTGTGAACTTCATACTTAAAGATAACCTTTTTTTTCCCACTTCAGCATCCAGAAGGATTCTCAGGGATATTTTGATGTATGAGAAACTCTTGATTGTCAGACAATTCTTTGCTGAGACACTTAGCCAGCAAGCCTGACCCCTGGGCAAGGACCACTTGAGAACCAGCACTGGAGAGAGTAATGTCTTGGCTGAACCAGGTCACCTCATCCTGCACAGCAGTTCTGCACTATATACCAAGGTGTGCACTCTAGCACACCTGCATGCAACAGAAGCCTCATTTTGGAGGCATTACTGCAGCTCCCTACAGGCTGCAGTTAGCCAGAGGTCAGCATAGAATCATAGAATGGTTTAGGTTGGAAGAAACCTCAAGTCTGGCATGAACACAAGGAGGGGAAGTCTTAGTCAACATCCCCCCTCCCTAATTAATTATCCAAAATGTTATGTTGCATGGGCTTCATGTGATTACTAGTTAAAAGAAAAAGAAAAAAGTAAAAAAATGAAGCTGTAATCACATTATGCTTCCACAAATGGAAGATACTTTACATCTATTATTTCACATTTAGGCAATAATTGAATGTGTGAAGCGCTAATTACTGCCATGTACAGGAAACATCTGCAGCCCCAAACTTGCAGTCCCTTCTTTGTCTTAATTGGGAGGAACTCAGTCTCTCTCTACAGGGAAAGATTTTTTTTCTTTTCATTCCTTCTGTTCCCCCACTTTAAGCACACTTTGGCTTACTCTGAGCTTTAAGGGACGCGACAATTAAGCAAAGGGTTAAGGTTTTCAGGCCTTTACAATATGTGGAGATGCTGGAGGTGTCCAGAGAAGGGCCACGAGGATGCTCAGAGGGCTACAGCACCTCTGCTGTGAGGACAGACTGAAAGAGTTGGGGCTGTGCAGGCTGGAGAACTGGAGAAGAGGAGGCTCCCAGGTGACCTTCTTGTGGCCTTCCAGGATCTGAAGTGAGCTACAGAAAAGCTGGGGAGGGACTTTTTAAGCTATCAGGGAGTGACAGAGCTAGGGGGAATGGAGCAAAGCTGGAGTTGGGGAGATTCAGATTGGATGTGAGGAGGAAGTTGTTGAGCATGAGAGTGGTGAGAGGCTGGAATGGGTTGCCCAGGAAGGTGTTTGGGGCCACATCCCTGGGGGTGTTTGCAGCCAGGCTGGATAAGGTTGTGGGCAGCCTGCTCTAGGGTAGGGTGTCCCTGGGCATGGCAGTGGGGTTGGAACTAGATGATCCTTGTGGTCCCTTCCAACCCTGACTGATCTATGATTCTATTATTTCAGACAGAATATTGAAGAGGCCATGAAAAACCAGAGCTTTTTTTCCATCACTAACACACTTTAGCCTAATGCTCAGTGCTAGCTGAAGAGAAATTAAGAAGCAAGGGCAAAGGAAAGACATTGTCAAGTGAATAGGTAGAAAAAAGTGCTGCCTTCCAGCTCTGCTCTCCTCCATCTCCCATGGCTCTGGACTTGTTAGATACAGCTGAAGAGTGAAACTCAGCCTGAGAACCACCTGGCTTAGCTTGGATTAGCGCCACAATCAAGCCAGGAGTATTTTCCTCCCAGATTTCTTTGAAGGCAGTAAAAGCCTGTGGAAACAGGGAGATGGAAAGTGAAGTTGTTCAGTGGCCAAACTCGCTGCATTTGCTTTCAGCTCTCACTTCTGAGCATCACATCCAGAAGCCAAGCAGCAAGGAATAAAAAGGAGCCAACCAAATCCTGCCATCAATTTTCAGAGTATAAATCCTGAGCAGGATAATACATTTATACCTGCATAATCCCTTGGTGACTGATCAGAATAGGAACAAAGGGCAACAAAGCTGCTGAAGTGTGATGAAGCTTGTGAAGGGCCTAGAGCACAGCCCTGTGAGGAGAGACTGAGTGAGCTGGAGGTGTAAAGCTGAGGGGTGACCTCATTGCTGTCTAAAACTACCTGAAAGGAAGTTGTAGCCAGGTGGGGTTGAGCTCTTCTGTCAGGCACCCAGGGACAGAAGGAAGGGACACAGTCTCAAGTTGTGCCAGGGGAGGTCTAGGCTGGATGTTAGGAGGAAGTTCTTGACAGAGAGAGTGATTGGCATTGGAATGGGCTGCCCAGGGAGGTGGTGGAGTCCCCATCCCTGAAGGTGTTGAAGCAAAGCCTGGATGGGGCACTGAGTGCTGTTGGCTAGGACTGGGGGATAGGTTGGACTGGCTGATCTTAGAGGTCTCTTCCAATCTGGCTTTATTCTATTCTATTCTATTCTATTCTATTCTATTCTATTCTATTCTATTCTATTCTATTCTATTCTATTCTATTCTATTCTATTCTATTCTATTCTATTCTATTCTATTCTATTCTATTCTATTCTAATTATTTTCTAAATCTATTCTATGCCCTTATGCTATTCTAAAAGGCTGAGACTATCCTCCATTGCTCTGCTAAATCAGGAACAGGTCAGGCTCTCATCAAAATGTTATTCTCTATTAACACAGCCCAGGATATATTCTACTGGATTGTTGTGGCAGAGCAGGGCACTGCCCCACCGGAGGTTTGAATGAGGTGTGAACTGTGGCAGGGCACACCCAGTCCACTGCCCCACCAGAGGTGTGAATGGGGCAGGAAACGGTCTTCCTCCCTCCCCACCTCTGTCACCGGAGGCTTAGTACAATAGGTGTGAAGTGCCTTCTCCCACCCTCCATGGGCTTGAACAGGGAGGCAACAGATCACCTCAGTATATATATGGCAGCTGGACAGATTGCAGCAGGACTTGCTTGGACTTGCTTGGACTTGCAAGGACTTGCTTAGATCTTCACTGGGATCAGCACGGACCTGCACTGGGACCTGAACACGGACCTGGAGACACGAACCTCGCACGGACTTTGAGACAGTCTCCCATCTGTAAGTAGGGCAAGTTTCATGCCCAAACCTTTCCATTTTTCTGATTTTTCCTGAATTACAAGAAAAGGCATAATTGTGAAGACTTTTCCCGACCGAATTAGAACCCAAATTTAAACTAATCTACACACAGATTGTGGGTGGGGCTTTTAGAAATTATAAAAGCTACATAATTTATAATTTCAGCCTCTTCAATAGCCCACAATCAATACAATTGTTCTATTCCATTCTCTGTTCTGCTTTGACCCCAAGTGGTCCCAAACACTGTGGCATCCCCTTAGTGCCCTGTGATGCCCCTGCCTATGATGAGCTCTGCAGGCTGAACCCAGGGCCACTGGTAAACCTCAGAGGGAAATGCATTGAGTGAAGTTGTGCTGATTTCACTAGTTGAGGAAGGAAAAAATGAGACAATCTTTTTGCAACTATGCCTCACCTTTACAAGCCTTCCAATTTTTAGTACAGGCATAGGAAGTTCCATGTAAATGTGAGGAGGATTTGCTTCCCTGTGAGGGTGGCAGAAGACTATAACAGGCTGCCCAGGGGGGTTGTGGAGTCTCCCTCTCTGAATGTGTTCCTGTGTGATCTAGTCTAGGAGATCCTGCTCTGGCAGGGTTTTTGGACTGGATGAGCTTTGGAGGTCCCTTCCAGCCCCTGACACTCTGTGATTTAGCACCATTTCCTGATCCATTGCTGAACTTCTACCCTAGAAGGCAATCCATGCTACTGTGGGAAAGCACTGCCCTGGGAGCATGAGCACAAGATACAACGGGAACCAAGGTCCTCCCTCATCACAGAGCAGTGGAGCATAGCTGCTAATTCCCCAAGGACTTGTGGCTGCACATTTGCCCCAATTTCTTACAGAAGTGGCTGGTGCAGCTGCATTTCAGAGCCCAATAACCTGAGAGGTAAGGAGGGCTACTCCAGTTTGCCAGCTCAGATCAGATCCTCGGTCATCCTAGCTCGGAACAAAAGCAGCTCAGTGATGCAGACTCCTGATATTTTTGGTAGAGCACCCATCATGCATCATCTCCCAGTGTTTGTAGAGAGGCAGGCCTGCATGGCAGGGCAGCTCCCTGAAGCATAAGATTTGATTAACCTCGTTAGCTTGCTTTGCAGAGCTGCAAATGTTGTCCGACACCGCAAAATTATCTGTCCGTGTTGAAAACCCAACTGCAGTGTTCAGCCTGCTGCCCTCCCCCAGCAACAAGTCCCACAAGTAAAGTGGAACCACTGTCCTACCACACCTTGGAGTGCTTCAGTCCCTCATCCTAACCAGCTCTGGCTTCACTGATGGCAGTTCAGGCTTTCTCCTGCCACTTTACCTTTCCCCACTGAGTCCACATAGAATCATCTGTTTCAATCCTCAAAAACTGAACCATAGGAAGTTTCATTTATACATAAGGAGGTAAACTTTCACTGTGAGGGTAACAGAACCCTGGAACAGGCTGCCCAGCGGGGTTGTGGAGTCTCCCTCTCTGGAGATGTTCAAACCCCACCTGGGTTAGCTCAGGAAACTGATCTCCTGGAAGACCTTTTTCTGCCTTTTTTCTTCCCCCTCCTGGCAGATCAGCTCACTGAACTGACTCATCCAGGCTCAGCAGCAATGCTGAAGAGCCATTGCACTGCAGAAACAACTGCCCCCCACCCCAGCCTAGCATCCTGCTGCAGGATGAAAACTCTGCTGAGAAGGCTGAGCACAAGCAAGCACCAGGCAAGGCAAGGAGCAGGTTGGCTTCTCTGGGGTGAATGGGAGCAGTGTAGTGACACAAGGCTCAGGGCTCAGCAAAGTGCTTGGAGGGAAGCACAGTGTCCCTTTGGTCCCAGCCTTTATCACTCACCACCCTCCACCCTAGGGATCTGTTCTGGTGGGAGGTGTCTCTGCCTATGGCACAGGAGGGTTGGAACTGGCTGAGCTTTGAGGTGCCTTCCAACCTAAACCATTCTATGATCTAGTGTCCCAGGCAGGTGGTTTATTGGTATGTCTGGTGCCCGACTACAGGACAAGGGGCATAGGGTGGAAGCTGAGTGGGAGCTGGGGCTGTGCTGCTGGGAGAAGAGGAGACTGAGAGGTGACCTCAGCAATGGTTCTCAATATGTGCAGGGTGAGTGGCAGGAGGCTGGAGCCAGGCTCTGCTGGGTGATGTCAAATGACAGAACAAGGGGCAATGGGTGGAAACTGAGGCATAGGAAGTTTAAATTAAACATGAGGAATATTTTTTCCCTGTGAGGGTGACAGAAGACTGGAACAGGCTGGCCAGGGGGATTTTTTGAGTCTCCCTCTCTGGAGATATTCACAATCCACCTGGATGTGTTCTTGTGTGATCTGGTCTAGGAGATCCTGCTCTGGCAGGGGGGTTGGACTGGATGAGCTTTGGAGGTCCCTTCCAGCCCCTGACATTCTGTGCTTCTGTGTGATTCTTTGAAACTGAGTCAGTCCAGATCTTTACAATTTAAAGACAACAGGCAGGACTAATTTATCTGGGTTTAAAGGCCATCCACAAGCTCCACGTGCTTAAAAAGCTAAAGATTGATGAACGTGAAGCATTGTTCTCTGAAGCTTCTCCCCCAGTTATGCAGCATGATTGTGGCTGGTGATGCTCAGCAACTGTAAGAGATGTGATCTGCAGTGACATCCAGGGAAGCATGCTATTATACACCAGTTAAGTCAACACACATATGACTACTTGCATTACCAGACTGCCTGCTCCATTGTTTGTGCTCGTGGCTGACAAACTTCAGTTTTCCCACTCTAGGTTGAGCCTCACATGCATGCGTCAAGAAGCAAAGCAGTAGACCTGCCCTGACTGGTGAAGAATTTTTAACCTGAAGAACCTTCCAGTATCTGAAGGGGGCCTACAGGAAGGCTGGGGAGGGACTATTCACAAGGTCTTCTAATGACAGGATGAGGGNCAATAGTCCCTCCCCAGCCCTCCTGTAGGCCCCCTTCAGATACTGGAAGGCCACTCCAAAGTCTCCTGGAAGCCTTCTCCTCTCCAGGCTGCAAAGCCCCAAACTCTCTCAGCCTGTCCTCATAGCAGAGCTGCTGCAGCCCTCTGAGCATTTTAGTGACCTCCTCTGCACTGTCTCCAACACTTCAATGTCCTTCTTGTGTTGGGTGCTCCAGAGCTGCACTCAGCACTCCATCTTATGGTTCAAGTGTTACTGGATCCAGTGCTGACCAAGACTTCCTGAACACAAGTAAGATTTGACATCTGAACTCTGCTGAGTCCACAGGATTTGTTGTGGCAGAAGCATGCCTGACATGTCTCATAGTAGAGGTGCTGCAGCTCTCTGATCATCTTCGTGTCCCTCCTCTGCTCTCACTCCAAAAGTTCCATGTCCTTGTATTGGGGGCTCTAGAACTTTTCCTTTTCTTGCTAATTTTCACTCCACAAACCACCCCTGGATTTTTACTGGATGCTCCTTTAGACCCCTTTGGAGCTGCCTGTTGCTCTCCCTGACTGACAACAATAGGCAGTGTGAGCCTTGCTGCCGCAGGCACAGGCTCAATCAATTAGCAGCAGCAGCAGCATCCTTCTTAATCAAGGTTAATTTCTGTGGGTAGCAGTTTTCTCCGTTGGACTGTCGTCGGGTGTTTTTAGCTCTCCAATTTCATACACATTGAGCCTCCCAGCTCTCAAGGAGAGAGTTGCTAAGGTAACCAGAGCCAGCCACGTTGCTCTGCCTTCTCTCCATGGAGCTTCACTAGGGCCAATCCCTCATTTCCAGGGCGATGGAACATGGCACTTTTGGGGGATCACCTTTTGCCTAGTGACCAAATATTTTGGTCACGACGATGCTGCACTTTTTTCAGGGTGAGAAAATGTTTTTATGGACCACGTTAACCTCTTGCCCTGTTAAGAGCCAGGCACTGGCCCATGCCTTAGAATTGTAATGCCCAAGGAGTGAGACTGGGGCAGACTAATTGCTAGTGGCTGCAACACCTAAACCCAACTCAGAGGAAGTCAGTGTGCCTGGGGAGTAGGTTGTCTTGAAGGGTGTGCTGCCTTGTGAGAACAAAAGCAGGGCTGGCCCTGGATTGTTTTAGGCTGGCAGGAGGCCAAATCAGCTCTCCATGCCAAGAGCCAGGCAAAAAGCCCACTTCTGAAATAGATCTGACCTGCCTGAACCCAGGGATTTGGTATATGTTCTTTGTTCCAGTCTAGACACACAGACTAACTGCTACCTTTCATCTCCTATCTGAACGTCATTGTCTTGCTGATCTAAGAGCTACTTCGCAGCTGTTCAGAGTATTTATCAGGAGCTACTTTGGGAGACCACTTGGAGCAAACTGCTGATAGCAGACCGGTCCCTAGAGACAGTCACTAAGGACATCATGGAGAGGCTGCTGCTGGGCTCTGCTCACAGGGAACTGGAGACAGAACAAAGGGGGGATGGCCTCAAGTTGAGGCTGGGGAGGTTTAGATTGGACATTAGGGGAAAGTTTTTCACTTTGGAAGACTACTTGGAGTAAACTGCTGATAGCAGACCAGCCTCTAGAGACAGTCCCTGGGGAGAGTGAGGAGAGGCTGCTGCTGGGCTCTGCTCACAGGGAACTGGAGACAGAACAAAGGGGGATGGCCTCAAGCTGAGGCTGGGGAGGTTTAGACTGGATGTTAGGGAAAAGTTTCTCACTTTGATACAAACTGCTGATATCAGACCAGTCCCTAGAGACTTGGACATGATCTCTTCCCCAGAAGCTAAACAGCTCCCCAGCTTCATCTGGCTGAAAACACATCTGCAAACAATGCACCTTCTTTGGTTGAAAAGGTCCTGCCTGTTGTCCCAATTGTCACTACACCACTCAATAACTGTTAAGGCTGATTTCAGGACAGACATTTTTAATGGATCCCATTTTCCCTAAGTTCTTTTCCCCCAAAACTTTCCAGTCAGCCCTAAGAAAAGGTTTTCCCCAGAGTGAGTGGTCAGGGACTGGAATGAGCTGCCCAGGGAGGTGGTGGAGTCACCCAGCCTGGATGTGTTTGAATGTGGTGCTTGGGGCTATGATTTAAGGTGAATCTTGTAGAGCAGGGTTCTAGGTTGGACTTGGTGATCCTGAGGGGCTTTACCAGCCTGCACGTCTCTGCGATTTCTGTGAAATCTCCACTGTGCTTCTGCTAGCAGCTTCAGATGAACAGCTAATGTTTGGGTGAGCCCCACTTGCTAATGCCTCTTCTCCATGTGTCCAGCAGAGAGCTACTCAGTGCTTATTTCTCCAACTCTAGCAGTTAGTAACAATGCATTTTTTCCCTGTGGCTCCCTCTAAGCAATAATATTAAGAATATTAGTATATTAATATTAGTATATTAGAATGTAAGTATAATAGAATGATTTATGTTGGAAGAGACCTCAAGGATCATCCAGCTCAGCTTAGTTTCCTTTGTAAGGGCCAAAGTGATACTTGTAAGCCCTGAAAGAAAGAGCAGCATGGCAGGAATCATAGAATGCTTTAGGTTGGAAGGGAACTCAAAGCTTACCCAGTTCCAACCCCCCTGTGCCATAGGCAGGGACACCTCCCACTAGAACAGGTCGCTCAAGGACTCATCCAACCTGGTCCTGAACACCTCCAGGGAGGTTGTGGAGCACAACCTCCCTGGGCAACTTGTGCCAGTGTCTCACCACCCTCACTGTAAAAAATTTCCTCCTAACATCCTGTTTAAATCTCCTCTCAGTCTTCTCTTCTCCAGACTAAGCAGCCCCAGGTCCCTCAGCCTCTCCTCATCAGGCAGTGCTTCAGTCCCCTCATCATCCTCGCAGCCCTCTGTGCTGGTTTGAACTAATTGGAGGATTTGAGTGAGAAATTAGACTATTGGTTGAGAAATGTAAACACATGGTGTCACTTCACCAGAGCTTTACTGAGAAAGAAAAAAAAAAATGTTTTAAGAGCGTAACCCAAATATAGATAAGTGAGATGGTTTCAGGACTCGCTGGGCTGCANCTTCTCCAGACTAAGCAGCCCCAGGTCCCTCAGCCTCTCCTCATCAGGCAGTGCTTCAGTCCCCTCATCATCCTCGCAGCCCTCTGTGCTGGTTTGAACTAATTGGAGGATTTGAGTGAGAAATTAGACTATTGGTTGAGAAATGTAAACACATGGTGTCACTTCACCAGAGCTTTACTGAGAAAGAAAAAAAAAAATGTTTTAAGAGCGTAACCCAAATATAGATAAGTGAGATGGTTTCAGGACTCGCTGGGCTGCAGCTGCTCCTTGCATTGTTCCTTTTGTCTCTGTCTTTTGTAGCTGATTCTTAATAATTCTACTAACTTCTTTTCCTACTGCTAAGCCCCCGGACCATCTACCTCCACCTGTCTGCAGCATCAACAGGTGGTGAGATAAGATTGGGGAAGGGAGGGGAGGTGGTAGGGGTGGTTGGTTACCCCTCTTGGGGATTTTGATCTCTGAGGGGCTGTGGTGTTTCTGTATTACCTTTTCACTGTATATATTGTAAATATCTATTATACATTGTAAATATCTGCTTGTATATTGTGCATTGCTGTAAATATAAAGCTTCATTTATCAACTTCCAGTGTTTCTGAGTCCTAGCCTGAGTTGTTTCAAAAGGTGTGGGGGCAGCTAACTGCTACACCACCACACCCTCCCTTGGACTCTCTCCAGCAGATCCCTGCCCCTCTTCAACTCCTCCAGGGTCTTGTCTGCAAGCCAAAAGCTGCAGTCATAAGACACCAGGAGCCCGAAGGAGAAGTTTGCCCTCCTTCCTCCTCCATTAATCTCCTCGGAGGTTCCTCTGTGGTACAGACAGCTCCAGTTACACCTCATCGCTCCAGCTCTCCTGAACATCATGTCTGCCTTATTAAATAATGGATACAACACCACAGCCAGGAAGGACAGCATCTGTCAGCTGACACCCTGCTTATTGTCTTCCCTCGCCACGGGCCTTCATTGGCAGCCTGCAGCCTCTTCTCTTACAGGCAAGCAGGAGTTGTACTTAAAAGAGGTAGGATCTTTTGTGCTGGGGAAGCAAAGGCAGCTGGGCACTGGCGTGTTTTGTCATCTGGCAGTTCCTCCTGCTGTTACATCCTCACTGCTGGGATCACAAAAACCTGTCGGTGTGAACATCTGAATCAAAGTGGCTGAGATCGTGGCCAGGGTGGTTGGAAAACACAGGACTTAGGATCAGAGAATTATCTATTATAGAATAGAACAGTTAGATTTGGAAGGGACCACAAGGGTCATCTAGTTCTAACCCCACTGCCATGCCCAGGGACACCCTACCCTACATCAGGCTGCCCACAGCCTCTGCCAGCCTGGCTGCAAACACCTCCAGGGATCTGGCCCCAAACATCTCCCTGGGCAACCCATTCCAGCCTCTCACCACTCTCATGCTCAACAACTTCCTCCTCACATCCAGTATGAAATGTCCCCACCTTCAGCTCTGCTCCATTCCCCCTAGTCCTGTCACTCCCTCATAGCCTCAAAAGTCTCTCCCCAGCCTTTTTTTAGCCTCTCTTCAGACACTTGAAGGCCACAAGAAGGTCTCCTGGGAGCCTCCTCTTCTCCAGCCTGCACAGCCTCAACTCTTTCAGTCTGTGCTCACAGCAGAGGTGCTGCAGCCCTCTGAGCATCCTCGTGGCCCTTCTCTGGACACACTCCAGGAGGGACTGTGTGGTTCTCTGAGTAAGAGCTCCTCTTATTCCAGAGTGAATTCACAGTTCATGTAAGTGCAGGCAGATCAAAGGGATTCAGAGCAATCAACACATTTACATCTTGTTTGAATTTTGTTCCTTTAAAATACAAATGTAGGGCATGAACATGCACACAGGAGAGAGGTGGAGGTGCTGGAGTGGGTCCAGAGGAGGGCAAGGAAGCTGCGGAAGAGCCTAAAGAGTAAACCTTATGAGGAATGACTGAGGGAGCTGGGGATGGTTAGTGTGAGGAAGAGGAGGCTGAGGGCAGATCTCATTGGTGTCTACAGCTACCTGAAAGGACATTGTGGAAAGGCTGCTGCTGGGCTCTGCTCACAGGGAATTACAGACAGAAGAAGGGGGAATGGCCTCAAACTGAGGCTGGGGAGGTTTAGATGGGACATTAGGATTTTTTTTCCCAGAAAGAGTGGTCAAGGACTGGAATGAGCTGCCCAGAGAGGTTGTGGAGTCACCCAGCCTGGATGTTTCTCAGGGTGATTTAGATGTGGTGCTTAGATTTAAGGTGAATCTTGTAGAGTAGGGTTCTAGGTTGGACTTGGTGATCCTGAGGGGCTTTGCATGTTGCTTCTATTCTATTCTATTCTATTCTATTCTATTCTATTCTATTCTATTCTATTCTATTCTATTCTATTCTATTCTATTCTACTCTACTGTACGTTTCTGTGCTTCTGTGTGATTTGAATATGAGAAAAGCAGCCAGGGATGGGTGACACCAAGACAGAAAAGCAATATGGGACTTTAATGTTTGTAGTTCTGAGGACAGAACAGAGGTTTGGTTTTTTTTTTTAATTCCTTGTGGCATTGGCTCACTTGCCTCCTAAAAATGGAATCTACCCCTATAATAGAGACTGTGATCAGCATATGAGAGTGGGTCTGAAGCTTCATTCCAGGAGTCTCAAGGGTCCATTTAGCTGTGCATAATTGTCACTGCAGTGGAGGACAGGATTTTTATGTGCCCATTTGCAGAAGAAAGGATAACTCCTCATCCTCTGTCCTGATCTCCCTGCTCTGCTTGCACAGCACTATGATGAGGTCTGGTCCTGCAGCAGAAATTAAGGAGGGTGAGTCTCCTTTATGTGGTTACTGCAGTACATATCCAAACTGTTCTGCTGGTGCCCCTCTGCCACCCCAGCAGTTCCTGATCTTCCTCTCTTTGCAGTCAGTTCCCCCAGGCCAGGGATCCAGCTGTGATGCTTGGTTCAAGCAAGCATTCTTCCTCACTAAATAGAGCCAAGGCCCTGGCAACAATCCCCTTTGTGCTTATTTGAGGCTAACTGGAATCTTTTAATGAGAAAAATTAGACTATAGGCTGTGAAAACACTGCTGATGTCCACTTCATAGTTTTACTGAGATGTACTAAAGCAAGGACATAAACATAGATAAGACAGAGTTGCTCTGCTCTGAGCTCTGCCTGTTGGTCTCTTTCCCTCTCCTGGCCTTCCAGCTGGATCTGTGTAACCCAAATGAACAATTCCTGCTTCTAACCCCCCTGGCTGATCTTTCCTGTTTACCTAGCACGTAAGGTAGATTCTGGGATAAGACTGGGATGTGGGGGGAAGGTGGGAGGGTGGTTGGGAACCCCTTTTGGGGACTCTGATTCCTGGGAGGGGTTTGGTGTTTCTGTATTACCTCTTTACTGTATCTAGCTGTAAAGATCTGTAATGTATTGTAACTATCTGCTTGTATATTGTGCTGAGTTGTGAATATAAAGCTTCAGTCCTTAACTTCCAGCTGGCTGAGGAATTCAAACATGGGTGGGGGGATGCAGGTATCTCCCAAACCATCACACCCTTACTGTGATTTTGGGAGGATGCAGCATTCCCTCAAATCACATCACTCAGCCTTTCGCTTGCCCCCATCCAACCCCATAGTGGGAGATGGGGCTGGCAAGATGTGGGTGCAAAGCTCAGTAATATAGAATCATAGAATGGTTTAGGTTGGAAGAGATCTCAAATATCATCCAGTTCCAACCCCCTGCCATAGACAGGGACACCATCCCTTTAATTTTGTTTGTTTTTGGTTTTTCTCAGCTTCCCAGAGGAGAAAGCCATCAGCAGAGAATAATGGAGGCATCTTCCTCGTCATCATCACCCATACTAATGAGAGTGTTTAACATTCAAAGCTCAACTGGTGTTGCAGCTGAAGTAACCCAGAGCTCAAATCAAAGAGAAAAGGCCCAGCAAGCTGCAGGGAAGATGCTCAGAGCCCAGGCTCCTGAGGAATACCTCTCCATCAGTAATCATTAAGCACCGAAAGGGGAAATTAGAAACAGAGCCCCTTCTGCTTTAGTCATCTTAGAATCATAGAATCAGTCACGGTTGGAAGGAACCACAAGGATCAGCCAGTTCCAACTCCTCTGCCATGCCCAGGGACACCCTACCCTGTATCAGGCTGCCCACAACCTTATCCAGCCTGGCTGCAAACACCTCCAGGGATGTGGCTCCAAACACCCCCCTGGGAAACACCTTCCAGGCTCTCACCACTCTCATGCTCAACAACTTCCTCCTCATATCCAGCCTGAATCTCCTCACCTCCAGCTTTGCTCCATTCCCCCATGTCTTGTCACTCCCTGATAGCCTAAAAAGTCCCTCCCCAGCTTTTTTGGAGGCTCCCTTCAGATTCTGGAAGGCCACAAGAAGGTCACCTGGGAGCCTCCTCTTCTCCAAACCGAACAGCCCCAACTCTTTCAGTCTGTCCTCATAGGAGAGGTGCTGCAGCCCTCTGAGCATCCTCGTGCACCAAATTCTCTGGTATAGTGGCTGCTCAGCTCCTCTTTAGTTTCCTTTGATCAGTAACCTGCTTGTGTGCAGACAGCCATGGAAGGCCCAGGCAGGGTGCAGCTGCTTGTGAAGCTGTTGAAGAGACAGTCCCTCTCTAGGACTCTCTCTTCAATAGCCTGTGATGGCTTCTCTGCTTTGCAAAGCAAAACACCTTTCTAGCAAAGGGGAAAAATCATGCAATAAAAAAGGTAAACTAACCCCCTGCAGAAAATCTGTGCTCCTAGCCCTGAACATCTGCCTTAGCTGCTTTGTGAACAACCAAGTGCTCCTGTGAAAATAATCAACTTCAGTAGCATCGGGGTGGGGGTGAAGCTGCTTGACTCGAGGGCTCTAATGGAGGATCTGAGGTCACAGCTCACATTTGAATTGCTCCCCCTTGGCACAGAAAGGGCTACTGTCTTCACATCTTGCTTCAGCACCACCAGCACTTCCCATTTATGCATGGCAACCTGACTCCTGCTTTTTCTCCAAGGATTATTGGCTCTCAGCTGAGCCTGTCATCCACCACATCTTGGCTGCCTGTTGTAGCCCTATTGAAGCAAGGATTTCCAGGCACCAGTAGCCCCTTCCTCTGCAAACACAGCTCACACCCATCCAACTGCAGGCTGCCTGCTTCTAAGCTGCATCTCTGCAGCTTCTTCCATCAGTTACCACAGTAGCTGTCCCTCACAAGAAGGGAACCTAGGATAAATGGAAACTACACCAAAAAGGCTGAGTACATGATGCTTGACTAATCACTCATAAAGACCTTTGAGATGATAGGGATGTTCTTTGCAGCTCAGTGCTGTGAAACAAGTAACAAAGCCCATATTCATAGAATCATAGAATGGTTTAGTTTGGAAGAGACCTCAAAGATCAGCCAGTTCCAACCCCCCTGTGCCATAGGCAGGGACATGTCCCACTAGATCAGGTCACTCAAGACCTCATCCAGCCTGGCCTTGAACACATCCAGGGAGGGAGCAGCCACAATTTCCCTGGACAACCTGTTCCAGTGCCTCGCCACCCTCACTGTGAAGAACTTTCTCCTAACATCCCGTTTAAATCTTCCCTCTGCCAATTTGAACCCATTATCCCCCGTCCTGTCATTACAAGACTTTGTGAATAGATGTGATTGACATCAGTTATCCTGGGGAGAGCACCTATCAAGAGGGTTGCTTCCAGCTGTTGGCTCAATGCAAGCCCAAGTCCTGTCTGATTGCAGTTCTGCCTGCACCAGCTATGAGAAGTGTAAAAACTCCTGATTTTGCCATGTGAATTTAATCTGTCTCGTAGGGTCTGAAAGCTAAGGTAACAAAGACAATCACCAAATAAAGGCAGAGGAGAAAAACAAGAACCTTGAGGGGAGTTGACTTCCCCTTCTTCCTCTCCAATGAGTTAAACCACTCTGTGGGGTTTCCTTCATTTCAAATGTGGCAGCAGAAAAGCATCCTGATTTCGACAGCTCTACAAGTGGAGCTTCTTAGGCACTGTTGCTCAGCTGGAGATTATGAACAATTCACCAACTCTGGGGTTTTGGGCATCCTTCATTACACCTGGAGTTAACGTCACACTGATAAGCACACGGAAAAGTTTGAAAGCTCAGTTTATTCGGGCAAGTTTTGCCTGTCTAAACCGCTTTGATCCCCAAACCGCAGCAGGAAAACGGGAGCTGAACTGGTTTTGCCTTCTTTGCAGCCCTTGTGCTCCTGGGGGGACTCAGAGCTGCTGCCAAGCTCACCTTTGGCTAACCTCAAAGCAGATCTTGGCGGCAGTGCCACCTTTGGGCACCCTCTTGTGGCCAGGGATAGTTTTGCAGCCTCCAGGTCCTGCTCCATCACAGACACCCTCCACTCCCCTCCGCCACTGCGAGCTTACTGAGCCCACGCTCTGCTAGTTCCTCTGTGGGTTCCCCTGCATTGCAAAGCGAGGCTCCTGAGGAGATGCATCAATGCTAGCAAAGAATTAAAATTCCAGAATGTCAGGGGCTGGAAGGGACCTCCAAAGCTCATCCAGTTCAACCCCCCCTGCCAGAGCAGCATCTCCTATACCAGATCACAGAGGGCTACAGGATGCTGAGGGGACTGGAGCACTGCCTGATGAGGAGAGGCTGAGGGACCTGGGGCTGCTTAGTCTGGAGAAAAGAAGACTGAGAGGGGATTTAATTAATGTTTATAAATCTCTGAGGGCTGGCCAGGAGTGGGGGGACAGGCTCTGCTCACTTGCTGCCTGGGATAGGCCAAGGAGCAATGGATGGAAGCTGCAGCACAGGAGGTTGCAGCTCAACACAAGGGACAACTTCTTGACTGGAAGGGTCCCAGAGCACTGGCACAGGCTGCCCAGAGAGGTTGTGGAGTCTCCTTCTGTGGAGCCTTTGCAGGCCTGTCTGGATGTGTTGCTGTGTGCCCTGAGCTAGATTGTCTGGTCCTGCTCTGGCAAAGGGGTTGGACTTGATGAGCTCTTTGGGTCTCTTCCAACCCCTGACATCCTGTGAGCCTGTGAACACATCCAGGAGGGTTCTGAATATCTCCAGATAGGGAGACTCCACAGCCTGCGTGGGCAGCCTGTTCCAGTGTTCTGCCACCCTCACAAGGAAAAAAAAAATCCTCCTCATGTTTCCATGAAACTTTCTATGCCTCAGCATCCACCCGGTGCCTCTTGTGCTGTCATTGGGCACCAAACACAACAATAATCCCTTGCCTGGGACATCAGATCCCTAGGGGGGAGGGTGGTGAGTGATAAAGGCTGGGACCAAAGGGACTCTGTGCTTCCCTCCAAGCACTTTGCTGAGCCCTGAGCCTTGTGTCACTACACTGCTCCCATTCACCCCAGAGAAGCCAACCTGCTCCTTGCCTTGCCTGGTGCTTGCTTGTGCTCAGCCTTCTCAGCAAAGTTTTCATCCTGCAGCAGGATGCTAGGCTGGGGTGGGGGGCAGTTGTTTCTGCAATGCAAGGGCTCTTCAGCATTGCTGCTGAGCCTGGATGAGTCAGTTCAGTGAGCTGATCTGCCAGGAGGGGGAAGAAAAAAGGCAGAAAAAGGTCTTCCAGGAGATCAGTTTCCTGACCTAATTTGCCCTGAGTGGGTGAGAGGGAAGCAGGGGGAGGGTGAAGCTGAGAGCTGGTAGGGGAAGGTGATGGTTGCACTCTTCAGTAGCAGGATCCTGGTTAGACGCATCATCATATCACAGCCTAAACATCTCCCCACATCCATTTTCCTGTCCCAATAGCATAACCAATTGCTGCCTACATCCTCACCCCATCATAAATACCTTCCTTTAGCCAAAAGCCAATAGTAAATTGGAATTCAGGGTAATCCTCCTTTATTCTTTTTTTATTTAAACCTGCTTAGGCACTTCTGCTGAGTAAGAGCCACAGCTCTATCCTCTCCACTGGATATTTATTAACACCAAGGAAAGAAAGTAAACAAGGCAGCAGGAGAGACAAGCAGGGCATTTTATTGCACTTAATCCTGCTTCTGCATCATTCATATTTATACAGGCCAGAGAGTGATTTTCTTGGCCTGCCAAGCATGGCTGATGTATGCACTGCAAACAGAACCCAGACCCTTGCTCGCAGCTGGGTTTCAGTGTCTCAGCAGAGTGCTTTTGTTTTATCTTCCTCTGCACCTCTGCAGTGAGACAAAACCACTACAGCTCAGCTGGGTGAGCAGTCATTAAAAGGAAGAGCAACAAAATGTGCAGTGAAGCCTATCTAGGAAAAGGACACAGACAGAGCTAAGGACTAAAGGCAAGCATATTGCATCTAGATACTGAGAACTACAAAGCAACAGCTTTTGCTGTCTGATCTTCTCTGCACCCTAAGGGGACCTCTGCATCAGGGCCTTGCAGAAGAGCTGCCAAGGGCTCCAGAAGAGCTGCCCAGACAGGAATGACAGACTGGAGAGGTGGGCACAAACCAACCTCAGGAGGTTCAACAAGACCAAGTGCAAGGTCCTGCAGCTGGGGCGAGGCAATCCCAAGCACAAATCCAGGCTGGCCAGAGACTGGCTGGAGAGCAGCCCTGAGGAAAGGGACTTAGGGGTGCTGGTGGAGGAGAAGCTCAAGATGAGGCAGCAGTGTGCACTTACAGCCCAGAAAGCCAAGCAGATCCTGGGCTGCAGCAGGAGAAATGTGGCCAGCAGGGCAAGGGAGGTGATTCTCCCTCTCTGTCCACCCTGGTGAGAGCCCACCTGGAGTACTGCATCCAGTGCTGGAGCCCCTGGGAAAAGAAGGATGTGGACATGCTGGAAGAAGCCACGAGGATGCTCAGAGAGCTGCAGCACCTCTGCTGGGAGGACAGACTAAAAGAGTTGGGGCTGTGCAGGCTGGAGAAGAGGAGGCTCCCAGGTGACCTTCTGGTGGCCTTCCAGGATCTGAAGTGGACTACAAAAAAGCTGGGGAGGGACTTCTGAGGCTATCAGGAAGTGACAGGACTAAGGGGAATGGAGCAAAGCTGGAGGTGGGGAGATTCAGATTGGATGTGAGGAAGAAGCTGTTGAGCATGAGAGTGGTGAGAGGCTGGAATGGGTTGTCCAGGGCGGTAGTTGGGGCCAGATCCCTGGAGGTGCTTGCAGCCAGGCTGGCAGAGGCTGTGGGCAGCCTGATGTAGAGTAGGGTGTCCCTGGGCATGGCAGGGGGGTGGAACTGGCTGATCCTTGTGGTCCCTTCCAACCCTGACTGATTCTATGACAACTACAATGTGGTGGTTCATGCAGCAGAGACCTATTGCAGTCCACCCAGCAGCCAGGTCTGAACATGCATCCAAATTCATGCAGGCTTTTTCCCACCTTCCAGATACTAATCAAGCAGAGATGCTCTTCCAGAAGGCCTTACAATCATGGTTAGCCTCAGAGAGCAACAATCCCAATTTCCTTTCTTTTTTTTCCTACTGCACATCCTTTATATGCCCTTCAAATGTTCTTGCTTAGTCTCAGACTGGGAATCTGAGCAGCAAAAAGAAAAAAAAGAGCTCGTTCAGAGTTGTGTAACTCAGGAATCTGTCTCAATCATGGCTTTGATTTAAGCTCCCCCCTAAGACAACACACAAAGTTAGCTGCCTAGTTCTGCAGAGATGGATAGATCTGTTTGTACAAGATGCCAATAGCTGCTCAGATAAAATCTTCGTCAATACTTTCCATTGTCAGGTCGATCCTGCATGCACAAATAAATCCTCTCTCACTGTCTTCTCTTTCCCTTTTGTGTTACACTTTGTACAAGGTTAGAGCAGCCTGTGCTTAAAAAAANAGAGGTGTCATAAAAAAAAAAAAAAAAAAAAAAACAACCAAGCAACCAACCAACCAAACAAAAAAAAAAACAAAACACCAAACAAGTCTATCAAAATGTGAATTTGCACTACTGAAACCAAATTGCCTCAGGGAGAAGAAAAAGATAAGCAAACAAACAAGCAGATCAAGGGAGGTTCTCCTCCGCCTCTGCTTTCCCCTGCTGAGACCTCATCTTGAGTCCTGCCTTCAGTTTGGGGATCCCCAGTTTAGGAGGGACAGGGATCTGCTGGAGAGCATCCAGTGGAGGGCTATGAGGATGCTGAGAGGACTGAGCACTGCCTGATGAGGAGAGGCTGAGGGACCTGGGGCTGCTTAATCTGCAGAAAAGAAGACAGAGAGAGTATCTAAGAAATGTTTATAAATCTCTGAGGGCTGGGGGTCAGGAGGAGGGGGGACAGGATTTGCTCACTTGCTCCCTGGGATAGCCAAGGAGCAATGGATGGAAGCTGCAGCACAGGAGGTTGCAGCTCAACACAAGAGGCATCTTCTTGCCTGTGTGGGTCCTAGAGCAGTGGCACAGGCTGCCCAGAGAGGTTGTGGAGTCTCCTTCACTGGAGACATTCAAGAGCAGTCTGAATGTGTTCCTATGTGACCTGAGCTAGATTGTCTGGTCCTGCTCTGGCAAGGGGGTTGGACTCAATGATCCCTTTGTGTCCCTTCCAACCCCTGACATCCTATGAAACAAAAAGAGCTGATGTTTTACACCACTTTTGATGTCCTCTCAAGAGGTTTCCAGACTCTGGTCTATTCCAAACCAGCTGAGAGCCCACACACATGGAGCCGAGCAGCTCTTGGCTCTCATGTCAGGGAGATCAACTACCCCACATGCTGACTGCTCAGGATAGCATCTCTTCAGGAGAGCAAGTCCAGAATTTTCCTGGGCTGGGAGAAAGAGGCTCACTGCATAGCAGCTTAAGAGGGTGCTCTGCAGAGCAGAAGCAGGTGTTAGTTATTGCTCTGAACTCATTAGAAATAGATTTGCTGAGAAAAATAATTTGCAGGTTGTAATGAAATGCTCAGCTCACTGACTGCAGTAAACATGTTTGTAACAGCTGGTGGCATGTGGCAGAAGTGCACTGGGCAGAGGCTAATGAGCTCTAAATCTTAGCAAGTACTCCAACCAGCAAAATGGGTGGTAGGAACACTGAGGAGCTTCCTGACACCTAGTTACAGATGTGTAAAATTGGCCTGGGGTTGAGCTAGGCTGTCAGTCCAAATCCTGAAATGCCAAGCCCAAAGGGCATCTCCGTGACCAGACATGATGGTGGAGCTGAACAGTCCTCTCTCTCTTTCTGGGCCACCCGGGTGGAAGCCTGTGTTAGAACTTTCTTCCTTATTTCTTATCAGCAGTGTGAAAGAGGGGGAAAAATCAAGTGACAGACTTCCCAAGGTGAAGGTCTGCCTGGCCACAATCTACTTTTTTAATCCCTTATTCGGGATGTCTATCAGGCTCACTTTTCCTCAGCTGGTTATTTGGGCATTGCTATGTGTCATAGAATCAATCATGGTTGGAAGGAACCACAAGGATCCAACCCCCCTGCCATGCCCAGGGACACCCTACCCTAGATCATACACCTCTACCTGTAGGGCAAGCTAAGCACAGTAAGTGATCATTTCTCTGCCAGAATCATGCCTGTAAGGAATCACAGAATCAACCAGGTTGGAAAAGACCTCTAGGATCATTGAGTCCAACCTAGGAAGAAGTTCTTGTCAGAGAGAGTGATTGGCATTGGAATGGGCTGTCCAGGGAGGTGGTGGAGTCACCGTCCCTGAAGGTGTTCAAGAAAAGCTTGGATGGGGCACTTAGTGCCATTGGATAGGGCTGGGGGATAGGTTGGACTGGATGAGCTTGGAGGTCTCTTCCAACATGGCTTATCCCATTCCATTCCATTCTAACCTTTCTCATTAACTAACCCATGGCACTAAGTTCCTCATCCAGNAAATCACCCAGACTAGACTCAGCTAGCTGGAAGTGAATGAGTGAAGCTTTGTATTCACAGCTTAGCACAGTATACAAGCAGATATTTAATATATCACAGATATTTACAGCTAAATACAGTAAAAAGGTAATACAGAAACACAATACCCCTCCCAGAGATCAGAGTCCCCAAGAGGGGTTCCCAACCACCCTTCCACCTTCTGCCCACCACCCAATCTTACCCCAGGATCTGTCTAACATGCCAGGGCGGGGAGTTAGAAGCAGGAATTGATCATTTGGGTTACACAGATCCAGCTGGAAGGTAAGAAGAGGGAGAGACCAACAGCCAGAGCTCAGACCTGAGCAGCTCTCTTTTATCTATGTTTATGTCCTTGCTTTTGTATCTGTCAGCAAACCTATGACTGAAGTAGTCATCACCAATGTTTGCGTTTCTCAGCCTATAATCTAATTTCTCTTATTAAAATATTCCAGTTAACCTCAAGCCAGCACAGCTCCCCAGTTTTGGGGAGCAGGTAAGTTTCCAAAGAGCTATCAGTCACTCAGTAGAGGAGCCAGTGAAGCCCAGACTTCCTACAGAACCATATATCACAAGTGCCCAGAGGCAGAGGGAAAGCAGGCAGCCAGCATATTAGTTGCTAACCAGCCACAAGAGGATGTTGTCTTCTCTCCAACCTCAGCAAAATATGACCTCTCCAGAGGAAAGAAATAATGATGCTGAAGAGATACAGTGTATAAATAACTTTGGCAAAGCTCTGTTTTTCCCCTCAAACATGGTACTTTCTGTTGGGCTGATTTATGCCTTTCACTGAGACTCACATCCCCATTTTTCTTAATTATTCCTGACAAGTTCAAAGAGCCATGAGGGTTCCCATGAAAAGATCTAAAAGAACATCCTCCCTCTGAAGCAAACAGGTGAAGTTCATCAAGCTTTCAAACTAGGAAAGGCAGGAAAAAGCAAAGAGGAGTGGACCAAAGCATTTCTTCGTGCCTGGCAGGCTCATGCACCCAATGTGCATGAGAAATCTGATCCCAGCTATTTAGGCTATTGAGGTATATGGGAACCACAGGCTCGCAGGATGGCAGGGGTTAGAAGAGACCCAAGGAGATCATCGACTCCAACCTCCCTGCCACAGCAGGACCAGACAATCTAGCTCAGCTCACACAGGAACACATCCAGATAGGCCTTGAAAGGCTCCAGAGAAGGAGACTCCACAACCTCTCTGGGCAGCCTGTGACAATGCTCTGGGACCCTTCCAGTCAAGAATTTGTCCCTTGTGTTGAATATCTTTGGATTTTTTTCTGCAAGTTTTTTTTTTGGTTTTTTTTTTTTTTGCATTACAGTAATTAGTGGGCTGGAGGCTGAGAGTCCAATATCTGTCCAGACTTCTCAGGTATGGTCCTGTGACAACAAATTCTGTGGATTCAGTGAATGCAGATGTCAAAGCTTACTTTTGCTCAGGAAGTCTTGGGCAGTACTGGATCCAGTAACACTTGAACCATAAGATGGAGTGCTGTGTGCATCTCTGGAGCCCCCAGCACAAGAAGGACATGGAACTGTTGGAGACAGTCCAGAGGAGGCCACCAAGATGCTCAGAGGAGTGCAGCAGCTCTGCTGTGAGGACAGGCTGAGGGAGTTGGGGCTCTGCAGCCTGGAGAAGAGAAGGCTGCCAGGAGACCTTGGAGTGGCCTTCCAGGATCTGAAACAGGCTACATGAAGGCTGGTGGGGGACTATTGACAACGTATTGCAGTGACAGGATGAGGAGGAATGGGTTTAAACTGGCAGAGGGGAAGTTGAAACTGGATGTTAGGAGGAAGTTATTTGCAGTGAGTATGGTGAGACACTGGCACACATTGCCCAGAGAGGTTGTGAAGCACAGAATCAGAGAATATGATCAAAGATCAAAGACCACCTTCTGTTCATTTGTGCTTCACATCTTCCCTGGAGGTGTTCACGACCAGATTGGCTGAGGCCTCGGGTGACCTGTTCTAGTGGGAGGTGTCCCTTCCTGATGCTGAGGGGCTTATCCAACCTGGATGTTTCTATGATTCTGTGATATCCAACCTATCCCTCCCCTGGTGCAACCTGAAGGGGTTTTCTCTCGTCCTACCTCTTGTTGCTAGGGAGAAGAGACCAATACTCAGAAATCAAACAATTAATTCTATTAACTATAGCTCGATGGAGCTTTGTAGTGCTGCACACATCTCTATGCTAAAGACAAGGACAGAAAAGTATGTTAAGGAAATCTTTCCAAGTTTTATGTTCTCTAAAAGAGGGCTTGCTGGGTGTGCTGGTTTGAGCTAATTGGAGAATCTGAGTGAGAAATTAGACTATTGGCTGAGAAATGAAAACACAGGATGGCACTTCACCCACAGCTTTACTGAGAAAGAAAAAAAAATGTTTTTAAGGATTGTACCCAAAACATTAGATATCAGATGGGTTCTGAGCGCTCTGGCTGTGGCTGCTTCTCTTGCATGGTCTCCTTTGTCCCTGCCTTAGTAGCTAATTCTCAGTAATTCTAATTTCTTTCCTACTCCTAACCCCCCTGGCCAATCTACTTCAGCTTATCTTCAGCATCAACAAGTGGTGAGATAAGATTGGGGAAGGGGGAAAGGTGGTAGGGGGTGGTTGGTTTCCCCTCGTGGGGATTTTGGTCTCTGGGAGGGCTGTGGTGTTTCTGTTTTCACTGTCTATATCTGTAAATATCTGTTACACCTTGTAAATATTTGCTTGTATATTGTGCATAGCTGTAAATGTGAAGCTCCATTTATCAACTTCCAGTGTTTCTGAGTCCTAGGTGGGGTTTTTAAAAAGGTGGGGGGGCAGGGAACTGCTAAATCACTACACTGGGCAAATCTTTGTGCATGTGCATGTGCTTAGACATCCATTCCTTACCTAGCTCTTCAGACAGCAAAAGTTTTAGTGGAAGACATTTCACAATCTTGCTTGGATTAAAAAAAAAGTAGATTGTGGCCAGGCAGACCTTCACCTTGGGAAATCTGTCACCTGATTTTTCCCCCTCCTTCGCACTGCTGATAAGAAAAAAATGTTCAGAGGCTTGCTCCCCATCTCACAAGTCATCTCCAGTCCAGGGGTGCTCGCACAGAGCTGCTGGGGAGCTGAGAATCTGTGTGCACCACAGGGTTAACAAGAAGCCAGGCTTGTAAAAGCAATTCCAGCCCTTGCTAATCCCTTGCCCTGAGCCCTAAGACTACTCTCAAGCATTCCCAGCACATCTCATTGCTGCTTCATATTATAGCAGAGCATTTTATCTCGGGGCTGATTTTTTTGTAGGGCGTTTGAAACCGGTGAGGTTTCCAAGCTGCTCAGTCCAGATAAAAAGGCTGGGGCTGGACTTCTTGGAAGCATAGGATTTGTGTCCCCAGTCAGAGTGTTTTTTCACCTGATGTATGCTCGAAGTGCCCATAACCTGTGCACCAATGGAGGAGGGCAGGTTGCCTTTGATTTTCTCACTATAGAGTGGTCTATGTGGTTGTCTTTCTGATGCTGACAGCAATATACTCTAGGATACTCTGCTATGAGGACAGGCTGAGAGAGTTGGGACTCTGCAGCCTGGAGAAGAGAAGGCTTCTAGGAGACCTTAGAGTAGTCTTGCAATATCTGAAAGGGACCTACAGGAGGGCTGGAAAGGGACAATTGACAAGGTCTTGTAATGAGAGGACAAGGAGGAATGGGTTTGAACTGGCAGAGGGGAGATTGAAACTGGATGTTAGGAGAAAGTTCTTTGCAGTGAGGGCGGTGAGACACTGGCACAGGTTGCCTACAGAGGTTTGCTAAGATGTACAAGAGCAAAAACATAAACATAGATAAGACAGAGTTACTTTGCTCTGAGTTCTGGGCTGTTGGTCTCTTACCCTGTCCTTGCCTTCCAGCTGCATCTGTGTATCCCAACTAATCAATTCTGTTTCTAACCCACCTTGGCTGATCTTCCCTGTTTACCTGACCTGGAAGGCAGATTCTGGAATAAGATTGGTGGGTGGGGAGGAGATGGAAGGGTGGTTGGGAACCCATCTAGGAGACTCTGATTTCTTGGAGGGGTTCTGTGTATTGTGAGGGGTATTACCTTTTTAATGTATATACCTGTAAATATCTGCAATATATTATAAATATCTGCAATACATTGTAAATATCTGCTTGTATATTGTGCTAAGCTGTGAATACAAAGCTTCATTCCTTTCAGCCAGCTGAGTCTAGTCTGGGTGAATTCAAATTGGGGGCGGCTAACTCCCAAACCATCACAAGGCAGAACTGCTCTTAGAGAACTTTTTGACAACCCTGAGAGTTTACAGCCTGCAAATAACTTCATTCAGGCTTCTGAAACAACCCCAAAGAGCCCAGCCCTGGATGCTTGCTCGGGCACAACTTGAGGTAGCTGGACAGGAACCATCTGGCTCAGTGGAGCATCTCATTTTAGTCCACCTCACCCTTGCCCCTGCTTGCTCCACACGGTTGGTGCCGAGGCCTCTCTGTGTCTTGAACAAGGAACAATTCATCATGTGAGAAAGGAAGGTGTCAGGCCATAGAGTAATTGCTAGGAGCCTGGGGATTGAGTGACTAAAGCCTCATTCATGAGACAGAGACTTTGCCTTTCATTGCGGTGTGGCCAGGATTTGCTCACCAGAAAGGAGGGGGAAGGTCTCCGAGATTTCATTCAGTCTGGATAAGTACCAACAGTTTGTTTGGTTATCCCAGAGCCCTTTATCTGCAGTAAATGCAAGAAGAAAAAGCCTTTGAGCAGGCAGATTGAGAGGGTGTTGAATAAGTTGTCACCCTTTTGCTTACTCTGCCTGCAAGGAGCCAGCTTTTCATTGACGGAGGTTTTACAGGGCTGCCCGTGGAAGATCAAGGAGGAGGAAATTGCATTTGGAATCTGAAGGATGGAAAAGTAACACGCTGCTGCTGGCTCACCCTGGACAAGCCAGTGGATCAATTCCCCAGCTTCATGCATTATTTTAGGCTGAAGAACTGTGGACAAATACTGATGAGGTTGCAGAAGGCAGTTCAAGAGGGACACCTGCACCAATAGCTACAGGCAAGGAGTATTTCTCCTCCTACAGACCTCGCCAAAATGTGCTTTGGAGAAGTCTGTGCTGCAGTCAGAATTCACCTCCTGACTTCTCACTTCAAAAGTCCATGGGATTTGTTTTATTTTTGCCTAGAATGGAATTTGTTGCAGCCCAGACCGTGGTCTGGTCAGCATCATTCCTCCCTGCTCTGGTGCCAGAGAGCTCCAGCAGCAGTCGTGAGACTGAATCAATATTTGCAACAATTACGTGGAGCTTTACCTTCAAGCTTTCTGGGTTCAGCTGTCTTTTAAATTTGGCAGGAATAATTCTCCACCATCTACTCACTGCTTTTAGCAGCAGACCTGAGCAAACAGTCGTGGCAAACAGACACAGGGGCCAGTTCCAGCTGCCTGTGCAAATCTGACTCTGGTTTTTCATGGTGCTAAGAGTTGTGAGAGGCTGAAACACATCTGCATAATGCCACAGTGGGTCAGGTGCTCTCAACAACAAATATTACCATGCAGCTTATTTATTCTCCTTTAAAAAATACCTCAACAGCTGCTGGTTCATGAACGTTTAAAGAGCTTCTTATTTGGCAATTCTTTCTCCTCCTAACAGAATATTGATCCAGTCATTCTGTCAGCTCTTGTACCAGCTTAGCTACTACCATGGTTACTGCCAGAGCACTAAAATTCATTGAACCTACATTCTTTTTTTGTACCTGAGTCAGCATAATCCCAAGCACAACTCCAGGCTGGGTGAGGGACGACTGAAAGCAGCCCTAAGGAACAGGACCTGGGGGTCTGGGTTGATGCAAAGCTCAAGATGAAGCTGCAGTGTGAGTGCAGCCCAGACAGCAACTGTGTGCTGGGCTGCAGCAAGAGCAGCTGTGGGCAGCAGGGCAAGGGAGGGGATTCTGCCCCTTTGCTCTGCTCTCCTCACACCCCACCTGCAGCACTGTGTGTACCTCTGCAGCCCCCAGCACAAGAAGGACATGGAAGTGTTGGAGCCAGAGCAGAGGAGGCCACCAAGATGCTGAGAGGGCTGCAGCAGCTGTGCTGTGAGGCCAGGCTGAGAGAGTTGGGGCTGTGCAGCCTGGAGAAGAGAAGGCTGCCAGGAGACCTTGGAGTGGCCTTCCAGGATCTGAAGGGGACTCCAGGAAAGCTGGGGAGGGACTTTTGATAAAGTGTTGTAATGACAGGACGAAGAGGAATGGGTTTAAAGTGTCAGGGGGGAGGTTGAAACTGGATGTTAGGAGGAAGTTGTTTGCAGTGAGGGTGGTGAGACACTGGAATGGGTTGCCCAGGAAGATTGTGGCTGCTCCCTCCCTGGAGATGTTGAAGGCCAGGTTGGATGAGGCCTTAAATGACCTGTTTTAGTGGCAGGTGTCCTTGCCTATGGCATGGGAGGGTTGGAACTGGCTGAGCTTTGAGGTCCCTTCCAACCTAAACTATTCTATGATCTTTCAAAGTCACTTCCAGCCTGACATTCTATGATTCTCTTGAAGCAGTTGGTAGTTGCACTGAATTCCTTGGCAGCAACATTTTTGACCAACTCTTCTATGTGTCTAAGGTTCCCTAGACAAAACCCAGAAGAGATAATGTCAGCTTGCTTGTTGTTGGGGCTTACAGGCTAAATGTTTGCAGAGTGCTTTGAGATAGCAACCTAGGAAACAAGTCCAAAGGAGACTTGTTCTGCACCAAGGGGAGTGTTCTGCACCACGCAGAGCCAGTTTGCTCCTTGGCTACATCTCTTAGGCACACCCACTGCTTAATATTTTTGATAAATTTAGTGAGCTTCAGCCTGAAACCTGCTAAATTTCTCACTCCTAGCATTTTGGCTGGCAAACTATTACCTTTCTGAGGATTAGAAGGGTTGTTAGTATGGGAAAATTATGGGGGGAGGGATGAAAAGCCAATTAAAAAAGGATTATCAATGGTATTAGGAGCCAAAAGGAGCAACTGTACTCTGAACAGTCCATTTGCTTCCTGGCTCTGGGCACCATCTCCCCAGTTTTTGCCACTGATGTATCACTGCAATTCCTCCATTTCTAGTATCTCCCCATGGAACATGGGCACTGACCCTGGTTGCACTGAGCTCCTGGCACCCTGCTAGCACCCAGCTGCATCCCAGGCTGGGGCCAGGAGAGCCTCTGGCTGCAGAGAAGACCTTCCATTTTAGAGTAGAATTAAAATAAAAATAGAATTAGAATTTGAGTAGAAATAGAAGTAGAATTAGAGTAGAAGTACAATTAGAATAGTGGAATTAGAATAGAAGTGGAATTAGAATAGAAGTGGAATTAGAATAGAAGTGGAATTAGAATAGAAGTGGAATTAGAATAGAAGTGGAATTAGAATAGAAGTAGAAGTAGAATAGAAGTAGAATTTTAGAATAGGAGTAGAATTTTAGAATAGGAGTAGAATTTTAGAAGTAGAAGTAGAATAGAAGTAGAATTTTAGAATTTTAGAATAGAAGTGGAATTAGAAGAGAAGTAGAATTTCAGAAGAGAAGTAGAATTTCAGAAGAGAAGTAGAATTAGAATATAATAGAATAAGCCAGGTTGGAAGAGACCTCCAAGGTCATCCAGTCCTACCTATCACCCAGCCCTAGCCAATGGCACATCCAGTCTTTTCTTGAACACCTCCAGGGATGGTGACTTCACCACCTCCCTGGGCAGCTCTTTCCAATGGCAAATGACTCTCTCTGTGAAGAACTTCCTCCTAATATCCAGCCTATAATAAGGGAGCATTGTCTTCCCTTCATGCTGGCTAATGAAAATGAGCTGGATGGGGAAAAAAAATGAAGAGCCTGATGGAGGAGTGTTTGGGAAGAGTGGCTGTATCCTCAGGCCTAGGCTCCTGGAAGATAGCAGTAACCATCAGGGCAAGGATGGTGACTGAGCCAGCACTGGGAAAAACCAAAGCAGGAAGAAGCCAAAATCTCAGTAGCAAGCCATTATTTTTCTCTTCCTTCCACCTCCTCCTCCCGCCAAGTCATTATTTCCTGGGATGAGAAATTGCTTTTGTTAAACATTTTAAAATTGAGGCCACTTTCTGTGCAGCAGTCATGATCTGCCTGTCACTCACATCTGACAATGGGGAGAGGACCTGGGCTTGGATATCATCCATCAATGACAGATTCACATCACTGTGTGACGCAGGGCAAAGCAGAGAGGAAGGGGGAGGGGGGTGGGGGTGGGAATGGGAGGCACAGAGGGCTGGTAAATAGCATGCAGAAATTTCATTTTCAGTTGCCAGCTCAAAAAAACAACCCCAGCTTGCCATGGCCCAAAGCCATTTCCTGTTGAGTGTAATGACTTTGGTAGTTTCACTGCACTTAGGAGACAGCCAACCAAAGGGGAAAAAAAAAACCCAAATCAAACCCAGAACAAGCTCAGCAACAAAAAGCAGACTTTGAATATGCAGCAGACATTGCTAACAGCAGCTATCCATCTCAGTCTCCATTTCCCTCTGGAAACAGATCCCAGTAATTAGCAGGACTCCAGCATCTCTCATGGAAATAAAAAGTTAAATAAAGCCCTAAATTCCTTCCAGCTCTCTGGGAACATCCTCACCAGCAATGAAATCTGGATGAGGTATTCACGGCAGAACCAGAAACGGGCACCACAAACAGAAATGGGCACCACAAAGAGCCTGTTTGCTCATTTGCTCTCCTGTCACTACAACCACCACTCTGGGGCAGAGAATTATTACCCCACAGCCACAACCTTTCCATGTGGGATTTGATCAGGGCAGCTCAGCAGTGAAATCTGGATGATGCATTCACAGCAAATGCAGAAATGGGCACCACAAAGAGCCTGTTTGCTCATTGGTTGCATTGTCACTACCACCACCCTGGGGCAGAGAATTATTGTCCCACAGTGACCACCTTTCCGCATGGGATTGGAGCAGGGCAGCTCAACAGCAAAATCTGGACGAGGTGTTTGCAGAAGCAGAAATGGGCACCACAAAGAGCCAGTATGCTCCTTAGCTACACTGTCACCACCACCAGTCTGGGGCAGAGAATTATTGTCCCACCACTACCACCTTTCCACGTGGGATTGGATCAGGGCATCACAGCAGTTAAATCTGGATGAGATATTTGCAGCCCAAACCAGAAATGGGCACTACACGGAGCCAGTTTGTTCCTTGGCTACACTGCAATAAATCTGTGGTGCAGAGAATTATTGTCCCACAGCCATCACCTTTCCATGTGGGATTGGATGAGGGCAGCAAAGCAAAATACCTTTAAACCCAGCCTGGCAGAACCAGAGGGAGTGTCTCTGCATCTGCTGTTTCTTCTCACACAGTGCCTTTAGCCTCCACTTGATGAGCTCCAAACTGGCAGCCAAGAGCAAGAGCTTTGGCCTCACGGATCATTTCCTAGTCAAGCAGCTGTGCTGGCAGTGTTGATGAATGTTTCAGGATAACTAAACTTCCTCCTCATCTGCAATTCCTCTGTACCTCTTAGTCTGCTCATGTGGAAATGGCTTAGCACTGGGTTTTAGCAGCACTTCCTCCACAGGCTAACTTTGCCTGGTGTTTGTCCACACTAGGGCACATACCCACATGAAGGCAAAAAGGATGTTGAGGGTAATGGAGCAGAAGGACAGAAGGTCACCATGATTTTTTTAAGCTGCTTTGGGGTTTCCAAAGAAATCACTTGCAAGTGTCATTTATGTAGGTGTTCTGATGGGGGCTGCCTTGTGAAAGGGAGTTTGGCTCAGCCACACCTTCTCCTCCTTCAGATCGCTTTCACCCGAGTTTTAATCACCTAAATCAAGCTTGGGAAAGATAAAACAAATCAAATGGCCCAGTGTGACCCTGAGTACTGGCCTTTGTGGATGGGGAAAAAAAAGAAATGTCACATTTAAAGTTTTTCAGTCTGTGGATCTCTCCCAGAAATGAATTACATTTCCTGGCTTTTGAATTCGCTTCTGATTTCAGTAGAAATTAGCTCATGCAGTCAGGCCAGGACAGGGAGATGAATCCAGCCTGGTTTTGTGCACTTCACCTGAGAAAGGTACAATGGGTGGTGTCCCCTTCAGCTACCTGAGTTGCTAATGATGGAGAATTTCAAGGCCTGTCTGGATGCACAGACAAGACCCTGGAGGAGTTTAAGAGGGACAGAGATCTGCTTGAGAGAGTCTACCAGAGGGCTAGGAAAATGATTAGGAGACTGCAGCACTGCCTGATGAGGAGAGGCTGAGGGGCTTGGGGCTGCTTAGTCTGGAGAAAAGAAGACTGAGAGGGGATTTATTAAGTGTTTCTAAATATCTGAGGGCTGGGGGTGAGGAGGAGGTGGGGACAGGCTCTGCTCACTTGCTCCCTGGGATAGGCCAAGGAGCAATGGATGGAAGCTGCAGCACAGGAGGTTGCAGCTCAACACAAGTGGCAACTTCTTGAATGTAAGGGTTCCAGAGCACTGGCACAGGCTGCCCAGAGAGGTTGTGGAGTCTCCTTCTCTAGAGCCTTTCAAGGCTTCTGGATGTGTTCCTCTGTGATCTGAGTTAGATTGTCTGGTCCTACTCTGGCAGGGTTGGCTGAACTCAGTGATCTCTTTGTGTCTCTTCCAACCCCTGACATTCTGTGAGCCTGTGTGATCCTGTGACATAAGCAGGAGAGCTGGCAGGATGAGTAGCAAAGCTGTTGTTACTATCCAAATAATCCACACCAGCCCTTAAGGTATTGCTGGCTGAAGAGATGGTGTGCCCCATCCTGTCTTCTTTTGAACACCATCAGAGACAGCAATTCCACCACCTCCCTGGGCAGCCCATTCCAATGCAAATAACTCTCTCTGTCAAGAGCTTCTTCCTAATATCCTAGACCTCCCCTGGCACAACATGAGGCTGTGACCCCTTGTTCTGTCACTGGTTACCTGTCACTGGATGAAGAGCCCAACCCCAGCAGGCTACAACCTCCCTTTATGTAGTTGTAGACAGCAATGAGGTCTGCCCCGAGCCTCCTCTTTTCCAGGCTGCACACCCCCAGCTCACTCAGCCTCTCCTCATCACTTAGTGCCATGGTCTAGTTGATTGGCTAGGGCTGGGAGCTAGGTTGGACTAGATGAGCTTGGAGGTCTCTTCCAACCTGGCTGATTCTATTCTATTCTTTGAAATCTCAGCTACTAGTAAAAAGGAGGAGTAGGTTTTTAGGCAGCAGGATGCAAAGGAAAGCTTGAATTCAATGTTAGAGCTTAGGGAGCAGAAGGTGCATTACAAATAAGTTTACCATCTTGTGCTTTCTTGGAATCTGACTCATGCCTTGCAGAGTGGAGCTTCTGGAAATGGTTAATTAGGAAAACCACTTGGGACATCCTCAGCTAGAACATCTGTGCCAGGATCACAAAGGCCTAGGATTTAATCTATATTACACCAGCAGAGGGAATTACACACCCTGCTGTGTATCAATACCCAGCAAGACATCACTTTGGCAGGTTTAGAGGCTCCCTTAGCTCTGGACATGTGCACCACAAAGAGATTTTCTTCCTCTAAAGCAAGCTGATCAGTACCTATGGAAGGCACAAGGGTTTGCAGTACAATATGTTAATATTTCATAGGTCATACGCTTTGGGGTGGGTTTTTTTGAGCAGATGGATAGCATGGAAAATCAGTGCTATGGCAAGGACAAGTCTCATGAGGAGCAACAGAGGAACTGAGGCTGTTCAGTCTGGGGAAGAGGAGGCTGAAAGGAGACCTCATTGCTCTCTACAACTCACTGAATGCAAGTTGTAGGGAGCTGGGGATTGGTCTCTTCTCCCAGATCAATAGTGATAGGATGAGAAGAAATGGCTCCAAAATGTCCCAGAGCAGGGTTTAGATTGGATATTAGGAAAAATAAAACTTATTTCCTGAAAGAGTGGTCAGGCATTGGAAGAGGCTGAACAGGGAGGTGGTGGAGTCACAATTCCTGGAGGTGCTCAAAAAATATGCAGACATGGCACTTGAGGACGTGCTTTTGTGGCCATGGTGGTGTTGGGTGGATGGTTCGACTTGATCTTAGAGGTCTTTTCCAATCTTCATGATTCTATGATACTATGGTTTGGTTAACTTCAGTTCCTGCTTACAGGGAAATCACACAGACATGCCAAGCATTGGATCATCAGATCTCAGCTCTTCTGCCCCAGAATGTGCCTCCTCACAGAACCATTCAGCTTGGGAAGGACCCTCAGGATCACCAAGTCCAATAACCCTGCTCTGTAAGGTTCACCCTAAACCACACCCTCAAGCATCACATCAAAAGGACTTTTAAACACATCCAGGGTTGGTGATAATCCTTAGCAGGGGATTGTCCATCTTTTGTTGAAAGTGGGAGGTTAAAGACCCAAAGATGTACACTAAGTTTTATTTCTGGTTTTTTTTTCATGGAAGCTCAAAGGCCAGGAAGATGCTCAGAGGGCTGCAGCAGCTCTGCTCTGAGGACAGGCTGAGCTCTGCAGCCTGGAGAAGAGAAGGCTTCCAGAAGACCTTGGAGTGCTCTTCCAAGATCTGAAGGGGGCTACAGGAGGGCTGGAGAGGGACTACTGACAAGATCTTGTAATGACAAGACAAGGAGGAATGGGTTTAAACTGGCAGAGGGGAGGTTGAAACTGGATGTTAGGAGGAAGTTCTTCACAGTGAGGGTGTTGAGACACTGGCACAGGTTGCCTAGGGAGGTCCTAGATCACAGAAGCAGAGATCACATTCTGTGCTTCTGTTCTCCACAACCTCCCTGGAGCTGTTGAGGACCAGGCTGGATGAGGTCTTGAGTGTCCTGATCTAGTGGGAGGTGTCCCTGCCTATGGCACAGGAGGGTTGGAACTGGCTGAGCTTTGGGGTCTCTTCTAACCTAAACCATTCTATTATTCTAGGTCCTGTGTGAATAATTAAGAAGATGAAAGACCAAGAGAGTCATTCTGGGGGCTGAATAAAACAGGATAAGCCGGGTTGGAAGAGACCTCCAAGCTCATCCTGTCCAACCTAACGCCCAGCCCTAGCCAAGGGCACTAAGTGCCCCATCCAGGCTTTTCTTGAACACCTCCAGGGATGGGGACTCCACCACCTTCTGGGCAGTAACTATCCAAGCTTTGGCTGAATCCCAGATGTAACCAAACCAATAAAGAATGAGCGAAAGACTTTGATTTATTGCTGTATACTAAGAGTTTATGACTTAAGTGGAGCAAGGGAAACAGGGAACAAAATCCCTGACAGTTCATTCCAGAGCTATCCTTACGAAGCACGAGGCCTTTCACTTATTTACCATGCCCTGGATAAATACACACAAAAGGAGGGAAGGTTTTACAGCAGAAAATATCAATACTGTCTTAAGGGAGTCAGGCAAAATTGGTTTGTCTATTTCTAGGTCGATACACAAAATCCTCCATAAAGCTGCTACTTATTTGACTTTGATGCCTGAGTGTTATCAGGGCTGGTCTCTGTCATGTGCAGTGGCCCAGAGCAGAGGAGCTGCCTTGCTGGGTTGGCTTTCTCTGTGTATCCTTAGAATCATGGAATCAGTCAGGGTTGGAAGGGACCACAAGGATCAGCCAGTTCCAACCCCCCTGCCATGCCCAGGGACACCCTACCCTAGAGCAGGCTGCCCACAGCCTCTGCCAGCCTGGCCAGAAACACCTCCAGGGATCTGGCCCCAAACACCTCCCTGCAGGGGCAACCCATTCCAGCCTCTCACCACTCTCATGCTCAACAACTTCCTCCTCACATCCAATCTGAATCTCCCCACCTCCACCTTTGCTCCATTCCCCCTAGTCCTGTCACTCCCTGATAGCCTAAGAAGTCCCTCCCCAGCTTTTCTGTAGGCTCCCTTCAGATCCTGGGGGGAGCATGAGAGTGG
>VWZI01015061.1:55593-125949 GCA_013396835.1 Psilopogon haemacephalus | reverse complement strand
TTTTTTTGGTGCTTTCATCTTATTTTTTTGTTAAGGGAAGGAAAAACAAACATCTCTTGCTCATTAATCCCCTAGTAGGGATTTTAGGGTGATCTTTCATCAGCTTCCCTTTACCACCACCAGGAAAAAAAAGAAATAAATAAAAAATATCTCTCTTGCATTCTTACTTCAGGCAACTGAAGCATGAAATGGGAAATCTCATCTGCAGTGGAGAGCAAATGTGTCACCTCATTTATTGGTTTCGTGATCAGCTGGAGACTTTGATTCATTGGACAAATCCAGGCAGAGTGTTCTTGAATACAGGCAAAAAAAAAAAAGGACTAGGCTCTAGCAAAACTTGCTGAGTGTTTCCTTTTGGGTTTTTTTGCACAGAGATGAAATTACAAAATTAGCTTAAAATCAAGAAGGGCAAAACCCTCCATACAACCAGATGCCCTTCTGTTCTTTGCCCTTCTGTGGTAAGTTTGGAACAGATTGCCCAGGGGGGTTGTGGATGGTCCCTGCCTGGAGGTGTTCAATGCCAGGTTGGATGAGGCTTTGAGTGACCTCTTTTAGTGGGAGGTGTCTCTGCCTATGGCAAGAGGATGGAACTAGATGATCTTTGAGGTCCTTTCCAACCTAAACCATTCTAAGTTTGAAGGGCTCTCCCTTTTTCTCTGCCAAGTTCCTCACTATGGCTTTGGCCAAATCACATTGCAGCTCAAACCTCAACCTGCAGAGTGAGGAGTGCTGCACCTCTGATTTGTTTGATGTAGCTAAGCTTGTCTGCCAGCACCGAAGGTTGAGACCCTGCAGTCCTGCCACACACCCACCTATATCCACTCCCCCATACTCACAAACCTACAAACCTCCACAACCACCCCTAAAGCCAACTCTGGGAGGCTGTTCTGGCTGACTCATCTACTCAGCTATCAGTCCCCAGCAAACCCAGGACAGAGATGAAGACTAAGCAACCTGGGAAATCTTTAAAAGCAAAAGGCAACTAACTTGTTCAGTGTAGTGCTGCTGAGCCTAAAGGGCAACACATCATAGCTGTCTACAACTGCCTAAAGGGAGGTTGTAGCCAGGTGGGGTTGGTCTCTCCTCCCAGGCAACCAGCAACAGAACAAGGAGACAGTCTCAAGTTGTGCCAGGGGAGGTATAGGCTGGATGTTAGGAGGAAGTTCTTCACAGAGAGAGTGATTGGCATTGGAATGGGCTGCCCAGGGAGGTGGTGGAGTCACAGTCCCTGGAGGTGTTGAAGCAAAGCCTGGATGGGGCACTTAGTGCCATTGGCTAGGGCTGGGTGCTTGTTTGTACTGGATGATCTTGGAGGTCTCTTCCAACCTGGCTGATTCTGTTCTGTTCTGTTCTGTTCTATTCTATTCTATTCTATTCTATTCTATTCTATTCTATTCTATTCTATTCTATTCTATTCTATTCTATTCTATTCCACTCTATTCTATTCCA
This sequence comes from Psilopogon haemacephalus, assembly GCA_013396835.1. Taxonomy (NCBI): domain Eukaryota; kingdom Metazoa; phylum Chordata; class Aves; order Piciformes; family Megalaimidae; genus Psilopogon; species Psilopogon haemacephalus. The sequence continues at coordinate 124,500 of VWZI01015061.1, read as the reverse complement.
TTCCATTCCATTCTATTCTGAAGATTTATCGCCTTCAATAGCTGCAGATAGGAGTAAAACTCAGAAGTGAGGATTCCTCACAGCTGCCTGATAGAGGAAAGCAAAATCCAGCAGCTAAGAGCTGAAGCTGGATCTCTGCCCTCCAACTGAGAGATGTTTCTGAAACAACATGGCCAGGAGCAACATTTCCCCAGGGTTGTTAGTGAATTATGCAGTGATGGATATGTTTCAATTAAGAATGGACATGTTTTCTAAACATCTCATCTTCATCCAGAGGAATTTTCTGGTGTGCTTTATACAAGGGAGTCATCTGAGATGAATTGTCAATCCCTTCTGGCATGATAATCCATAAGCCTCATCAATAATTCACAAGGTTGCTCCAGACTGCACCTATGCAAAGGGCATGATGGAGAGGAGCAAACCTAGCCCTGATCTTTGCTCACAGCCCATTTTAAAGTGGAAATGCCTGTAATGGTTGAATCACCTAGACCACACCAGCACCTCCAACTCATCATTTAGCCAATTAAACACAGGCTGACAATAGAGATGTGCACATATGCAGATCAACCTGGTGTATGCCTGTCACAAAATTCAGTAGATCCACTGCCTCTTTTGTATCCCTCACAGCTGTCCAAGGAATCATAGAATCATAGAGTCATAGAACAGTTTAGGTTGGAAGAGACCTCAAAGATCATCCAGTTCCAACCCCCCTGTGCCATAGGCAGGGACACGTCCCACTAGAACAAGTCACTCAAGACCTCATCCAGCCTGGCCTTGAACACATCCAGGGAGGGAGCAGCCACAACCTCCCTGGGCAACCTGTTCCAGTGTCTTGTCACCTCACTGTGAAGAACTTCCTCCTAACATCCCATTTAAATCTCCCTTCTGCCAGTTTTAACCCATTACTCCTCATCCTGTCATTGCAAGACTTTGTGAATCATCCCTCCCCAGCCTTCCTGTAGGCCCCCTTCAGATATCGGAAGGTTACTATAAGGTCTCCTGGAAGCCTTCTCTTCTCCAGGATGAAAAGCCACAACACTTTCAGCCTGTCCTCATAAGGAAAACCTCAGTGGCTTGTGACACTCCTTGAAGAAAGGCACAGCAAAGCTGGTCAGCTCTAGGAGTGCAGGGTTTGACCCTACCTACACTCAGAACATGGGAGGCTGTGATGGAGTTTGTGCTCATTTCCTCTGCATTTAGATTGGATGCCAGAAACAAGTTCTTTACCATGAGAGTAGTGGAATACTGGAACATGTGGCCCAGGGAGGTGGTCCCTGGAGATATTCAAGGTGAGGCTCAGCAGGGCTCTAGGCAGCCTGATCTAGTTGAAGATGTCCCTGCTGACTGCAAAGAGGGTTGGACTGGGTGACCTTTGGAGGTCCTTTCCAACTCACATCATTCTGTCATTCTGCAATTCTCTGCTCTGGCTGTTAACAGCTTTCTGACTGTCCTTGAGCTCCCATATTTGCCACAACAATAAAGCTCCCATCTAGAAGCAAGTTTAAGCATGTAGTTAACTTTGACCATGCTCAGCTTCACTCTCTGGTCTTAAGCTACTGCAGCTGCAGTATGTGTTCCTCTGCCTTGTTTTTGGCCTGAAGGCAGAAGAGATGTGTGCACAAAGCCCAAGCAGATGTGTGCATACACAGCCACATAACAAAACCATACAGAATCACACATATCAAAACCATACAGAATCACAAAGCCACAGAAACATCCAGGCTGGAAAAGCTGCCCAGGATCACCAAGTCCAACCTAGAACCCTATCCTACAAGATCCACCTTAAACCATATCCCTAAGTACCACATCCAAACCACCCTTTAAACACATCCAGGCTGGGTGACTCCACCACCTCCCTGGGCAGCTTGTTCCACTCCCTGACCACTCTCTCCCTGAAAAAACTTTTCCCCAGGCAATTAAACTCAGGTATAAAACTATTGGGTTTTAAAGTTTGCTTCTTTGCTTTAAAGAGAAGTCTGTGGCACTGAAAAAAAAAAATGCTGATTTAGAATTTACAAACTGTTGAGCTTTTGTGTTGTTGAATGGGTGTGAGGCTGGAGGGGCTAGATGAGCTCCTAGATGGGTTTTGAGTAGGCACCAAAAAGAGCATGAATGAATCCCAGTCTGACAGCCTGTAGATAAACTGTAGATGGGAGTCATCATTTTATATATATATACATATGTATTTTTAAAATTCAACACCAGCAAATAATTCAAGGGCCTGTAGCCAGCTGGTCTTCCTTCTAAAAGTGGAGATGGGAAGCTGGGAGTCCTTTCACAGTGATGATGACGTGCAGAAGCCTTCTATATAAAAGTACACATCTATCAAACCTTTGTGGAATAATAGGCTACAATCTAGGCAGCCTGGGGCAGCCTGCTGTAATTGTTATGATTTGTTTTCCTGATACAGTACAAATTCCTTGGTAATCTTTCCTGAATTTTAATGAGGGGAAGGGAAGACTTAATTAAAGACTCCTTTTGTGCTGTTCTGCGGTGGCTGCCATCTGCGAGCGCTTCGGTTCTGGGGCTTATCTCCATCGTGCAGCCCAGAGCTTTGCTTTTGTAGGTGGTGGTGGGAACTTAGGTTAAGGGAGTGAAATGACTGAACAGCCTGGTTATGGGGAGCCTGTTCCACTTTGGCATCTCCAGAGGCTGCTGTGGAGAGGCAAAGAGCAGAGCTCTTTGATCTGTCCTGTTGCATTACAGGCCACTTAAGAGCATTTACTCCAAGAAGAATCAGGGAATGTGCAGTCTACACACAAAAGAAGCAGGAACTGTGGTTGTTTCAAAGGGATATGGACAACATAAGTGACTTGTTTCACTTAAGATCATGTACTCCAAGATGAATGAGGGAATGTGCAGTCTACACACAAAAGAAGCAGGAACTGCGGTTGTTTTAAAGGGATATGGACAACATAAGTGACTTGTATCACTTAAGATCATGTACTCCAAGATGAATGAGGGAATGCACAGTCTACACAGAAAACAAGCAGGAACTGTGGTTGTTTTAAAGGGATATGGATAACATAAGTGACTGTCACTTAAGATCATGTACTCCAAGATGAATCAGGGAATGCACAGTCTACACACAAACAAAGCATGAGCTGTGGTTGTTTTAAAGGGGTATGGACAACATAATTGCCTTGTGTCACTTAAGAGCATTTACTCCAAGATGAATCAGGGAATGTGCAGTCTACACACAAAAGAAGCAGGAACTGCGGTTGTTTTAAAGGGATATGGACAACATAAGTGACTTGTATCACTTAAGATCATGTACTCCAAGATGAATCAGGGAATGCACAGTCTACACACAAACAAAGCATGAGCTGTGGTTGTTTTAAAGGGGTATGGACAACATAATTGCCTTGTGTCACTTAAGAGCATTTACTCCAAGATGAATCAGGGAATGTGCAGTCTACACACAAACAAAGCATGGGCTGTGGTTGTTTTAAAGGGGCATGGACAACATAATTGACTTGTATCAAGTGCAGTCTCTGGTGTCAATGAAGCCTTTTGTACATTGAGCTTAATGAGCTTTAATTTTTACAATAGTAGCACAGGGAAACTTATCTTGCTAGGGACTCACTGGGCACATCCCAGAAGCTGGCAGAAAGGTGTTGAGCTCCTCAGCTGCAGCTCTCTACAGGCAAAGTTTGTGATTTCTTTGGAAATCAGTCTTCCCTTCCCACAGCTTTGGAAATAAGCAACTTTTATAAGAGGAGTTTGTGATTAAGAATAGAATAGAATAGAATAGAATAGAATAGAATAGAATAGAATAGAATAGAATAGAATAGAATAGAATAGAATAGAATAGAATAGAATAGAATAGAATAGAATAGAATAGAATAGAATAGAATAAGCCAGGTTGGAAGAGCTCTCCAAGCTCATCCAGTCCAACCTAGCACCCAGCCCTATCCAATGGCACTAAGTGCCCCATCCAGGCTTTGCTTGAACACCTCCAGGGCTGGTGACTCCATCACCTCCATGGGCAGCCCATTCCAATTAAGTTTGGCTGCCTCAGCTTACAAACAGAAAGTTCCAATAGGGAATCCTCACAAATGTGGCCTGGAATCTGGCTTAGGTTTCAGAGCAGGTGATGTCTGAAAAGAGGCAGCAAGAGTTCTAGAAAGAAACTCTCTTCATGTTGATGTAGCAGAGGACATCTAATTGAGCTCTTGCTCCTGCCTTCTACCCTATCAGGTGTTCTGTGAGCCCATGACAGGCTTTTGGACATCTTGGTGCACTGAAGAGGAAGTGTCTCAATCTGAGGTGTGCAGGTAGCAGGCAGTGAGATATGAAGGTGAGATTTATTCCACTGTGTGTTGGATATCCCAAACACTCTGCTCCTCTTGCAGCAGGGGAGTCCATTCAGTAACTCTGACATCGTTGGTGGTTTCTAGGCAGCCCCACAGCCAGGTGTTTGGGATGGAGCTCAGTCTCAGAATACAGACAGAGGCTGGGATCCAATTCTGAGTTATACCTGGAGCCTCCACTGGGTAAGACCTGACTCTCCACAACCACTCATGGGATCTGGTCTTTGGTATGAGAAAAAAAACCTTTACCAAAGACTGTCCTTTGGCCTCTGATATATTCTCCCTTATTTCTCATAAGTTTTACAGGTCTGTCTCTCTCTGGCATTTGAGTCCACATTTTCATCTGCTTATTAAAGATGAAATTTTCAATTTTCAGCCTGTGTTTGCAGCCAAGACAGTTCAGATTTCCCATGTATTTAAAAGAGCCTTTTGAAGTACAGATGAAGTAGAGTCAACAGCTGCAAATAACTCCAGGGCAGGAAGGTGGCAGACAGTGCCACCTTTCCAATGAGACACACAACAGATTTTAAACTTCCTTTGCTAAGGAAAAGAGCTAAACGAAGCTCAGCCTAAAGGGATCTGCTGATTTCAGCAGCCTGGTGAGAAAGAGCATCCATCAGCCTTATGTCCAAATCCCAACGCAGGTGAGGTTTGACAGGGAGAAATAAACAGCTGAAGCTCCACCTAGTTATACACAGAAAACTCTGGAATGGTTTACTTTGATCTTCAACCTTAACATGTATTCCTGAAGGTATTACTATGCTTCCTCATAATAATTTTACCGGGGAAAATGCAAGAATCTATTTTAATGCACCTTTGGCCAGCATCTCACCCTTGTTATTCTGTTTAAGGATGCCTACTACAGCCTTGAAAGCTTTGCTACTCCTCTCTGTTATCTGCCCTGCACCTTTCTCTCCTACCCATTTATTCTACGTGCCTGATAAGCTGAGGAGCTGCTCTTGCCCCTACTGCTTGCTGTCTGTATGGGAATCCTCATCACTTACATTGCACTTGCCCTGTGAGTTCTTTCCTTTCATGTTAATCCCCCTTAGGAGTAGCCAAGATGGTAATTATTGATCAGCCGATCAATAATTTGTTCTCCTTGTAGACAGGAGAACAAAAATACAATCTCCAGATAACAGCCATCCAACTTAAACCTGTCCTTAATATGTGTGTGATGGGGAAGTGCCTTGGGACATTCTGTCTTCTGTTGCACCTCGATATCACAGCACAGGGGCCCCCAAGGGAGTGGAGAAGGCAAAGCAACCCTGACAGGCAAGGTTTCATTCATTCCTCCCTGAACAGAGCCTGCACATGTGGCATCATGCCCTTGCTTTAGCTGATGGGTAGATGAAAGCCTGAGCTGTGGGTAGAGAGATTAAGTCATTAAAGGAAACAACAACGTCCTTTGCCTTTTCTCCTCTCTTTTTTCTATCACCAAAACCTAACCAACAAATTCTTTCTGTGGCTCGAGACACCCAGCCTGTATTTTGTTTTTATTGCACTTTCGTGTCCTTTCAGCTTTGTTAGGGGAGATCAAAACAATACAGGAGCATATGTTCCTGTCAGATTTAATGTGCAGCCCTTCTTAAATCCCCCCAAAGCCTTTTCAGATCTAGGCCTACATTTAAGTAAGCAATTAATTACCTCATGGCTCTTCCAACGAATGCATGATTTGTTTGTTGTTTAAACTGCAATTCCAGCTCTTTTGAAGTGTCCTGTCTGCTCATTTCCAGGCTAAGGATTGTGCAAATTTTGATCTCTTGTCAAATCATCAAAAGGCATTGGGGACTCTCCCTGTGTTGGGAAGAATCTCTGAGCTCTTCACTCACCCCAACTCCCTCCATCCCCCCTCCCTCCGGAGTTCAGGGACCAGGCAGATTCAGTCACACATATCTGTGTAGGCAAACCACTGAACTGAAACCTCTCTCAAAAAAAAAAAGAAAAAGAAAACCTGAAACCACAGCATCTCACCCAAAAGGACAAAGTATTCCTATATAGATATATATATAGATATATATATAATTTTTTTTTAAAAAAAGGAGGAAGAGAACATTTAATTAATTCTGTGACACTATGAAATGTCAGGCAAGAGGTTGTGCTTGGGGGGGGCGAGGATTTGAGAGCAAAGTGTTGGCTTTGCTCAGGAGTCAGAGACAAAACTCTGCAGTGATTTCCTGAAGGAGAGGATGCATCTGCAGTCGAGCTGTCATGCTGCCAAATGTTCCTGCAGGTCCAGCACCCTGACAGGGCAGGGAAATACTACCCACTGGAGCCAGGGGCAAAATATGTCGATCTGCTGCTGAACTGCAGGCGGTGCAAGTGCTTGTCCTGCGGTAAATCGTCTCTGCTCTGCGATGCATCACCTGCACCTGACCCAGCTGAAGAGCAGAGAGCCCCATAAATACACAGAGAAAAATTAGAGGATTAGCAGAGGGCTTGTTGTGTTGGTTTTTGCAGGAGGGTACATAATTCATCACTTGGGGGCAATCACGAGAGGCACATTCAGATCGCTCAGAGAGCGCGGAGCGCATAAATAATAATGAACAGAATAAAATGCAAATGGCCTGGAAGGAATCAATAGTCATGAATGAAAGCAGCCCCTCAGATCCTAATTGAAATGAAAATGAGATGCATATTCAATATGTGCTTAATAGAATATACATAATGTGAGCATCCTGAGCTGGGTGAACGAGACCTTTCCATCACGCAGACGCGCAGGCAGGCAGCCTTCCAAGGATGCCAATGCCAGCAGATGTGCCCACACCTCCCCATGCTTCCCTGTGCCACTATTTAGATGCACATATCCAGAAAGTATAATGGGAACAATGCACTTTTGACCTTCAACCACAAGCATTCAGGTGTTTTTTTCTGGCTATCCATGAAGCTCTCCAGTTGAAGAGGGACAGGGATCTGATGGAGAGGGTCCAACAGAGGGCTACAGGGATGCTGAGGGGACTGGTGCACTGCCTGGTGAGGAGAGGCTGAGGGACCTGGGGATGCTTAGTCTGAAGAACACTGAGAGGGGATTAATCAATGTTTCAAAATATCTCAGGGCTGGGTGTCAAGAGGAGGGGGAAGAGTCTCTGCTCACTTGCTCCCTGGGATTGGACAAGGAGCAATGGATGAAAGCTGCAGCACAGGAGGTTGCAGCTCAACACAAGGGACAACTTCTTTACCGTAAGGGTCCCAGAGCACTGGCATAGGCTGCCCAGAGAGGCTGTGGAGTCTCTTTCTGTGGAGCCTTTCCAGGCCTGTCTGGATGTGTTGCTGTGTGCCCTGAGCTAGATTGTCTGGTCCTGATGTAGCAGGGGCATTGGACTGGATGATCTCTTTGGGTCCCTTCCAAACCCTGACATTCTATGAGCCTGTGATCCTGTGAAGCTGAAGATATTTCACATGCTTCTTTAATCTCGATGGGAAGCTTTTGTTTGTGTTGGGAATAGCATTTGCCAAGGCTTTCTTCTGCTCTGTGTTTTAGCCCTTTCAATAGGAACTGATTGGCTGCTCACATGCTGATTGCTCTGGTTTGTTCCTTGGTTAGACCTTTACTGGACCTCACTGACCTACACAGAGGAGCACAGACATGTGGAAGTGCTGGAGCAGGTACAGAGGATGGCAACAAAGCTGGGGAAGGGTCTGGAGAATAAATCTTATGAGGAGCAACTGAGGGAGCTGGGGACGGTTAGTGTGAGGAAGATGAGGCTGAGGGGAGACCTCATTGTTGTCTACAGACACCTGAAAGGACATTGTGGAGAGGCTGCTGCTGGGCTCTGCTCACAGGGAATTACAGACAGAACAAGGGGGAATGACCTCAAGCTGTGGCTGGGGAGGTATAGATTGGACATTAGGAAAAAGAGAGTGGTCAGCGACTGGAATGAGCTGCCCAGGGAGGTGGTGGAGTCACCCACCCTGGCTGTGTTTAAGGCTGGTTTCGATGTGGTGCTTAGAGATATTCTGTGATTCTGAACTGATGTCATTTGAAATCACTTACAAACAATGTCCTTAATTAGGGGCTGGACTAGATGACCTTTGGGGGTCCCTTCCAACCCAAACCATTCTATGATTCCGTGATTCCTGACACAGGCCTCAGCTGGGGATCTCCTGTCACCTCAGCAGAAGGCAGATGTTCACTTTTGTGGGGATGACTTGCCCCAACATGTTAAACACTGGAGCACTCCAGTGAAGTGAAAAACAAGCTGTCCTTTTTGAGCAGTTTCCAGGTGTTTGTATCTTGACAAAATGAGTAGCAGAGACGGGAACATACATGCCCAGGTGCAGGAGAGTATTTGTCAGGGCCAGAAACATCAGCAGTGCTTAACACCACACTGCTGGGACGAGGCACAGGAGGCTCTATTGCCCTGAGACCCAAGAAACAACAGCAGCTGGGTAGGTGTGAGCCATCAGAGCTTATCCAAGACTACCACTCTGAGCTCCCATCCCTCTTGTGTTGGAGGATATGAGTTAAAGATGCTCATCTTGCCACTGAAATGCTCATTAGCCCATGCCACACTGGCTTCTTCACCCAATCAAAGAAGGCTGGCCACTGAAATGCTCTTTAGCCCACACCACACTGGTTGTCTCACCCAATCAAAGCAGGCTGGACACTGAAATGCTCTTTAGCCCACACCACACTGGTTGCCTCACCCAGTGAAGCAGCATTAGACACTCTGCTCCTGGGCTAAAACCCCAAAGCCCAGGAGTTCTAATTGCAGGACTGCCATGGCTCATCTCCAAGGTGCCTCTCCCCAGTTCTCTGCCTCCGTGTCCTCATCTCCACTCTGCATTTGTCCTGAGGGCTGAGTGTTTAACATTGCTATGGGGCTTGGAAAATGTTCTGTGCTTAATCCCATCTTGAAGAATCTAACAGTTAAACAGATTGAGCTTATTTCATTGCTTTGCAAAGCAAATGTCATCTGTATTGAATTTCTTGCCTCATCTGCTAACAAATGCTCCTCTTTGATTTTTATTTTTTTCTCTCTCTCCATTTGTGTGGAGGCAGGGTGGTTGGGGAGAGAGCCAAGCACAATAATTTCAGAGCTGAAAATTCTCCTTCTTGCTTTTGCTCCTACCTCACCACTGCCAAGCCAAGATCCAAGGTGATATCAGACTGATGAAGTCTTTATCCCAGACTCATTACTGGAAGGAGACACCTTTTGAAGCTGCACCTGCTCTGTCACTCAGTTGAAAAGGGGAAAAAGAGAGAAGGTGTAATTATTTCCTGCATTGTGTGTACTAGAAGTGGAACAGAAAGCTGAAGTAAAATCATCACTCCCATAGCACAGCACAATAGCTCTTCTGACACAGCAGAAGGCTTTGTTAAGGGCCACTCAGAGTTAAGCTGCTGTAAAAATCTCGGTGGGTTGTCCTCAGGGGAAAAAACATAGGTAAAATTTGGCTTGGTTGGTATCTCGAGGATAGGCGTAGCCAGAAGTCTTAACGAATCTGCAATTTGCCCTTGTGGCCAAGAGGGCCAATGGGATCCTGGGGTGTATTAAGAAGAGTGTGTCCAGCAGATCAAGGGAGGTTCTACTCCCCCTCTACTTTGCCCTGCTGAGACCTCATCTTGACTACTGCCTTTGGTTTTGGGCTGCCCAGTTGAGGAGGGACAGGGATCTGCTGGAGAGGGTCCAGAGGAGGGCTCCAAGGATGCTGAAGGGACTGGAGCACTGCCTGATGAGGAAAGGCTGAGGGACCTGGGGCTGCTTAGTCTGGAGAAGAGAAGACTGAGAGGGGATTGAATCAATGTTTCCAAATCTGTGAGGGCTGGGGGTCAGGAGGGGTGGGACAAGCTCTGCTCATTTGCTCCCTGGGATAGGACAAGGAGCAATGGATGGAAGTTGCAGCACAGGAGGTTGCAGCTCAACCCAAGGGACAACTTCTTGACTGGAAGGGTCCCAGAGCACTGGCACAGGCTGCCCAGAGGTGTTGTGGAGTCTCCTTCTGTGGAGCCTTTCAAGTCCTGTCTGGATGTGTTGCTGTGTGCCCTGAGCTAGATTGTCTGGTCCTGCTGTAGCAGGGGTTTGGACTCAATGATCTCTATGGGTCCCTTCCAACTTCTAACATCCTGTGAGTCTGTGAGTCTGTGATCTGTCGAGAAGTTGCCCCTTGCTGACAGTTTAGCACCAGAGGACAAATGCAGTGAGCAATGCAGTGGTTCTGCCTGTGCTGCAAGGGTTGGGATCACTGTTGCCCATCACACTAAGACCCTTTGCCAGGTCTTAGTTGAGACATCTCCATTCTCAGAGGTGAACACAGCCATTTAGGTGGACCTTTGTCCAAAAGCTATTCTCACAGCCAGCTGAGTAATTTGTCAAGTTATATTCCTTTCTCTTCCAGCAGATGGTTGCCTGTAGCTGTTCCTTTGTAATTTTGCTCCTTATTTACTGATTCCAGGCAGTGTGAAGCCAAGAAAATTGAGACCATTGACCTGATGGGTATCTGCTCATCACCTGGCCCACATCCTGTCACCCTGCTTACCCCAAATTGGTGCACTGGGTTCCAGTCTTTCCTCCCACAGACCCTACAGCCTCTGCAGCTTCAGGAGGCTGGCTCTGACTCACATGCAATGAGCTCTTAAGAACTTGAATCTATTCTGGGCTGCTGCTGCCAGGTACAGCAGATGCTATCTATTAGATTTTGCTTTGCCAGAAATTCCTCTGATTCCTAAAACATTCAGGATTGTGGACCCCTATTTTGTCCACTTTTCCTCCCCTGCTGTGCAGCTTTTGGCAGTGGAAATGTGTGTGAGTGACTATACAGCCAGTCTTCTGGCACTATTTGTTAACCCTTGAGGCTCCAATCCTGGAGAGTCTTTGAGGCATCAGGAAATGATTTTCCAGAACAAAGAAACAAGGTGGGGGGTGTGGGGGGGAAATGTTTTAAGCTATATACACACATTCCCACGGTGCAAACAAACAAAATGGAGAAGAATGAATCAAAGTGCATCCAAAGTTCAGCCTCATTTTAGGCTTTTAAAAATTAAATGTTTTCATCATGCACCAGGATATCCTTGGAATTTGTTTCCCTGCGTTTGCTTTTTTTCAAACTTAGACAATCCTTCAGTTAAAACATTCAGGGAACTCTGGAATAAGAACTGAGAAGAAATTCCTCTTGCTATCCTCCCTGGGGAGCAGCACTCAAGCACAAGTGCCTGTGCCTGTGAGCAGCTGAAAACAACAGCAAAGTGGCTGTTGGCACATCCCTGAGCACTGGGATGAAGCAGAGGTGAATTGCATGGGTAGGATTGGAGAGAGGCCACAATAATGTCACCTGGGAGCTTTCTCCTCTCCTCCTCTCCAAGGTGCTTGTTTTAATTCAAAGGCTGCCCATGACGCTGTCTATGTGAAGGACAACCTGATACAACTGAAATTTTCCAAAATCTGTTGTGATTTTTTTTTCCCTCCTCCCCAGTAGGAACTCGAGAGAACTTTAATTTCTTTTAAAAAGCACTGGAAAAGATAATATTTCGTTCACGAGGGCATTCTTTGAAGAGGACTGATTCAGGCACTCGGAGACATGGAAAATGACAAAGATAAAAGCAGCTGAGTTGATAAAGAGTGAAGACCATCGAATGAAAGAAGGGAATAAAATCTGCAAAGACACAGCCCAGTGCTGCCATCTAAACCTTTGTCACTTCTCTGCGAGCCACGGGCAGGATGTGACTGAGGTTCACAATGCAGAGCTTATTTTCATATTCTGCTCTCCCTACACACATATATTCCACGGCTGGGAGAACTGGGCCTTATCTCGATATTGTCATAGGGTTTCCATCATAAAAATAGCAGACAGAAACCAGGCTGACTGCAACTGAATACAGAATTCACACAGAGAGAGAGAGAGAGAGAGAGAGGAAAAAAAGCCAACAGAGACCCAGAAATGCCTGACAAAAATCAAGATATACCTTCCAGACAGCAGATGACGTAGACCCTCCAAACGTACAAGAATATTCTGTTTTCACAGGCAGCTAATTCCTAACTCTGTTTCCACTGGAGGAAATAATAAATTATTTACAGAATTCCATTTTGCTCTGTGCAGTAATCTCAGAAACTTATTAATGGACAGGAAATGCTGGCTGATAGCAATGTGGTTATGAAGCAAATGACTTCATAATGATTTTACCTGGGTTTAGATTACAATTTTAAGTCTCAGGAGAAATGGTTTTCCACTTTGTCAAAGACTGAGTGCTTAGAGCAATTCAGAGGGGAGGTAAGGTTGAGGCAGAACATGGAATCGTAGAATGGGCCGAAAGGGACCTCCAAAGGTCATCTAGTCCAACCCCTTCTGCAGTCAGCAGGGGCATGCTCAACTAGATCAGGCTGTCCAGAGCCCTCTTGAGCCTCACCTTGAATACAGAACCATAGAAACATAGAATGGTTTAGGTTGGAAGCAACCTCAAAGCTCAGCCAGTTCCAACCCCCTGTGCCATAGGCAGGGACACTTCCCACTAGAACAGGTTGCTCAAGGCCTCATTGAACCTGGCCTTGAACACCTGCAGGGAGGCAGCAGCCACAACATCCCTGGGCAACATGTGCCAATGTCTCACCACCATCACTGGAAAGAACTTCTTTCTAACATCCAGTCTAAATCTCCCCTCTGCCAGTTTAAACCCATTACCCCTCATTCTGTCATATCTCCAAGGGTATCTCAAAGGCAGTGTTGGATGAAGTAGCAGCTATAGAGGAAGAAAGATGTCTTTGACTGCTTTTGTCAAGAGGAAAAAGGAGGAAGGGGAATTTTTCTAGTTTCTAAATAAAAAGACCCACTTTTTTCCCCCCCCATTATCTAATACATGAGGTGTAGTCAATGTAGTCCAATGGGAGCTGGGGCTGTGCTGCTTGGAGAGGAGGAGCCTTAGAGGTGACCTCATTCATGTTTATCAATATGTGCAGTGTGAGTGGCAGGAGGCTGGAGCCAGGCTCTGCTGGGTGATGGTCAAGGACAGGACAAGGGGCAATGGGTGAAAGCTGAGGCATAGGAAGTTTCATTTAAACATGTCTCAATGGACTCAGTGACCTCTTTGGGTCCTTTACCACTCACCATCCTTCCCCCTAGGGATTTGATGTGCCAGGCAGGGAGTTTATTGATGTGTTTGGTGCCCAGTGACAAGACAAGGGGCAATGGGTGGAAGCTGAGGCATAGGAAGTTTCATGTAAAAATGTGGAGTTTTTTTCCTGTGGGGGTGACAGAGCACTGGAACAGGCTGCCCAGAGGGGCTGTGGAGTCTTCCTCTCTGGAGATATTTGAAGCCCACCTGGATGTGTTCCTGTGTGGTCCTGCTGTGGTGGGGGGCGTTGAGCTGGATGAGCTTTGGAAGTCCCTTCCAGCCCCTGACAAGCTGTGATTCTGTGATTCGATTTTAAATCTCTACTACAGCTGCTGTAACCCATGCAGGTTTCAAGAAACATTCTCCTGTTTTCCCTCAAGATTTAAAACCCAGAAGTGGCTCCTCCTGTGAGCTGCAGCTGATCCTCACGTGAGCTAGAGGCAGACCTTAGGGATCATTCCACAGATATTATTTTGTATGTGTGTCTAATTAGACGGCACCACGCAAAAAAAAAATTAAAAGGTGTCACCTGCGTCTGTCCTCACTGCAGCACTATCACTTACCCAGGGGAAAAAAAGAAAAAAGCTTGCAGGTGAAAATAATCCTGGGGAATAATTGCAAATCCAAGATGAAACAGCCTGAGTGACCTCCTCCCTAACCAGCAGAGAAGCAGGTTGGCAAAGCTTTGCAACCCTACTGCAAAGCAAATATGCATCCAGCCGCGGTGAAATTTGGGATGAACATTAGCTAATCAATTGTTGTTTATTTAGCATGTCCTGTCTACTCAAGTAAATCTAAATTAATGGCATGAGTAATTGGATTCATTTAAGGCCTTGCGTTTCCTTTCCGTATGCTCTGCTGCTCGCTGATGCTCACATGGGAGCAGCCAAAGAGATTTCTTCCCCTGGCTGCACGGATACCACCACCAGTCACCAGAATCTGGGTTCCAGCTGTTCTTTTCAGAATTATCCCTCCACAAGCTCACATCTGGTGGCATACCTCATGGTTTAAGCCTACCAGATAGTTCTGTGCTCCAGACCGACTCAGATCTGAGATTTCCAGTTCAAGAGGGGCAGGGATCTACTGGAGACAGCCCAGCGGAGGGCTACAAAGATGCTGAAGGGACTGGAGCACTACCTGATGAGGAGAGGCTGATAGCCCTGGGGCAGGTTAGTCTGGCGAGAAGGCTGAGAGGGGGTCTAATAAATGCCTATAAATATCTGAGGGCTGGGGAGTCAGGAAGGAAGGGACAGGGACAGCCTCTGCTCACTTGCACCCTGTTGTGGGACAAGGGGCAATGGATGGAAACCAAAGCACAGGACGTTCCACCTCAACATGAGGAAGAATTTCTTGATTGTAAGGGTCCCAGAGCACTGGCACAGGATGCTCAGAGAGGTTGTGGAGTCTTCTTCTCTGGAGACTTTCAAAACCTGCCTGGATGCATTCCTGTGGAAACTACCCTGGGTGATCCTGCTTTGGCAGGGAGGTTGGACTCGATATCTGGAGGTCTCTTCCAACCTCTAAGGTTCTGTGGTCCTGTGAACATGAGGAAGAACTTTTTTGCTGTAAGGGATATAGAGCACCAGAATAGGCTCCCCAGAGAGGTTGTGGAGTCTCCATCTCTGGAGACTTTCCAGCCCTGTCTGGATGTGTTCCTGTGTGACCTGTGTCAGATCCTCTAGTCCTGCTGTGGCTGGGGGGGTTGGACTGGACGATCTCCAGAGGTCCCTTCCAACCCCTAACTTCCTGTGATGCTGTGGTTGTTCCCAAGAGTGGGAGAAGGAAGAGACCAGTTTAAAGCTAAGAACAAGACTCTGGAGGCTTTGGCATGTGGTACAAATGCCATCTGGCTTAGATTGGAGCTTTGCTTGAACTCTTTTGTTTGTTGGCTCAATGATCCTAGGGTGGATTTGGAAGAGAGCAAAGGAACAACGTGGCCACACTGAATTCTTTCGGCCACTGAGCTGCCTACCCTTACCCTACGAAGGCAAACATTGAAAAAGTGCACCCTGGTTACAACATGAAACCTATTTAAGAGGCCTTGGAGCCAGTGGAATTGGTTTTCTCTCTCAGACTCCTCATTGAAATCTTCCTTTGGATTTTGGTCAGTGCAACAGGCAAGAGATGGTTGTGTTAACATCTGAAAAACAATTAAAGGCAGCAGCTGCCCAGGGCCTGTTTCTTTATTGCCCTCCACTGAAAAGGTTCATGGAAAACTATTTGCTTTCCCTGAGCTGCTGAAGAAAACATTAGACAAGCTATGCTCTGTGCAAGAGGTTCATGCCTGCCCTAACCTCTCACATCCGTTTGATATCTGCAAATCTATTTACAAATTGTTTCCTGTCTGCTTTTCACAGTTGCTGGATTCATGGGATGAGAGGATCTTTATTTCTTTGCAGTGCAGAACTGTGGCCAACTAGATTAGAAAATATTGCTTTCTGATAGGGTTTGGGTTTGTTTTTTTGTTCCTTTCCCTTTTAGCTGCCCTGCAGAATGAGGTGCACTGTAAAATAAATAATGAATTCAAGACCAGAGATATGATTTTGCTATTAACCTCCTCACCTCAAACATCTTCAGAGACAGTTTCTTTTTTTTCCTCATGGATCTATACAGATTTTCCCTGTAAGGCCTGAAGAAGTTTGCAGAAATCTGCCTTGCTGATAGGAATTTCCTCATGTTCATATAGCTGTTCATTGCTCTCAAAATGAGATTCCTTCTAAATATACAGGTCACGTCAGAGACAAGGTCTGGTGAGGCTCAGTGGATTACAACACAAAGCCCTTTGTTATCAGGTTCTGCTTAAACTCCAGCTCTGTGTGTTACTGCTATAAGCCTCTAGAAAAGGCTTTCAGGAGCTGGTATCACTTGTGGGGGACAGAGTGGCTGGAGAGCAGCCAGGCAGAGAGGGACCTGAGGGTACTGGGAGAGAGGAGCTGAAGATGAGCCAGCAGTGTGCCCAGGTGGGCAGCAGAGCCAATGGCATCTTGGGCTGGAGCAGAAACAGTGTGGCCAGCAGGACAAGAGAGGTTATTCTGCCCCTGTACTCAGCACTGGTCAGGCTACATCTTGAGTCCTGTGTCCGGTTCTGGGACCCTCCATTTAAGAAATATGTTGAGGTGTTTGAACATGTCCAGAGAAGGGCACCAAGGCTGGTGTGGGGCCTGGAGCACAGCCCTGTGAGGAGAGGCTGAGGGAGCAGAGGATGCTCAGGACAGACCTCATTGCTGTCTAACTACCTGAAGGGAAGCTGTAGCCATGTGGGGTTGGGCTCTTCTCCCAGGCACCCAGGGACAGAACAAGAAGGTACAGCCTCAAGCTGTTCCAGGGCAGGTTCAGGCTGGACATTATGAAGAATTTCTTCACAGCAAGAGAGATTTGCATTGGAATGGGCTGCCCAGGGAGGTGGTGGATTCCCCATCCCTGGAGGTGTTTAAGAGAAGCCTGGATGAAGCACTTAATGCCATGGGTTAGTTCATTAGAAGGTGTTAGGTGATAGGTTGGACTCAATGATCTCAGAGGTCTTTTCTAACCTGGTTAATTCTGTGGTTCTCTCTGGAAAGCTGGCATTTAACAGGAAGTGGATTGGTAAATGAAGTGGTACACTGGGGTCCGGTCCACGTGGAGCAAGTCTGCCACACCTCTCGGCCAAGTTTGCCAGCAAAGGAGTCTGCCAGTGAACTACTGTGGCAGGGATACGGAGACAGGCACCATTAATCAAACTTTCTGAGACATGGAAAAAGCCATCTCATGTGCAGCTAGGGCTGAAGGCAGCCCTGAGGATCAGCTCATCTCTGTTCTGAAAGCAGCCTTCCCACGGCATGAATACCGAGAAGAACAATACGTGGAGAGCTGCCATCAGAGTTCTATTTGCAATCTGCAATCACATGCAGCCTGATGCAGCTCTGCTGCTGGGGAGTTTTTGTTGTGGTCTGTTTGTTCTCTCTTTCCCTTCCTCATATTTTATCTCTCTCTCACGCTTCCTTTGCTGCTCATTGTGTCATTTGAGGCATTAATTTTGTCGCTGCTAAATGCCATTTCCTACCAACTGAGATGCAGTGGCAGCCAGGCCAGGATTTACACTTCCAGTTCAATAAAACCCATGGAAATGATTTGTTAAATCAATGCAAGAGGGGAATTTCAAGGATCCCTGAGTTCAGGGACAGGCTTTCATAGGATGGGAGTAATGGCTGTGATTTATTCCGATGCAAACAGTGTTCTCATCATTCCCATCTCCTGTAGTGCTGCTTTATCATTTTTGAGGTCCCTTCCAACCTAAACCATTCTATGGTTCTGTGATTCTATGATTTATAATGTCCTTTTTAGCATGAGTGCCTTTTACTCCCATTAGAATGGCCTCACACCAGAAACACCTTTTACTCCCATTAGGATGGCCTCACACCAGAAACATTCCCCCTATCGACTGCTATCTTTGCCCAGTGTGTTTCTCTTCCTCTTTTCCCCTTGTCAAGGTGTTTGCTTCTAAAGTTTGGAGTTGATTCAAAGAAGGCTTTTGTAGGTATTCAGTCAAGGTACAGTGGTGTACAGTGCAACTTAAAATAACAGAATGGTAGGGGTTGGAAGGGGCCTTGGTATCATCAAGCAAACTTCCTGATGGTGCACTCATCTTGCTGTCTGTATCACTGATGAGGATATTGAGCAACGCTGGTCCCAATATGGACCCCTGAGGGACAGCAGTAGTCACCCACCTCCATCTGGACGTTCAGCCATTGACCACTACCCTCTGGGTGTGATCATCTAAACAATTCTTTCTCCACTGGACAGCCCACACATCAAACCCATATCTTTTCAGTTTAGAGGGAAAGGGTCACACATAAGCTACAATTTCAGGATCATCAGGGCTGTGGCAGGGGAAAAGCTGTGATAGATCTTTAACCTGTCTCCTCATCCTTTTTGTCTTGCAAAACTTTAAGGGGTTGGGGTAGATTCTTGCAACAGGCATCCAAAATTTGTTGCAGTAATAAGATGTTTGATGCTTATTGTCTAGGATTTAGGACTTTCTTTTTTTTTTTTTTTCCTGGAAGCTGGTAATTGTAGGATAACTCATGGCTACAGCTAAATCTGATGATTCAGGAGGGCTTTCAGAAAAGCACCCATGTAGCATTAAGCCTCCTGAATTCTGGCTAGGATTGTGAGCAGCCTGATTTATTCCAGCAAGCAAGCCACTAATTTCATAGAATCATAGAATGGTTTAGGTTGGAAGGGACCTCAAAGGTCATGCAGTTCCAACCCCCCTGTGTCATAGGCAGAGACACCTATCACTAGAACAGGTCGCTCAAGACCTCATCCAACCTGGCCTTGAATACATCCAGGGAGGGAGCAGCCACAACCTCCCTGAGAAACCTGTGCCAGTGTCTCACCACCCTCACTGTGAAGAACTTTCTCCTAACATCCACTTTCAATCTCCCCTCTGCCAGTTTAAACCCATTCCTCCTCGTCCTGTCATTACAAGACCTTGTCAATAGTCCCTCCCCAGCCCTCCTGTAGGTCCTCTTCAGATATTGGAAGGCAACTATAAGGTCTCCTGGAAGCCTTTTCTTCTCCAGGCTGCAGAGCCCCAACTCTCTCAGCCTGTGCTCATATTTATTTAATCTTACTGCAGTAGTTTGGTTATCAGATGTTTCTATCAGTGCTTTGTGCTGTTAACTGTCACTTTAGAAAGCCAGAGATGGAGAATTATCTCTAATTGTGTGTGGCTGCTGTGGAGTTTACTTCTCACCACGTAGCCTAGACCCTGATTTTACTGAGGTAGATGTATTTGGCATCACATGGAGTTATTTGACATCACACTGCTTCCCCTCTCCCCAGTGCATCATTACTGGTTGCACTTATTCATCATGGGGAAAGCACTCACCAAAGAAAACAGTTTTCTCTCCTGTCCTCGAGTCATTGTGCTGTAATGCTGTTATTTTTCTCTAGGCTTTCCTCCACCCTTTGTCTAATGCACATGGGGCTTTGGGGACAAACATAGGAAACAAAAGGATGCTCTGGAGACTTTTCAGCCTTCCTTAGTTATAACAAAGAGCAAAACTGCCTGCAGTGGCTGTAAGAGGTTGTGTAACAGGGATAATAATTTGGCAGATAGATGTCTTATTTTCCTATTTCTATGTTTCTTTAAACTGGTTCTGTTTAAATGCATGTCACAGCCATGGCAACTCAGTACACATAGAGCTGCTGCTGCCAAGACATCAGCAACACACAGACCTTCTGCTGCTATGATGGCAGTAGAGTGGTAAATGAAGGCTGAACAAGGGGGAATGGCCTCAAGCTGAGGCTGGGCAAGTTTAGGTTGGACATTAGGAAGAAGAGTGGTCCGGGACTGAAATGATCTTCCCAGGGAAGTGGTAGAATCACCCACCCTGGATGTGTTTGAAGAGTGATTTGGATGTGGTACTTAGGGATATGGTTTAAGGTGGATCTTGTAGAATAGGGTTCTAGATTGGACTTGGTGATCCTGAGGGGCTTTGCCAAGCTGCATGTTTCTGTGGTTCTGTGATTCTGTATGGGCTTGATATGCTGTGGCTGTGCATGCACACATCTGCTTGAGTTTTGGCCACACATCTGTTATGCCTTCAGGCCAGAAACAAGGCAGTGGAACACATCCTTCAGCTGCAGTAGCTTAAGACCAGGGAGTGAAGCTGAGCATGGTCAAAGTTAACTACATGCTTAAACTTGCTTTTAGATGGGAGCTTTATTGTTGTGGCAAATCTGGGAGCTCGAGGACAGTCAGGAAGCTGTTAACAGCCAGAGCAGAGAATTGTGGAATCACAGAATGATGTGGGTTGGAATGGATTTCCAAAGGTCACCCAGTCCAACTCCCGCTGCACGTGAAATTCAACAAGGCTGAGTGTAAGGTCCTGCACCTGGGTGGGCACAAGCCCAAGCACAACTCCAGGTTGGGTGGGGAATGGCTGAGAGCAGCTCTGAGGAACAAGACCTGGTGGTCTGGGGTGATGAGAAGCTCAAGATGAGGCTGCAGTGTGAGTGCAGCCCAGACAGCAACTGTGTGCTGGGCTGCAGCAAGAGCAGCTGTGGGCAGCAGGACAAGGGAGGGGATTCTGTCCCCTTAATTCTGCTCTCCTCAGACCCCTGCTGGAGTACTGTGTGCAGTTCTGGAGCCCCAAATACAAGCAGGACATGGAACTGTTTGAGCCAGTGCAGAGGAGGCCATGGAGATGCTGAGAGGGCTGCAGCAGCTCTGCTGTGAGGACAGGCTGAGAGAGTTGGGGCTGTGCAGCCTGGAGAAGAGAAGACTTCATGGAGACTTTGGAGTAGTTTTCCAATATCCGAAAGGGGCCTACAGGAAGGCTGGGGAGGGACTATTGACAAGGTCTTGTAATGACAGGATGAGGGCCAATGGGTTTAAACTGTCAGAGGGGAGAGTGAAACTGGATGTTAGGAGGGAGTTCTTCACAGTGAGGGTGGTGAGACACTGGCACAGGTTTCTCAGGGAGGTTGTGGCTGCTCCATCCCTGGAGGTGTTCAAGGCCAGATTGCATGAGGCCTTGAGCGACCTGTTCTAGTGGGAGGTGTCCCTGACTATGGCACAGGGGTGTTGGAACTGGATGATCTTTGAGGTCCTTTCCAACCTAAACCATTCTATGATTCCATGATTCTATGTAAAGCAGAGTGCAGCAATTACCTCTGCACGTGTGAGAAGCTCTGTCCGCGGATTTATTTACTCTCTCCACTTCTAATTTTGTCCTTGTTCTGCATCCTGTAAAGGTCCCTGTCATGCTGCCAGCCTTTCAGTGCCTGCTATTTATTTTATTTACTGCTGAGAAATGCAGAGATGTGTAAATCCATAAATAGCTAACGCAAGAAATATTGCCCCCCTGACATAAATCTGAGCCTTTCATGGCTCTTGCAGCAAATGAATGGTCCAATGGGCCAGGCAGCTCCATCCAAGCCTCCCAGGGCATAATGACATTTAAATAAAATCTCAGCTTCCAGGGTTAGGAGAGAAGGGGAAACTGAATGAGTTATGAAAATACCAATTAAACCACCCTACTATTGATTTACAACAGCCTGGGCCACATTAGAGAGCTGACGTGTCTGTTCCAAGACCTTGTCTTGTTACTTTTACATTAATGTAAACTTATTTCAGTTAAAAAAGAGAGCAAGGAAAGAAAAATCAATCGAAATGGAGGATGGAGATTTAATTTAGCTGTGGGGAAATCAGATCAAGGAAGGAAAGTGATGGAGGTAAAAGTAACCCCTGTCCCAGGGCAGAGGGAAAGGAGTTGTCTGCCTGATGTTCATTAGAATTAATTAACAAGGTTCTACCTCTCAGGGGCCTGGGTAGAAGGAGTGGGGGGGGGAGGTAAGGAGGGTGGGACCTGCTGCTGGTTTAAGAATGAACTAGAAACAGACCAAAGGAAAGGGGAGCCAAGGTTTTTAAAGGAGACAGGAGAGATTTAGTGCTATTGGATAGGGCTGGATGATCTTGATGGTCTTTTCCAACCTGGCTTATTCTATTCTGTTCTATTCCATTCTATTCCATTCTGTTCTATTCCATANTCTTTTCTTTTCTTTTCTTTTTTCTTTTCTTTTCTATTCTATTCTATTCTATTCTATTCTATTCTATCTATTCTATTCTATTCTATTCTATTCTATTTCATTCCATTCCGTTCCATCCTATTCCATTCCATTCCATTCCATTCCATTCCATTCCATTCCATTCCATTCCATTCCATTCCATTCCATCCTATTCTATTCCGTTCCATTCTGTTTCATTCCGTTCTGTTCTATTCTATTCTATTAAAGTGAGGGTGGTGAGACACTGGAACAGGTTGCCCAGGGGGGTTGTGGCTGCTCCCTGACTGAAGGTGTTCAAGGCCAGGCTGGATGGGGCCTTGAGCAACCTGTTCTAGTGGGAGGTGTCCCTGCCTATGGCAAGGGGTTGGAACTGGATGAGCTTTGAGGTCTCTTTCGACCTAAACCATTTTATGATTCTATGATTCTATTCCATTCCATTCCATTCTATGCAAATCTATTCTATCTAGATACAGATGGACAGAAGTGAGGTGGTTTAACCACAGCCCTCCCATCCTCACCACAGCTGCAGTGGAAAAGGGCAGCGACTGATAGATCATTGCAACTCACAGCTAATAGACCAGAAGATGTCACTGAGTGTAATGGGAAGACAAAGTCTCCATTAACAGAACTCTTGCATGCCTGGATGAACCTGCAGCCACACAAAGGAAGGTGGCTTCTAGACAGTGTCCCTGAGAAAATTAGGTTGATGTTCTGCACACCGTGTGTGTGACTGTCTGCTTGCTTATGACTCCCTAAAAATCATGAGCCTCTCCACTGTTGGAGAGAGTCCAGAGGAGGGCCACGAAGATGCTCAGAGGGTTGCAACACCTCTGCTATGAGGACAGGCTGAGGGAGTTGGGGCTTTTCAGCCTGGAGAAGAGAAGGCTTCCAGGAGACCTTAGAGTAGCCTTCCAATATCTGAAGCGGTCCTACAGGAAGGCTGTGGAGGGACTATTCACAAGGTCTTGTAATGACAGGATGATGGGTAGTGGGTTTAAACTGGCAGAGGGGAGATTAAATGGGATGTTAGGAGGAAGTGAGAGTGGTGAGACACTGGAACAAGTTGCCCAGAGAGATTGTGGCTGCTCCTTCCCTGGATGCATTCAAGGCCAAGCTGGATGAGGTCTTGAGCGACCTGATCTAGTGGGAGGTGTCCCTGCCTATGGCACAGGAGGGTTGGAACTGGATGATCTTATAAGTCTCTTCCAATCTAAACCATTATATGATTCTATGATGGCCACTGGCTGATTTGAACATGAGTACTCTGAAAGATGTGAAGTTCCCAGGAAGAAATAAGCCAGCAAGTGGAGAAGTATTTCTGTTCAGGCTGGTACTAAGGCTGAAGCTACATTGCTTATTAGACATGAGAGAATCAGCATAAACCAGAGCTATTATTGGTAATGCCAGCAACTGGAAAAGCTGCAGTCCAGGCTATTAAACTGAGCATAATCCAAACACCAGATACAAAATGGCAGGAAAGAGGTTTCATAAACTCACATGGGGCTTCCCACCCTGCAATTTATCACCAAGAAGTCTTGCCAGGAAGTCTGTTCATGCCAGCCCTGCACTCACTGTGTGCTGGAGGAGGAAAGGCAGCCAGCCCCAGAGTGTGAGCTAACCAACAGACCTGCTTCCAAGAATGTGGTAGGCAGCTGAGTATGGAAGGGTACAAACTTTGTTTGTTGGTTTTGGATCGAAGAGGAAGGTTCATTTTAAACTTCCTCTTTTTTTTTTTTTTTTTTTTTTTTTTCTTGAGGGATGGAAGAAAGCAGCCTTAACAAATGCAGAGGAGAAGTGATTTTTAAAACCCTGATGAGGATCAGGGCTTAAGGAAACAAACAAAAGAGCCATGAAATTAAAGCATGCAATGTACTTGACAGATTCCCTGCTCAGAAGCTGGTGCCCGAGAACAAATAGTTCTTTGGCTGCTGGAGTGGTGCAGGATATTGGCAGCCTGAAGAAAGGAAAATAACCCCCTGAATAAAGGTATTCTGCACAGCTCAAACTGCTGTGCTCCTGCCCTGTGGTCAGGATGTGTGAAGGCTCTCAAGATGATGATGACTGAATGATTTACTACCTCATTTTCAAAGGATGCTTTGATAGGTATGTCTGTAAAGCTGATCCCAGCCAGCCCTGGCATCAGTCACTGAAGGCTGTTCCATATGACACCTGCTTATTACATAAAAGCAGAGTGTGGGCCCCTGAAGTCTTCATTTGCTGCCTTCTTTGTCAGTTCAGAGAGTGGTCAAATGTGAAGAAGATTCATGCACTGTTCAATCTGCCATTTAAGAAACCACCACCCCCCAAAAAAAAAACTGAAACAAGAGGATGGAGTCAAAGCAGAAAATTAGTTTGGTGCTCCTGTCTCTACCTAGATCTGTCCCTCCATGCCTGTTACAACCTCAAGCCTACAGAATGGCCTCTCCCAGGTAGACAGGCTAATGCCAATGGCTTGGGAAAATACAACATTGTTGGGGGGTGGAAAAACCTCTTTGTTAGGATCATTTACTCAATGAAGCAGCACACACAAGCAACACCTTAGGTGGACATAGGCTTGAGAAGCAGAAAGGAGTAAGAAGCTTCTTGGACTGCACTTTGACAGTCTGAAAACTTCCCAAGCATTTTGACTATCAAGCTCTCCAAAGACACAGAAGCAGGATGAGGCATGAACATAGAGCAAGAGCTGAACTTAATGGCTCAATCTCTTTTTAGTGATTCTATCACACTGAATTCAATCCTTAGTTCACAGAGGCGACGCAGCTGAAAATTGCAGCTCAGCTATAGAAACCAAATATCTGGGAGGCAAGGAAGAAGCTGGGCACAGAGGGAAAATAAAATAATTTCTTAACTATCTTCCCCTTTGATTCCTCTAGCTACAGCCATTGTTTGCCAAGAGATAATCCATGCACAGCTTTCCCTCCTGTAGTCCACTAGAGGCCATATTTTGAAACCCCAGCACTCAGCAGCCAAGTATGAACTGTATTGCTGGGCAATTTCTTCTGCAGCTAATCCTGCCAGCTGCTTTGGTAGGAGAGGGAGCTCTTCCCTCCTTGGCAGAAAAGAGACTCAGTTTGGGCTATAGTCTGCACACAAATGATCATGAGTATGACAGGCAGTGGTCATTTGATGCCATCTGAGATCAGGCAGCAGCAGATCTCACTTTTAAGTAGTTGAAGAGGGACTGGATAGAGGATAAATAGCTCTCCCATCCCATGTGTTGTGCAAAAAGTCCAGCCAAACTGTACAGAGCACCTCATATTTCCAGGGCTACTACCTACCTTTTAGCAGGAGCCAAGGCCATGGTTCTGTTTGATCCCTGGAGTCAGCTGAGGTCTCAGGGTGAGAAGTTCTGCTTCATCCTATGAAGATACAAAAGCTGAGTCACGAACTTCTCTGTATGCAGAAATATTCAGACAAGAGAAACTCCAAATCCCTCTTTTTACAGGAGCTTTGGGATTACCTCACTTCCCAGCTTGGGGAAGTTCTTGCAGGCATAGTGGAGATTATCAGTAGCAGTTACAAGAGTGTCTGAGTGTTGTATTTTAAAACATACTGCTTGGAGCAGTCGGCAAAGAATTTATCCTACAATAATAAGCAACAATTTAGAAATTATCCTCAAAGTGGAAGACCAACACAGATAAAAAAACCTAAAGAGCTGAAGGGCATCATTAGGAGGGGGAGGCTTTCCTTCAGAATGCCTCCATGATGCAGAAAATGCCTGTTCATAGCTAACTTTAACTCAATCCCTCTTTCCTTGGAGGAAAATGTGCATTAGAATTTCACATTGCAATTCCTGTGTTAGAATTCAGAAAGCAAACACAGCCAGCAGCTTCTGGTTGTTTTGAGATCTCATTTGCCTTGCTCCTCTCCTTTTAGATCTCTCATGTTTAACAGGTTGTAAAGGAAGGAAAAGCCATCTTGGCTGCAGTAGGGCTCAAAATGGGTTTCTGGTCTTGCTTAAAGTGCAATATCAGACTTTTCATGGACTTGAGGCAGTAGTTCACAGGATGTTAGGGGTTGGAAGGGACCCAAAGACATCATCCAGCCCAGAGCCCAAAGAGATCATCAAGTCCGACCTCCCTGCCAGAGCAGGATCAGACAATCTAGCTCAGGCTAAATTTACTGCCAGCCAGGCTTTGACTGGGTATGCCAGGATGTCCCTAGCCTGGGCTGTTGTGTTGTAGCTCTGGCCCCATGTATTTCAGCCACTGGGAGCTCCTCAATTTTAGAACCCTATTTGCATCTACTGACTTGGGTCTGGCACTTCTGGAGATGGTGCTGCTTAGTAAATGATAACAGAATCATAGAATCAGTCAGGGTTGGAAGAGACCACAAGGATCAGCCAGTTCCAATCCCCCTTCCATGGGCAGGGACACACTACCCTAAATCAGCCTTTCCAAAGCTGACCTTAAACACCTCCAGGGATGTGGCCCCAACCACTTCCCTGGGCAACCCATTCCAGGCTCTCACCACTCTCGTGCTCAACAACTTCCTCCTCATGTCCAATCTGAATCTCCTCACCTCCAGCTTTGCTCCATTCCCCCTAGTCCTGTCACTACCTGAGAGCCCAAAATTCCCTCCCCAGCTTTTTTTGGTAGGCCCCCTTCAGATACTGGAAGGCCACCTTGGAGCCTCCTCTTCTCCAGGCTGAAATGATGTGGAGAACTTCATTGTTAAAGCATCTCCTGGAGGTAAACCGAGATTCATCCTTGGTGAGCCAGCAAAGGCATTTTGGAGTGCAGCAAGGACAGTCCTTCCTCCCCTCATCCAAATGGCTGAGCACATTTCTGCCTTTCACAGCTTGATGGGGGAAACAGACAGGCTGGCAGGCAGACCCAGACCTGTCACATGGTGCCGGAGAAGGCTGACCAACAAGCTACAGGTTCCCCAATGCCACATTGTCAAAAAGCAATGTTCCCATTTAGTCACTTGCACTCAGTGTCTTTCAAGCCTCATTGAACTCCAGCAGGAGTGGAAAAAAAAAAAACAACAAAAAAAAAAGCCCAAAACCAATTCTGCAAAAAATGTTGTCTTCATCTCCAGGATGGAGAGGTTGAGGGGATGTCATTGTCATCACTCTGACTCGAGGTAAAGGCTAAAACAACTGCTGTCAATGCCAGGACGGAAGCAGGACGGGGGGAATGCTGCTAGCAACAGGCAGCCGTCAACACCTCCAAACCTCTCCTCTCAAATAAGGCTTCTGGGCTCTCTCTAAATCTTCTGCTGGCTATGCAGCTCACTGTGAGCTGCAGGTCCCGTGGTGTTAGGGGCTGTCCGCAGCAGTGAGCAGTAGCTCAGTAGCCAGGACCCCAACCGAGGGTGACAGCTGTAGAGGCATCATTACTCCCTACCTCCCACTGCTCCACACGAGCAACTGCTCCGAGCTACAACAGGCTTTTTAGTTTGGTTGAGTTTATACGAGGCATAATTGCCCCCATAAAGGAGGGCTGATTGTAAATCCAGATGGAAATGGCACAGTTTGCCTGAAACGCGCTTTAATTAATTAGCTAAAATGTTGTCAAAGTGCTTTGGAAGATGGAAACCACCATACAAGTGTTAAACAGCAATAATAATAAAACAACAATCATTAATTCCCCCCCAGGAAGCACGTGGCCAGGACGTGCCCAGAATGTTCCCATCCGAGACCCATTTAAATTAAAAAAATAAATTAAAAAATCCCACTTTTACCTCTGACATTTTATTGAGCACTGAGCACTGCAATAAAATACATTAATTCATTTATTCATCCACAGAGGCTCGAGTTTGGATCTGGTTTAAAATGAAAATAATGGCCACAGAGCTCATTAGTCAGCGTGACAGAGGTGTAACTCATAGAATGGTTTAGGTTGGAAGAGCCCTCAAAGATCATCCAGTTCTAACCCCCCTGTGCCATGGGCAGGGACACCTCCCACTAGAACAGATCACTTCAAGGCCTCATCCAGCCTGGCCTTGAACACCTCCAGAGAGGGAGCAGACACAACCTCCCTGAGAAACCTGTTCCAGTGTCTCATCACCCTCACTGTGAAGAACTTCCTCCTAACTCTCCCCTCTGCCAGTTTAAACCCATTCCCCCTCATCCTGTCATTACAAGACCTTGCAAATAGTCCCTCTCCAGCCCTCCTATAGGCTCCCCTCAGGAATTGGAAGGCTACTATAAGGTTTCCTTGAAGCCTTCTCTTCTCCAGGCTGTCGAGCCCCAACTCTCTCAGCCTATCCTCATAGCAAAGGTGCTCCAGCCCTCTGATCATCTTTGTGGCCCTCCTCTGGACTTACTCCAGCAGTTCCATGTCCTTCTTGTGTTGAGGGTTCCAGAACTGCACAGAGTTCTCCAGGTGGGGTCTGACGAGAGCAGAGTAAAGGGGGAGCAGTTAAACTCAGAGCAGTTATGCAAGGCAGGGCTGTTCAGCCATCAGCAAGCTGGGAAACGGGACCAAGAATCACTGCCTTCCACTTTTCTTTTCCCAAAAAAACAGCACAGACCAGCAGGGGCTCAAATGCTGAGTGTTCCTCCAAGTATGAGCTATGGAGGAGGCAGGCAAAAACCTGGCCTGGTCTGTGTGCTTTTACAGATTGCTCCTGCCTGGAGGCTGGGAACAGCTTCTCCCTTCCCTTGGAAGAGGGAGTCTTTGTTTCAGTGCTTGTGTTCACTTAGATTTGCCTTCTGGAAGCATTTGGACAGTTTTCTGCAACCAAGAAGTTGGCAAGAAGGGAAAGTTATCGCAAAGGACTTGAGCAACCTGTTCTAGTGGGAAGTGTCCCTGCCTATGGTGGGGGGGTTTGCAACTAGATGATCTTTGAGGTCCCTTCCAAACTAAACCACTCTATGGTTCTATGAAATGCCAATATATTAAGGGGGCCTCAGAAAGCTGCTGAATGACTTTTTAGGGTGTCAGGTAATGATAGGACTGGAGGAAACAGAGCAAAACTAGAAGTGGATTGAGGTAGATTGGATGTTAGGAAGAAGTTCTTCACCATGAGGGTGGTGAGACACTGGCACAGATTGCCCAGGGAGGTGGTGGAAGCCTCGTACCTGGAAGTAAAAAATTTTGGGGCTATTCACATAGGTTCTGATGGACATGTTGCAGTGTGTCCAGAGAAGGGCCATGAGGATGCTCAGAGGGCTGCAGCACCTCTGCTATGAGGACAGACTGAAAGAGTTGCAGCTGTTCAGTCTGGACGCTCCCAGGTGACCTTATTGTGGCCTTCCAGTATCTGAAGGGGGCTACAACAAAGCTGGGGAGGGATTTTCATAGGCTATCAGGTAGTGACAGGACTAGGGGGAATGGAGCAAAGCTGGAGGTGGGGAGATTCAGATTGGATGTGAGGAGGAAGTTCTTCCCCATGAGAGTGGTGAGAGCCTGGAATGGGTTGCCCAGGGAGGTGTTTGCGGCCACATCCCTGGAGGTGTTTAAGGACAGGCTGGATGAGGCTCTGGAAAGGCTGATCCTGGGTAGGGTGTCCCTGCTCATGGCAGGGGGGTTGGAACTAAATGATCCTTGTGATCCCTTCCAACCCTGACTGATACTATGATTCAGCTGCTGCATAGGAAACGCTAAAGTCAAAGACTCAGCTTTTAAAAATTGCCTTAAAATATCATTTTAACCAAACTGTGATTGCTGATCTATGTTCAGCCCGGAGAGGAGAAGGCTCCCAAGTGACCTTATTGTGGCCTTTCAGTATCTTAAGGAGGCCTACAAGAAAGCTGGAGAGGGACTTTTTAGGCTGTCAGGTAGTGATAGGACTGGGGAGAATGGAACAAAGCTAGAAATGGATGGATTCAGACTGGCTGTTAGGAAGAAGTTCTTCACCATGAGTGTGGGGAGAGCCTGGAAAGGGATGCCCATGGAGGTGGTGGAAGCTTCATCCCTGGAGGTTTTTAAGGCCAGGCTGGATGTGGCTCCAAGCAGCCTGGTCTAGTGTGAGATGTACCTGCCTGTGGCAGGGAGATTGGAGCTGGATAATCCTTGAGGTCCCTTCCAGCCCTGAATAATTAATGATTCTGTAATCCTGTAGTTATGAATCTGTCAGAGGATTTGCTTTGGGCGTATTTCAAGATTGTCCTGAAGGCTCTGTGGGTCTTTGGAGGAAACCTTCAGCCCAGGAGCGAACCTTTCTGGTTCAGCATCACAACGATTGCATTTGCTAAAGGAAATTGGGCTAGATCATCCTCACTTTGAAAGAAGGAGCTGACAGTCTAGGGCTCTTCCTTCAGCTCTGTGACAAGCTTCTACTTGAAATCACTCAGGCTTGTTAATGTACCCATGACACCCTACAAAGTGCAGGTCTCGGCAGAGGGGCAAAGGTAGAGTAGAGAGACTCTGTAGATGGTCTGGCTGTGCCTTGCATTTGTCATGCTTTAAACAAGTGAATAGATGAGTGGTGAAAGTTTGTGCCATCAATCAGCAGCTTGTACCCAGAGCACGAGAGATTTTGAAGTAGAGGAGATAATGTGACAAATGAAAAAAAATGGTGTGAATTAGTGGAAAAGTGACTTTTCCCCTTGGTGTTAATTCACTCCCGCGGCAAGGGTGCACTTCCAGATTGCAATCAAATACATTAAGAGGTTTTGATGGATATGGAGGGACAGGAGAGCACCATTCATCATTTGGAAAAGCTTCAAAAGGCACAAGAAGGGCTCCTTTATGGTAGCTCAGCTGCAGGAGGTGTCATCCACCATGGAGACTGCGTGAGGACTCTTCTTCCCCACATTGGGGACATGCAGATTGCAAATGTGGCACTACGCTCTTCTCCAGAGCCTGGCTTCAGGAGCTTACTTTTACTCTACTTCAGAAATACAAAATGGGAGAAGGAAAGTAGAAGGGCTGGGCTGCCTTCTGCAGTATGGCTCTGCAGCCCAGTTCAACAATCCACAAGTTCCCCAACCATTTTTCACATGAGAGATGTTCGTAGAATCATAGAATGGTTTAGGTTGGAAGGGACCTCAAAGCTCAGCCAATTCCAACCCCCATATGCCATAGGCAGGGACACCTCTCACTAGAACAGGTCGCTCAAGGACTCATCCAATCTGGCCTTGAACCAGGGAGGGAGCAGCCACAACCTCCCTGGGCATCCTGTGCCAGTGTCTCACCACCTTCATTACAGAACTTCCTCCTAACATGCAGTTTAAATCTCCCCTCTGCCAGCTTAAATCATCCTGTAACCTCATCCTTGTCATCAAAGCAAAGCAAATATTCACTCCTCACCCAAAGCAACAAAGAAGCATTCAACAGGAATTCTGAGGCCATCATCCATTTTCCCTAAAGCCAATCCTCATCCCTTTGCCAAAAAAACTGGAAGAGCATCTGACAGTCATCAGCATGAATTTTCTTGAAGAGGATGCCTGGAGTAAGAGTGAGCTGAAGGGTTTGAGCATGCAAGAAGAAGATAGGCTTTACCCTGATTCTGAATTCAGCAGCTTTTGGAGAGAAGCACTGGGAAATCTGGGTGCTGGTGGATGAGAAGCCAAACATGAGCCAACAGTGTGCACTCACAGCCCAAAAAGCCAACCAGTGCTTGGGCTGCATCAGGAGAATTGAGGCCAGCAGGTTGAGGGAGGTGATTCTCCCCCTCTACTCCACCCTGGTGAGACCCCTCCTGGAGTACTCTGCCCCTATTACAAGAGGGATGTGGACATGCTGGAGCATGTCCAGAGAAGGGCCATGAGGATGCTCAGAGGGCTGCAGAACCTCTGCCGTGAGCACAGACTGAAAGAGTTGGGGCTGTGCAGGATGGAGAAGAGGAGGCTCCCAGGTGACCTTCTTGTGGCCTTCCAGGATCTGAAGGGGGCTACAAAAAAGCTGGGGAGGGACTTTTGAGGCTATCAGGAAGTGACAGGTATAAGGGGAATGGAGCAAAGCTGGAGGTGGGGAGATTCAGATTGGATGTGAGGAGGAAGTGGTTCAGCATGAGAGTGGTGAGGCCCTGGAATGGGTTGCCCAGGGAGGTGGTTGGGGCCACTTCCCTGGAGGTGTTTAAAGCAAGGCTGGATGAGGTAGGATGAGGCTCGACGAGGCTCTGTCCAGCCTAATCTAGGGTAGGTTATCCCTGTGCACGGCAGGGGGATTGGAACTTGATGATCCTTGTGGTCCCTTCCAAGCCTGACTGATTCTATGATTCACACAGAACCTCAGCAGCACTGAGTGAGCAACAAAGGGGAGGATTGACCTGCCAAATTTGACCATTGTTTCACTGAAAAATTCCCGCTCCAGGCCTAAAGGACTTGGCCCCTGGAAATCCAACTTCTATTTGCAGAGCTGTTCTCTGACCTTTTCTGAAAGCCAATGTAGTCACGAGCAGCAAGATCAAAGGCCTGACGAATGTCTGATGTGAAAAGAGAGGAAAAGAAAAGGCTTCAGGCTCTTTCCCTCAGAGACTGATGAACACTCATTTCCAGTTAATTTAATAGGATGTATGCTGGAAAAGGGACTCCTGTATACAGTACATTGAGCACAATCTCTTCCATTTTCTCTGCCTAAGTGGCCGCTCTGTTCTGGTGAGGCTCTGTGTCAGCAGACACCAAATATTATGTTTGTCAGATGACTGCACCTCTTCAGGAGCTTTGCCAGGCTCTGCATACATTACACTTCAGGCAGCAGACACCCACAACACGCTGCTGACTCAGGGTGCATATGGAGACCCAGAGGTTTATCAGCTTTGGGACAAACAGAAGAGATGAGCCAAGCCTCCAGTGGGATAAACTAGCAGAGTTCCATGGACTTCAACAGAGTTACAGTGATTCCTGTGCTCAGCACTGGTCAGGCCACATCTTGAGTGGTGTCCAGTCCCAGGCCCCTCAATTCAAGAGAGATGTTGAGGTGCTTGAAGATGTTGAGAGAGGGGCACCAAGGCTGATAAGGGGCCTAGAGCACAGCCCTATGAGGAGAGGCTGAGGGAGCTGGGGGTGTGCAGCCTGCAGAAGAGAAGGCTCAGGGCAGAGTTCATTGCTCTCTACCTGAAGGGAGGTTGTAGCCAGGTGGGGTTGGTCTCTTCTCCCAGACACCCAACAACAGAACAAGAGGACACAGCCTCAGACTGCACCAGGGCAGATTCAGGCTGGATGTTAGGAAGAAGTTCAAAGCAAGAGTGATGAACATTGGAATGGACTGTGCGGTGAGCTGGTGAAGTCCCCATCCCTAAAGGTGCTTAAAAGAAGGCTGGATGAGGCACTTAGTGCCATGGTTTAGTTAATGAGAAGGGTTAGGTGGTAGGTTGGACTCGATGATCTCAGAGGTCTTTTCCAGCCTAGTTAATTCTATCATTCTGTGATTATGGTCCCTGATGGCCTTGGTGGTGTTTCAGAGCATTTGTCTAACAATTAAGGCAATGGCACAAAGAAAAAAGATTTCAGAGAAGCAGCACCTTAAAATTGACAAGTGGAATTAATAAAGCATTTCCTGACACATAAGCAGTATGCTTCTGACACATCACTGAGGGCTTATTTTCGCATTAAAACCAAGCCACACAGCTTGCAGGAGCAGTAGTGAGCCCAAAGGGAAGCAATGCCTCTGCCTGCAGTACAGCTCCACGGGACCAGCTTTCTCCATATGCCTCCCAGCAATGACTCCTGCACGCGTTCAAGAAAAGCCTGGATGGGACACTTAGTGCCATCAGCTAGGGCTGAGAGATAGGTTGGACTGGATGATCCTGGCCTATTCTATTCTATTCCGTTCCATTCTATTCAATTCCATTCCATTCCACTCTATTTCGTAGGAGATGGGAGCAGAAAGATGTTCATCTGTGTGCGCTCTGTGTAGCCCAAACCCCTCTATGCTAAAGCAAAACTCAGTTAAACAAAGTCAGACAAGACTACAGCTTCAAAAAGCTTTTCCTCTGCTTCCTCCTTGCAAAATAATAAACCATCCCTATGTAGAGTGACAAGGAAAAGAGGGGGAAAGTTGATATTACCCAGTGAAATCCATTTAGTGAAGCTAAGCACGCCAGCCGGCACTTTATTCTGCATATGTCAAGTCAGTATAAGAAAATTGTGCTTGCAGTAGGCAACAGCCCATGCTTGAGCCCAGGTAGGTCCATTAAAGTGACTGACTGCTTTAGGATCTTCTGCACTGGGCCATTATTATGATCTGGCCCTTTCAGCTGTTAATTTGCTGCACAGCACAGGATGGTGAAGGAGGCACAATGAAAGGAAACAGTGCTCAGAGGGGAATTGGGCACTTAACTGCATTTTGCTGCAGTCAGTGATTACAAACTTATTTCATACAATCTCTGCTTTCCATGTTTACCATCAGCCTCCAAATACTTTGTAACTGCATCATTTCTTAGGCAGCAGATAAAGAACCAAATGGCAGTGGGAGTCAAAAGCTGTAGCTCATCTCTGCCCTTGCTTTTTTTGCCAAAGCCCTAAGTGGATCTCAGGTTTGGGTGACTCTCTCCCCTAGATCCACAGAACCCAAAATACACTGTTCTCTGCTCTTTGGGGAGCTGAAGTAAGGCCACAAAAGCATTGCTAACCTCTGCCAGTCTACCTGGGGTGGTCAGGGCTGTAAAATGGTTCAGTACTTATCTGCACTTACAAAACCCTCTGCAGCAGTCAGAGCAATGCCAGAAAGCTTCTGCATTCACCTCTGCAGAGGATCTGAAAGGAGACCTGCTCCTAGAAGTGCAAGTGACCAAGGGAAGCTACAGCAACTGTATATGTTCTAGCAAAGCACTCCTCTCTCAAATTTAGCCTAGGATCCCTGCTCTCTTCTTCCTGAGGCTCAGATATTCTCACACTGTATCAAACCCATGTGAGATGCTCCCAGGCTGGTCTCTGAAGTCTGGAACAGCTCCAACCAAACTACAGGCTACGTCTGTTGTAGCAAATCTTCACTGCATGAGAATGAGCTAAAAGTTTGCCACCATCACCCTCTACAAATCAGGACTGCAGAGGCTGCTCTGCAGATGTCCCTGCCTGTCATGCTCGCTGCTGTCACTTCATTGTTTTCTTATCCTCCATTCTGTTTTCTCATGATTTAGTCTTCAGTCCTAAGCACTTTCGTGGCACCTTTGCTCTCTCTACGCAGAGTGGCAGAATTCAGATCCTCGCAGGCAGAGGGTTTTAAGCAGCCACCCTAGAGGCTATCTGCTGTCCCTTACAGACACTGCCTGATTTAACCAGCTGATAGAAACTTTCTTTCAACCAGAAAAAGTGAAGTGCCAGCAAGAAAATTAACTAATTCAAGAGCTTCTTCCTTCCTGCCCCTAAAACCTACTGTTTTCCTTCTGCAGTATCATTGTCTTCACAAGCCTGAATGAGTTAATTTCTTCAGACAGGGTTGGGTATCATGAGAGGGTTAAGTATTGCTAACAGATAACAGCAGGAGCTTAGAGTTGTATGCGGGTGTGAAATAAATTCCCACCCAGAGAAGAGAGCTACCATCACAATCCCGGAGGGACAGCAAAACCATGAAATTCCACACATGTGCAACATGGGAACAAGTTGCTCAGAGGAGTTTAGGATGCCCCATATTGGAATTCTTCAAACCAAGGCTGGATGGAACTTTAAGTAACTTGGTTTGGTGGAAGATGTCCCTGCCATGGCAGGGTGGTTGGACTAGATGTTCTTTGAAGACCCTTTCCTGTCTAAGTTGCTCCATGATTCTGTGGGTAGGTAGGAAAAGCAATGTCATTGTTCTTACAGGTAAACTGAAAATCAAGGATGGAAGTTAAATGATTTGAGAGAGCTCCAACAGCAGACAAATTACATAAGCCTTAAGGAAATCCAGGAATTCTGGAGGTTACACTTGTGGTCTCTCATCTCAACTAAGATATCATCTGAATACCTATGAAAACAATATCTACAATAAAATCATAGAATAGAATCATAGAGCAGTTTAGATTGGAAGGGACCTCAAAGATCATCTAGTCCCAACCCCCCGGTGCCATAGGCAGGGACACTTCCCACTGGAACAGGTCACTCAAGGCCTCATCCAACCTGGTTCTGAACAACTCCAGGGAGGTTGTGGAGCACAGAAGCACAGAATGTGATAAAAGATTGAAAACCACATTCTGTGCTCCACAATCCCCCTGGCCAACCTGTGCCAGTGTCTCGCCACCCTCACTGCAAAGAACATTAGTTCTCCTAACATCAGTTTAAATCTCCCCTCTGCCAGTTTAAGTCTATTACTCCTCATCCTGTCATTACAAGATCTTGGCAATAGTCCCTCCCCAGCCCTCCTGTAGCTCCCTTCAGATACTGGAAGGCTACTCCAAGGTATCCTTGAAGCCTTCTCTTCTCCAGGCTGAAAAGCCCCAACTCTCTCAGCCTGGCCTCATAGCAGAGCTGCTGCAGCCCTCTCAGCATTTCCATGGCCTCCTCTGGACTGGCTCCAACATTTCCATGTCCTTCTCCTGTTGGTGGCTCCAGAACTGCACACAGTACTCCTGGTGGGGTGTGAGGAGAGCAGAGCAAAGGGGCAGAATCCCCTCCCTTGCCCTGCTGCCCACAGCTGCTCTTGCACACAGTTGCTGTCTGGGCTGCTCTCACAATGCAGGCTCATCTTGAGCTTCTCATCACCCCAGACCCCCGGGTCCTGTTCCTCAGGGCTGCTTTCAGCCATTCCCCACCCAGCCTGGAGTTGTGCTTGGGCTTGTGCTCACCCAGGTGCAGGACCTTACACTCAGCCTTGCTGAATTTCATGAGGCTGGCCTGGGCCAACCTCTGCAGCCTGTCATAAGTCAGTGAAGCTGCGGTGGAAGCAGGCCCCTCAGTTTTGCCTCTCCAAGATAAATCCTAAACTAAAAAGGCAAGGGCAATTTAAGTCCTTTTCAATAAAGTTCCATTATCATGTCTGAACTGGACAGGGTTTGTGTATGCAGGCACACACATACACATGCACATGCATACAAAATTGCCCCATAATAACAGGGTTCCTGGCCTAATCTCAGAGCTGACATAAATCAGGAGAGCAGAAGCCTCTCCTCTGCTACTTTATGGACTGTAAGATCCTGATGATCCTTCTGCCAGGCCATTATCCATCACCATAAGGATAGACTGCTCCTCACAAAGAACGGACAAGGGAATCTGTCAGGTGGAGCCATTCCGAACAGGGCCATGACCTAACCACCACCTATTTGTCTCCATCCTCTCTTTAATTTCTTTAATTTCATTTAGTTTTTCTTCTTTTCTGACTCTTTTCCCTTTTTCACCTGCTCAAAGACTGATAGGAAGGCAGAGATACCAGCTGCTCTGGATCTCTCTACATTTATCTCTCTTAGGTGCTTATCAGTCAGGAGCTTCTGTGCATGCTTAACAACAAGCACCTGCTTGAATCCATCCTTATTCAGTGAAACATTTAAAACTCATTGCAAGGCCCACTGCTACCAAGCAGAGTTAAACACAGTTAATGCCGTGCTTAAAATCCAGCCTGGATGAGCAGTGCTGTGTCAGGTCTTTATGTGGCACTGGATAGCAGTGCAGACCTAAACGACCTCCAAAAAGCTGCTTATTACAGTTGTTCCTAGCACTCAGGGGCAAACACCTCAAGGCACATTTAAGGAAATGTACCCAAATTCAGGGCTTTGCCACTCACAAGCTAAAGTTCAAGGAAGCTAAGAAGGAAAGGTTCAATTTGCTCTCAAAAAGTCACAAAAGCTCTGAGGACTAAGTGCACCAAAATGCTGCTTTTAAAGTTTTTAGGACAGCAATTTGCTCACAGCTGCCATGAAACCCAGGTGGCTGCCATAGATTTCTTTTTTTTCCCTCTCTGCCTAAAAGCTACATTTACATGTCACCAAAACTGAAGGTAACCTAGGGAGGATGTTCCAGAGCTGCTTGTTTATGGTTTCCCACTCTTGAAAATAATAGAATTGCAGAATGGTTTAGGTTGGAAGGGACCTCAAAGCTCAGCCAACCCCCCTGTGCCATAGGCAGGGACACCTACCACTAGAACAGGTCACTCAAGGCCATATCCAATCTGGTCCTCAACACATCCAGGGAGAGAGCAGCCACAACCTCCCTGGGCAACCTGTGCCAGTGTCTCACCACCCTCACTGCAAAGAACTTCCTCCTAACATCCAGTTTAAATCTCCTCTCTTCCACTTTAAACCCATCCCTCCTCATTCTATCATTACAAGACCTTGTCAATAGTCCCTCCACAGCCCTCCTGTAGGCACCCTTCAGAAATTGGAAGGCCACTCCAAGGCCTCCTCAAAGCCATCTCTTCTCCAGGCTGCACAGCCCCAACTCTCTCAGCCTGTCCTCAGAGTAGAGCTGCTGCAGTCCTCTCAGCATCTTGGTGGCCTCCTCCTCTGGACTGATCCTATGATTCTATGAAATAACCACCTGGAGATTGTACAGTGGACTGGCTGTGAAAGGCTCTGTGCCAGAGTAGAGGAAGTGAGGATGCCAAAGCTTCACCTGCAGCCTATGCACCCCCAAAACCATAAAGTAACTAAACCTGCCTGTTTCTGGTATGGAGAAAATTTGTCTGTGGTATTTGCAAGAGCCATCTGCTCTCCAGACGTTTGTTGACCATGGGACAAATGGAATGGCAATGCCTAATGGGAGGTGTCTAATGGGCAGATGAGGAGAGCAAGCTGAATAGTTTGGTCTCTAACAGTTAAAAACTGGCTCTGGTTGAGCTGCTTGGCTGAATTGCCAACGGTTCTGCCATTAAAGGGCTTGAGATATTTATCTGCAGATAGATTTAGGGCTCCTCATCAATTTCCAGCACTCTGTGGCTGTTTTTAACCTACTATAGCCTCTGACTGATCTTTGGATCTGTTTGGAGCTTTGTGCACAATCAATCTAATGCACCCAGAATGGAAGAATCATGAAAGCAGTAGAAAAGCAGCAGATTTAGGTGATGGAGAACATTGAGGCCTGTATTATCTTCTCTCTGTGGCCACTAGCACCCACAGCACAAAAAACAGCAGGAAGTCCTTTCAAAGTGTAAGGAGCCTCTCAGGTCAGGTGTTATGTTGAGGCAGCAAGATACCAGTGCTCACTGTGCCTTCTACAAGCAGCATCTATCAGTACACCACCTCCTTCTGCTCATCAAGAAGCCTCATGCCTTGAAAGAGCTCCAAAGAAGCACAATTCACCTGCCTAGCAATACACTCACCACAGGCTGACCAGAGATGACTCCTCTTGGAACTAGTTCCCCCTGCTGAATCATCCTGGTTGGAAGAGACCATCAAGTACAGCCATTAACCCAGCACCACCAAACCACATTCCTCAGCATCACGTCTTTCACATCCATCTGCCATGGTATTTATGTTTGGCTCTTCCCATGTGTGAAACCTTTCCTCAGCCTGTGAAAAACAGGCTGTGAAAAACAGCTTTGCTATGATGCACCGGTGAAGCTCCAAACAGGTGAAATGAGTCATGAGGCAAGAGGCACAACTTCCACAGGAGGTAAATGATGAAAACACCACCTGGAAAGAATAGAAGAGCTCACCAGCTCACCCAAAGCTTGCCAAAAAGCTCATTTGTTGGAGTTCCCTCCATCACTTCTGCAACACGCACACAGCTGCTCACACACACATATCCAAAGAGCCACTAAATGGAAATGAGCACTCACATGCTACAACCCAGTCAAGCTATGCTCCTTCTGCCAGCTGGAAAAAGAGGGTTGGAATGCTCCTTGTTTGCTCTATTTTTTGACCCACGTAGCAAACATTGGGACGCCAAAGAAGAACCTTATACCTTTATACTGATAAAGGGGATATAAATACCTTGAAGCCAACTCAGCTGCTTTGCCCAGGAGCAGCTGCTACTTCACTTCAATGCCTGCTGAAGTCGTGCATTCCTCCCTTGGTCTCAGCAGTGATTTCCTTCCCTTAATTAATCAATTACACATGTAACTGTGGTCCATTAGCAAGGCAGATGACTGTCTTCAGACTCTGATTACTGCTTTTGGAAGAGCCCTAAAAAAAAAAAAAAAGAAAAATTTCAGCAGGATGAATAAATTTTCTCTATGAGGTTTTAATG
The DNA here is from genome assembly GCA_013396835.1 of Psilopogon haemacephalus. NCBI lineage: Eukaryota > Metazoa > Chordata > Aves > Piciformes > Megalaimidae > Psilopogon > Psilopogon haemacephalus. Next base: position 84,653 of record VWZI01015061.1, on the reverse strand, counting down.
AGACCATTTAGGTTTTTGATTGGGGTTTGTTGTTGTTGTTGTTGTTGTTGTTTTTAAACCAAGAACAGCGATGGGCATAATAAGCCAGCTGCAGACACATCATGCACTTGGGAAAAACAACAGGCCCCTGTTTCAGACCCTGTCTGCATTTAATTGTACTTAAAAGACTACATAATGGAGGACTAATGGTACCTGTGTGCTGGGCTTACTTAGCAACGCAGAGGGGCTGGTTTCTTCTTTGCTTGGCTGTTTTACAAGGTGGTGATCAGGACACATGGATTAGTAACAGGCTGCCAGGGCTAGCACGTTCCTGGGGTTACACATCCCAGCTTGCCATAATCACTGTTATTAATAATAATAATAATAAGCTGCATTTCTAAATCACATCTGCCTGCAAGAGCTACCGGGGTCTGTTTATATAATGGACACCTTGCAGTAAGTCTCATTTCATCGCTGTCTAAATCACAGAGCCATAGAATCCTAGAGTGGTCAAGGCTGAAAGGGACCTCAAGGATCATTTAGCTCCAGCTCCCAGCTCTGATCATCCTCATGGTCCTTCTCTGGACACCTTCCAGCATGTTCAGATATTTCTTTTAATAGGGGTTCCAGAAATGGAAGCAATACTCCAGGTGGGGTCTCAGCAGAGTGGAGCAGAGGGAGGGAATCGCCTCCCTTGACCTGCTGGCTACAGACCTCTTGATGCAGCCCAGTTTGCTCTCTGGGCTGCAAGTGCACACTGGTGGCTCACATTCAGCTTCTCATCCACTGGTACCCACAAGTCCCTTTCCTCAGGGACTAAGCACTGGGGGCATTCTTTTAGCATGGGGGGCAGGTGTCCAAAGAAACAAAAGGTCAGTTCTTAGAGCTCCTCAATATGCTGTGCTGCACACACGGATGCAGCCAGGATACAACTCAGTGTGTCTGTTCTTTACATTGATCCATTATTGATGTGAAGAGGTCAGGACTCAGATTTTAAATCTCATCTGGGAATCTGCAAGCCTCTGCTTTCCAGCAAGTGCTTGCCCTGGGGTCACTGCTCCTCTTACATGCTGATTTGTGTTTCCACAGGGGGTTGGTTGGTTGTTGGAGGCTGCGTTGTGTTTGCTTTCTCCTATCTGCTTTACCTCCTGCCACTGAGGATGAAAACAGTAATCACCATGGGACGTCAGCAAGAGCTCACAGCTGTTTCCATCCCTCTCACCTTCCTTCACCCTTTCTTCACGCTTTACTGATTCAGTTTTTTTCAAACTGAGAGGCTTAAAGACAGAACATTCCTGAACAATTAGTTCTAAGTGCTAAACCCACCGATTTCATGTAACGCTGCAGAAGAGGCAAAGTGATTCCCACCTCACATTTGCCCAAGTGTTTCTGAAATCCAAATGAATTGAACTTCTCTTTCGATCAGCATTGCCAAGGGGACGAGGACAGGCAGCTTGCCCTCCTGCAGCAGCCAGCACTTGTTGACAAATGTGGTGGTCTGTGATGGTTTGCCCCACAACACGTTTGAATTCACCCAGACTAGACTCAGCCAGCTGGAAGTGAAGGAATGCAGCTTTATATTTACAGCTCAGCACAATATACAAGCTGATATTTGCAATAGATTACAGATATTTACAGATAAATACAGAAGTACAGAAGTTAAAAGTACTACAGAAATACGATGCCCCTCCCAGATATCAGAGTCCCCAAGAGGGGTTCCCAACCACCCTTTCCACCTTCTCCCCACCCTCAGACCTTATCACAGAATCTGCCTTATGAGTAGGGTGAATTAGGAGGATCAGCAAGGGGGGTTAGAAGCAGAATTGATCAGTTGTGTTTACACAGATCCAGCTAGAAGCCAGGGAGAGGGAGAGACCAACAGGCAGAGCTCAGACCAGAGTGACTCTGTCTTATCTATATTTTTGTCCTTGCTTTAGTACATCTCATTAAACCTATGAGTGAAGTAGACATCAGCATAGTTTTCTTTTCACAGCCTGTCATCTAATTTTTCCTCATTAAAGTACTCCAATTAGCCTCAAACCAGCACATGGTCCTACTCTGGAACTCATTTTGGGGACCATTTTACCAGTAAGAGCCTTCCAATCTTTGCAGGAACAGTGTCCCAAATCACTGCTGGAACATTTCCAGATATCCTAGGACTGCCTCAGGCTATGGAGCTACCTGAGCTTTCACATTTGGAACTCCAAACTGGAGTCCAGTTTTGAGCTCCCCAGTTCAAGTGAGACAGGAATCAGCTGGAGAGAGTCCAAAGGAGAGCTATGGGGATGATTGGAAGACTTGAACACCTCTCCTATGAAGAGATACTGAGAGTCCTGAGGGGATTTGAGTGATGTCTGTAAATACCTGAGAGGATCCGATCAATGTCTGTAAATATCTGAGGGAATCTGATCAATGTCTGTAGATAGCTGAGGGGATCTGATCAATATCTGTAAATACCTGAGGGTATCCAATCAGTATCTATCAATATCTGAGGGAATCTGATCAATGTCTATCAATACCTGAGAGGATCTGACCAATGTCTGTAAATACCTGAGGGGATCCGATCAATATCTGTAAATACCTGAGGGGATCTGATCAATGTCTGTAGATACCTGAGGGGATCCGATCAATATCTGTAAGTACCTGAGGGAATCCGATCAATGTCTTTCAATACCTGAGGAGATCTGATCAATGTCTGTTGATACCTGAGGGGATCCAATCAATATCTGTAGATACTTGAGAGGATCTGAGCAATGTCTATCAGTACCTGAGGGGATCTGATAAATATCTAACAATACCTTAAGGAATCTGATCAATGTCTATCAATACCTGAGGGGATCTGATCAATGTCTATCAATGCCTGAGGGGATCTGACCAATGTCTGTAGATACCTGAGTGGATCTGATCAATATCTGTAAATACCTGAGGGAATCTGATCAATGTCTATCAATACCTGAGGGGATCTGATCAATGTCTGTCAAAATCTGAGGGGATCTGAGCAATGTCTGTAAATATCTGAGGGGATCTGGCCAATATCCATCAATACCTGAGGGGATCCGATCAATATCTGTAAATACCTGAGAGGATCTGATCAGTGTCTGTCAATACCTGAGGGGATCTGATCAATATCTGTAAATACCTGAGAGGATCTGATCAGTGTCTGTCAATACCTGAGGGGATCTGATCAATATCTGTCAATACCTGAGAGGATCTGATCAATGTCTGTCAATACCTGAGGGGATCTGATCAATATCTGTCAATACCTGAGGGGATCTGATCAATGTCTGTCAATACCTGAGGGGATCTGATCAATATCTGTCAATACCTGAGAGGATCTGATCAATGTCTGTCAATACCTGAGGGGATCTGATCAATATCTGTCAATACCTGAGGGGATCTGATCAATGTCTGTCAATACCTGAGGGGATCTGATCAATATCTGTCAATACCTGAGAGGATCTGATCAATGTCTGTCAATACCTGAGGGGATCTGATCAATATCTGTCAATACCTGAGGGGATCTGATCAATGTCTGTCAATACCTGAGGGGATCTGATCAATATCTGTCAATACCTGAGAGGATCTGATCAATGTCTGTCAATACCTGAGGGGATCTGATCAATATCTGTCAATACCTGAGGGGATCTGATCAATGTCTGTCAATACCTGAGGGGATCTGATCAATATCTGTCAATACCTGAGAGGATCTGATCAATGTCTGTCAATACCTGAGGGGATCTGATCAATATCTGTCAATACCTGAGGGGATCTGATCAATGTCTGTCAATACCTGAGGGGATCTGATCAATATCTGTCAATACCTGAGAGGATCTGATCAATGTCTGTCAATACCTGAGGGGATCTGATCAATATCTGTCAATACCTGAGGGGATCTGATCAATGTCTGTCAATACCTGAGAGGATCTGATCAGTGTCTGTCAATACCTGTGGGGTGGGTGTCAGGATGAGGGCGCCAGGCTCCTGGTGGTGGTGCCCAGCGACAGGGCAAAGAACAAGAGGTAGAAGCTGACAGACAGAAGGTTCCACCTCAACATGAGGAGACACTTCTGTGTGGTGAGGGTGACAGGAGCACTGGCACAGGCTGCCCAGAGAGGTTGTGGAGTCTCCTTCTCTGGAGCCTTTCAGGGCCTGCCTGGAGCTGTTCCTGTGCGGCCTGCTCTAGGCCGTCCTGCTTGGGCGGGAGTTTGGACTCGATGGTCTCTGGAGGTCACTTCCAACCCCTCTGTGGCTCTCTCTCTTCCGAGGATATTCTGACGCTAGAGGCGAATGAGCTGTCAGGAATATACGGATCAAATGGGCCCAAAAGCTGGGAGAGAGGCAGTAGGGTAGGAAGGGATCTGCATGGTAGAGCAGTGGCACAAGTACGAGGCCTGTCAGTGGCTGCCTTCCTCTGCGCTGAACAGCAGCAGGCTGGCTGGAGTGGCTCTGGAGGCACAACGAGTGGCAAGCAGCCAGCACCACAGCAGATGCTGTCAGCAAACAACTCGGGTTTGAAGGTGTGGAGTTCCACAGAACGGGGTAGGTTGGAAGGGACCTCAAAGCTCAGCCAGTTCCAGCCCCCCTGTGCCATAGGCAGGGACACCTCCCACTAGAACAGGTCACTCAAGGCCTCATCCAGCCTGGCCTTGAACACCTCCAGGGAGGTTGTGGAGCACAGAAGCACAGAATGGGATCTTTATCTGGATCACAATCTGTGATTCTGTGCTCCACAAGCTCCTTGGGCAACCTGTGCCAGTGTCTCTCCACCCTCACTGTGAAGAGCTTCCTCATAACATCCCATTTAAATCTCCCCTCTGACACTTTAAACTCATTCTTCCTCATCTTGTCATTACAAGACCTTGTCAATAGTCTCTCCCCAGCCTTCTTGTAGCGAGACACTGGAACAGGTTGCTCAGGGAGGTTGTGGCTGCTCCCTCCCTGGAGGTGTTTAAGGCCAGGCTGGTTGAGGTCTTGAGCGACCTGTTCTAGTGGGAGGTGTCCCTGCCTATGGCACAGGGGGGTTGGAACTGGATGATCTTTGAGGTCTCTTCCAACCTAAACCATTCTATGATTCTATGATTCTATGATTCTATGATTCTCCAGGCTGCACACCCCCAGCTCCCTCAGCCTCTCCTCACAGGGCTGTGCTCCAGGCTCCTTCTCAGCCTTGCTGCCCTTCTCTGCATTCAAGCACCTTGACATCTTTCTTAAATTGAGTGGCTCAGAGGTGGACACCATCCTCTGTAAAGGCTTCAGCTCCTCCCTCAGCTGCCACCTCTCAGGCAGTTTAGGAGACAGTAACGGCACAGTTATCAACACTTTTCCCATTTTCTGTTTTGTTACCTCCAGTACAAATATCAATTACACAGTCTGACAAGGAGAAAATGAAATTGCAAAGTGTTAGGCTGCAGGTATTTAGTTCAATGATTGGGGCTGTCTTTAAAACACCATAATGACAGCATCCCAAGCCCGATAAGAGGGAGCTGGGCTATGATGCACATGCCTCCACTTTGAATTTAAATTAAAACTGGCCGTGATTTAAGATGCTATCTCCTTTGAAGGTTCCATGCTTTCCTTGGAGAAGATAATTATTCCCAGCTAATAATGCCAGTCCCTAGGCTGGTGATCAGTGTACTTGCAAGAGGGTGAGCTTGCTTCCCATGGTGCATTATTTACTGCATGATAATCTCCACCTAGAATTATTCTTTGACTCGGAAGGACATCCTGTATTCCTTGAAGCTCATCATCACCTTGCCCTGCTTTTGCTTCTGCCTCAGTCTGGAAGACAGGTTTCTCTTTGTGCCTTGCAGAAGTCATTACCAAGCACTTGAATGTCTGTCAGCCAGGTTACCTTGATGCCTCCTCCTGCCACACCCAAACCTTGTCCCCAGTCCCTCCCCAGGTCTTCTGCAGCCCCTTCAGGCTCTGCCAGGCTGCTCTGAGCTCTCCCTGCAGCCTCCTCCTCTCTCTGCCAGCCTGTGCTCACAGGGGAGGTTCTGGACCCTCTGCTCCTCTTGGTGGCCTCCCCTGGGCCCTCCCCAGGTGCTGCTTGTGCTATGCCCCAGCAGTGGCTGCAGTGCTGCAGGTGGTGCTGAGCAGAGAAGAGCAGGGAGCAGGATCCTGCTGCTGTCCCTGTGGGCAGGGCACTGAGGGGCATGAGCTGAATGTGTTCTTCTTATGAATAGTCATAACAACAATGGCAATAAATAAAGGTGAACGATGGCCACAGGAAAGCAAAGCAGTCATTTGTGAGCCATGATTGCACAAACAGGTAGTGAGAAAGATGCAAGGACACCATGAAGGTAGTGACAGCATCATCCTCCAAACCAAATTCAGCCCAAATTCACAGCAGGCCCCTATCCAAGGAACCTCACTTGTGTGTGTAATGCCAGACAACATCTTGTTACAGAGTGAAAGGGGAACACAAGAACTAACAGCTCAGTGTCAAGACCACAGAGCAGCTCAGGGTGGAAAAATGTATTGCTTTATGCCCAAATCAGCTCCAGGGCTGCTTAGGAGCCCTACAGAGCAAACAGAAGGAGCTAGGATTTTCCTCCACACTGGCTTTAGTGCTTTGTGCAGCTATGCCAGAGTGCCTGGCATGCCCTTTGCAAAGCAAGGTCACTGCAGTGGGAATCTTCACCTTATAGAATCATAGAAACATAGAATCATAGAATCAGTCAGGGTTGGAAGAGGCCACAAGGATCATCTAGTTACAACCCGCCTGCCATAAGCAGGGACACATGAGGAAATCCTAGCTGAGATATGCCTGGTGATTAGCTCAGCCCCTGCTCCTTCCCTGCCACCCTCCTACATATTGGAGAAATTAATTCTCCATGATTATGCTGCTGATAAGGGAATTCCCAGGACTGCAGTGACTGAACATATTGGATTTACATAATCTTGCTTCAAAGTGAACATCACATTTGCATCCTGTCACCAGCTTCCAGCTGTATCAGCTGGTGGATACCTGGAGAAATCACACTGGAAGATGACTATGGGTTTAAACTGGCAGAGGGGAGAATTAAACTGGATGTTAGGAGGAAGTTCTTTATGGTGAGAGTGGTGAGACACTGGAATGGGTTGCCCAGGGAGGTTGTGGCTGCTACCTCCCTGAAGGTGTTCAAGGCCAGGCTGGATGAGGTCTTGAGCAACCTGTTCTAGTGGGAGGTGTCCCTGCCTATGGCACAGGGGGGTTGGAACTGGATGATCTTTGAGGTCTCTTCCAACCTAAACCATTCTATGCTTCTATGAAAATTAATCCTGATCTTACCTTTTAAAAAGTCTTTGTGTAACTATTGATTAATATCATTGCTTATAGGAGGCTGCAAGGTGCTTTGGACAACATTTGTTGAATTGCTTTGACACCACTTGAAACAATCTGGAACTAAAATGCTTCATTTTCCACACTGTGTTGTGTTTTAGGATCATTTAGAATTGTTTGGGTTGGAAGAGACCTCCAAAGGTCACCTAGTCCAATCCTGCTGCAGTCGGCAGGGACATGCTTTAGATTGAGGATGGCGAGACACTGGAATGGGTTGCCCAAGGAGGTTGTGGTTGCTCCCTCCCTGGAGGTGTTCAAGCCAGGTTGGATGAGGCCTTGAGTGACCTGTTCTAGTGGGATGTGTCCCTGTCTATAGCACAGGGGATGACCTTTGAGGTCCCTTCCAGCCTAAACCTTTCTATGCTTCTATGGAGAGAAAAAAAAGGAGACAGGAGCTGGTTTTCCCAAATGTTGCTGTGCCATGCATCACTTCAGAGATCTAGTTCAGTTCTGACGTTCTTCTGAAGTGAGAAGGACTGTCAGCTTTCCAGTGAGCCAGAGCATCACCCTGATTTGAATTCAGAGAACCTGCCACCCACAGCTCCACCAGCCTGGGGCTTGCATGCACAACAGAAACTCCGACCCATGCCTTTACCTTTGCTTTGCCTCTTGATCAGTGTTGTACTGGGAGACGCCAGTTGGAAAGGCCCATTGCAGTGACTTACAGCAGAGACAGCAGCAGTCAGAAGAGGTTTATGGCCCTCTTAGCTTGCTAACTGCTCACATTTTAGTACATCATACAGGATAAGACCATGGAGATGAAGACTTTCCCAGATCACACGCCCATTTCATTGCAAAGCAGCTATCTCAGGCTTGCAAGCCTTTTGTCTCTGTTATTTGTGGTTCCTCACAGCAATGCCTCACAGCAAAGTGACAGCAACAGTCAGAAGAGGGTTATGACCCTCTTAGCTTGCTAGCTGCTCACATTTTAGTACATCATATAGGATAAGACCATGGAGATGAAGACTTTCCCAGATCCCATGCCCATTTCATTGTAAAGCAACTATCTTAGGCTTGCAAGCTTTTTTTGTCTCTGTTATTTGTGGTTCCTGGAAATGATTTAAGAGTGTTCTGTTTCTTCACAAGTGCTCAGCATTCAGTTCTGGCAAATGCTACCAGAAAGACAAACCTGAGAATAAGTTGTTCCATGCATCTGATAGATGCACATTAAAATTCCTCTGCAAGCCTGCCTCCAAGTCTCAAGCCAGTCCCAAGAAAGGGAAAGTGGTAAAGTGGAGATTGTTTTTTCACTCTCAGAATTTCCCCTCAGCTTGGGCTTGAGTGGAGCCAGTCTCAAAAATGCTTCTCTTGTCAATTAATATCTTCAATGCGCCATACCCACCTGAACAAGATTTCCAGCAAAGGGCCATGATCTGTCTCCTACCAGCACAGGGTGTGAGCTGGGAAACTCTTTCCACTTGTCTCTGGCATTTACTCCTGCAACAAATTCCTGTTTGTTTTTTCAACATCCCTGTGCATCATATTCCTATTTGGATTTCCTCTTCTTTGTGAAGACCTGGAGGTTGTGGTTGATGAAAAGCTCAAGATGAGGCTGCAGTGTGAGTGCAGCCCAGACAGTAACTGTGTGCTGGGCTGCAGCAAGAGCAGCTGTGGGCAGCAGGGCAAGGGAGGGGATTCTGCCCCTTGGCTCTGCTCTCCTCACACCCCACCTGCAGCACTGTCTGCAGCTCTGCAGCCCCCAACAGAAGAAGGACATGGAAATTTTTGAGCCAGTGCAGAGGAGGCCACCAAGACGCTGAGAGGGCTGCAGCAGCTCTGCTCTGAGGCCAGGCTGAGAGAGTTGGGGCTCTGCATTCTGTAGAAGAGAAGGCTGCCAGGAGACCTTGGAGTGGCCTTCCAGGATCTGAAGTGGGCTACAGGAGGGCTGTGGAGGGACTATTGACAAGGTCTTGTAATGACAGGATGAGGAGAAATGGGTTTAGAGTGACAGAGGGGAGATTGAAAGTGGATGTTAGGAGGAAGTTTTTTGCAGTGAGGGTGGTGAGACACTGGCACAGGTTGCCCAGGAAGATTGTGGCTGCTCCCTCCCTGGAGGTGTTCAAGGTGATGTTGGATGAGGGAGGTGTCCCTGTCTGTGGCACAGGGGGGTTGGGACTGGCTGAGCTTTGAGGTCCCCTCCAACTTAAACCATTCTATGATTCTATGAAATCCTATCTCTAAACCCTAATCTAAGGCAGTATTTCATCCCCAGCAGACATCAGAAGGTTGCAATAATCAGTGGTCATGATTTAAGGATAGATTTGACTTCAGCCTTGAACTCCTCTTTTAGTGGTCATGACATTTACCCAGAGTTACTCCATTTTTCTCCATAAGCAGCATTTCTCCCATGCGAGTTTTATACTGAGCCTTGACCTGAGGAGAGAGAGAAACTGCCTAGCTGGAGTTAAATTTGCACCACTTAAAAGAAAATGCTGTTTTAGTGGACCTGGAGAATCATACAATCAGAGTTAGAAGGGACAAGAAGGATCATCTAGTTCCAACCCCCCTGCCACCCTACCCTAGATCAGTCTGGCCACAGCATCATCCAGCCTGGCTGCAAACACCTCCAGGGATGCAACACCAGAGATAAGTGCCAGCAAAGTCACAGAGCTGAAGGATGTTGACTAGTGACTGGCACCCCAACACCTCTGAAAGTTTGCAGAGAAGGTCTCTGGGGCCCCTAAAGCAGGGCTGACCACACAAGGAGCAAGAGATCTGCCCCAGAGCCCAGTACAAAGGTGACACTATTCCTGTGCTCTTCCAGGTGGGATGTGAAAAGGGACAAAATGACTTAGCAGGGTTCTACAGCTGGGCTGAGCCAGGGCTGTGAAATCTTTTTGGTCTCCTTGGATAGGGTCAAATGAGGGCTGAAAAAAAAAAAAAAAAAAAAAGGACAAAGGAGAAGGAGCCACTTAGTCTAAAGACCCTGTTTTGTTCAGACTTGTTTTGCTCCTTTTTACATACTGGGATAAACAAGGTATATACACTTGGGTTNTTGGTAGGTTGTTCTGAAATATTTATAGGCCTAAGGGCTCAGTACGTGTCTGGTTTCTGCAGAGCAGTTTGTTGTTCAGGTGTCTAAGGGAAGGAAGGGGACTGCTGGGAAGTTTGAAAGCCTGAATAAAGCAGGATAAAAGGCATCATTCAAAGCTGTATTTCGAGAGGCTGGGTACAATGTTCTTTTCCCAGTCTGAGGGAGAAGATTTCAAGGCTAAGAAAGGACTCCCTCTGGAGCTCCCTTTCTTCTGAACCCCCTCTACCCCACTCTCCCCGCAAAGCTGGCATGAAGCCTGCTCCAGCTGCTCCCCATGGCATTCTACCATGGAGACAGGTTGCTGCCCTGGGAAGATAGGTCATCCCTGGAGCCATCCTCCCTACTCTGCCAGGGTTACCAAAGAGAGGAATGAAGCCACTTGAGATCTGCCTTTGGTCTCCCTGCAATTAGGTCTGTTTGTATTCCCTGTGTAGCTCTTGTGTTTATTTTCTATGGCAAACAAAAAGCTTTCCAGGAAAACCTAAACTCCTGCTTCTCAGAGGAAAACCATCAATGTAAAGCTTGTGGTGGACAGCAGCTGCATCCAGCTGTGGTGGGGGTGAGCTGAGAATGTTGGGGCAAAGGCTTACTTAAATAATTTACACACCTCGGGTTAGGGTCCCTGGTTTCCACGGGCTACAGAAAGGACAACTGCAATGTTTGTTGCTGTTATTTGTTCATTTTCAGCAGACTTGGTCCTCTGACCAGCAGGGAGAGGGTCCAGCAGAGGGCTATGGGGATAATGAGGGGACTGGAGGGCATGCCTTATGAGGAGAGGCTGAGAGACCTGGGGGTGCTTAGTCTGGAGAAGAGAAGACTGAGAGGGGATTTAATAAATGTTTCTAAATATCTGAGGGCTGATGAGGAGCTGGGGGATAGGCTCTGCTCACTTGCTCCCTGGGATAGGACAAGGAGCAATGGGTGTAAGCTGCAGCACAGGAGGTTCCAGCTCAGCACAAGAGGCAACTTCTTGACTGGAAGAGTCCCAGAGCACTGGAATAGTCTCTCAGAGAGGCTGTGGAGTCTCCTTCTCTGCAGACTTTCAAAGCCTGTCTGGATGTGCTCCTCTGTGCCCTGAGCTCCTCTGTGTCCTGCTGTGGCAGGGGGCTTGGACTCGATGATCTCCTTGGGTCCATTCCACCCCCTGACATCCTGTGATCCTGTGACCTCAATCACTTACCACCCATATGAGGGAGGCACAGGTTGCTTCAGGATGATGAAGCACTCAGAAATATATCTGTTGTCCCTTGTCTTACACTCATGGTAAGGAAGGAAGCAGGAAAGATGAAAAAAAAAAAAATACTCTGGGGAGAGCTTTCTCATTCCAAGAGCTCAGATTTTAGCTGCAGAAGGTCATGCCTGTAGGGAGGCTGAAGGAAGAACCCATGGGGCAATGCTGGTGACACCTTGCCATGATTAGCTGGAGTGGAGACCTTGCCTACAAAACCCACTCACTGCAGCATCTCAGCAGGCTGCCCCAGTGCTGCTTGCACTGACCAGTTCCCAGGGCTATGGCTAAGGCATTGGCCAGCCCAAAGCTGTTCTCTTCTGACTGGAGTCTCAGAAGCCTTTTTTTCACAAGGAATTTACATCTCCCCTGGAAAACATTTAGGAGCTGCAGGCTAGGAAAGCTTGAAAACCATTGCAGCAGTCTACTGGAGCAGAAACTCTTATTTTCTCCTCTATAATTACATTTGCTCTGCTGCAGGTTTGCACAACTCCTATTGAAAAAAAGCTTTGGCACTAGACAAGACTTTTCCTTTCCTGAACTTTCCCATCGCTGCATTTTTACCCACTTATCCCTGCCTTTTTGGGGTGGGGGTCAGATCCCTATGACCTGTAGCAGCACCCTGCTTGTACTTTACGTAGGACTCCTGGTCCTAGGTGCAGCCTCCTGCAGACAGCGCTGCAGGTACTGGTAAGCAGGGACCAGCAGTCTATGTTGTGGGCAACTGCTGCCATCGTCTGGTCTGTTGGAGACCAAATTTGGGGCTGAAAATGCTGAGGTACAGTTAGTTTTACATATAAATGCATATGCGTGTGTATAAATAAATATATACATGCATACATATATATATGCACATATACATATATATACCTCTATATATATATAGGTATATATACCTATATATATATTTATGTATGTAGGTATAGGTACCTATACCTACATAAGTGGAAAAAGTGCAGAACTATGAATTTATATCTCGCTTGTAATTATTTCTTTTCAAATATTGCAGCATTGATAGCTGCAGACACTTGAAATGTTAACAGTGATGACCCCTGACTGTTTGCATCATCGTGGGCCAAGGAGGCTGCAGGCTCCTTGCCCACTGAGAAGAGTAAAACAATATAATGCTGTGGGAACTTCTGAGGGTAGCTCTTTCTGCCTTATACACCTCTGAGAAAGGCAAACTCAATCTCAGGCACAAAGGCCCAGCAGGTTTTGGTGTCCTGCCTGAGTGCTCAGTTGTGCTGGTTTGAACTAATTGGAGGATTTCAATGAGAAATTAGACTATAGGCTGAGAAAGGCAAACACTGAGATTGCTACTTCACTCATAACTTTACTGAGAAAGAAAACAAAATTGTTTAAGAGCTGTTACCCAAACATAGATAAGTCAGAATGCTTCAGACCGCTTTGGGCTGTGGCTGCTCCTGCATGGCTCTTTCACCCTTCCTAGCTGGATCTGAATAATTTCACTCACTTCTTTCCTGCTGCTAATCCCCCCTGGCCCATCTACCTTTGCCTATCTGCTGCATAAAACAGATGGTGAGATAAGACTGGGGAAAGGGGGAAGGTGGTAGGGGTGGTTGGTTACCCCTCTTAGGGATTTTGATCTCTGGGAAGGCTGTGGCGTTTCTGTATTACCTTTTCACCGTATATATCTGCAAATATTTGTTATACATTGTAAATATCGGCTTGTATATTGTGCAAAGCTGTAAATACAAAGCTTCATTCCTTAACTTCCAGCCGACTGAGTCCTAGCCTGGGTTATTTCAGAGTATGGGGAGGAGGACAGGGACAGATAACTGCCAAGCCACTGCATCAGTCTTCAGCCATTTCTGCCACAAGGTAAAAAAGCAGGGCTCCATTGCCCAGCACCAAGCACCCTGGCCAAGTTGTTGCTCTTCCCCTGACTTCTCACGGAATGGGAAGCCAAACTGCACAGTTTGCTCTCTGCTTTAAGAGGCACAAAACCAGAGGCTGAGAAACAGGAGGAATGATAAAAGGCTGGGCCAGCACACCATGACCTAACTCAAATCATGCTCCCGGCACCGAGTCACTTCATGCTTCAGAGGCATCACTCAAACCTACTGCTGAATTTAGTGGCTGCTGGAATTCCATCATCTCTTCCTCCACCAGGTAACCTTCTGTGACAGCTTGGGTGAATCTGCACATCCAGGGAATCTGGGTCACTTATTGGTGGCTATGTGAATCTGTGCCAGAAACTCCACACAGTGAGGAGCATGAGATAGTCAGAGCAGAATCAGCAGTGCAGGGGAAAATGGGAAGGGGGATTTGCAAATGTTTTCTTATCACCCAACCTGTCTCAGGCAACTGTGCCTGATAACTCTGCTCTTAAATTCCCTGCACCTCACTTGAAAATTAGTCAGGGGTGGGGCTGTGCGCAGGTTTTATCAGCAGCCTTGTCTGAACATCCCAAAAAATGGGATTTTCCTGCTTACTGAGATTTCAGCCTGGCATAGAATGTGAACTGGCCTGGAGGAAGAACAACTTGAAAGCACCTCCAAGGCTTTCAGTGCAAATCTCTGACCTTTATTTAAAACTGACTTCTTAGAAAATGCTTTTTGACTGTGCTTGCTTCTGCATGGTTCCCTGCCCTTATGGAAATTCAAAGCACACAAAAGAGACTTACAGACTGTTGACTCCATAGCTCTGTACTCAGCAGTTGGATATAAACACTGCAAAAGTCACAGCTGGCAGCTTCAACCTGAGATTGGTCCTTACCAGCTCCCACCTGAGACCAATCCTTATTAGCTCCCACCTTAGAACCAGTCCTTACCTGCTCCCCCAAACTGCTGCTGGCTTTGTTTCACCCAGTGGAACCACAGCTCAGATAGGTCCTATGGGAGGAACTGATGCAGTCTCCTGATGATGGACATAGCTTCATGGTTCTTTTATTAGATTTCCAACAGCTCCTGGCTCTTTCTCTCTCACTGGAATATTAGGTTTAGTAGGTTGCATATGCAGTGCACACAAAGAGAAGACCAAAGGCTGATTGAGCTTACAACTCATTCACCACCTGAATGACTTCAGCAACAAGGCAGAGTTGGTTTAGAATCAAAACCCTGCTGGCCATCGTCAGTGGGTCTGGAAGAGACCTCCAAGATCATCCAGTCCAACTTATCGCTCAGCTGTAGCCAATGGCACTAAGTGTCCCATCTAGGCTTTTCTTGAACACCTCCAGGGATGGCGACTCCACCATGTCCCTGGGCAGCCCATTCCAAAGGCCAATCACTCTTGCTGTGAAGAACTTGCTCCTAACATCCAGCCTACACCTTCCCTGGTACAATTTGAGACTGCGTCCCCTTGTTCTGTTGCTGGTTGCCTGGGAGAAGAGACCAACCTCCCTTTAGGGAGTTGTAGACTTGCCCGTATGGTGAGTAAGCAAGAGAGCCCAGAGTGAAATTTCATATCCCATTTTATCAGGTGTAAAATATCATTGAAAAGATTTCTGGTGGAATACACAAAGTTGAAATCCCTGCATAAACCCCATGATCTGCCAACCAGTCTTGGTTGCTGTGCCATGAACTCTTCTCTCATGAAGCAGATGTTGTGCAGTTCTCTATTACCCTGCTCTGCAAACATGAATGTGGATTAGAGTTATCCTATGAGCTGCAAATTAATAAATACAAAGAGCACACCCTGTAAGTGCATGTTGTGGTCAACAGTGTACCCTAGAATCACAGAATGGTCAGGGCTGGAGGGGACCTCAAGAATCATCCAGCCCCAACCTCCCTGTCATGGGCAGGAACACCTCACACTACATCAGTAAGTGCATGTTTTGGTCAACAGTGTACCCTAGAATCACAGAATGGTCAGCACTGGAGGGGACCTCAAGGATCATCCAGCTCCAACCTACCTATCATGGGCAGGGACACCTCACAGTATATCAGGTTCCTCAGAGCCATATCCAGCCTGGCCTTAAACACCTCCAAGGATGAGGCTTCCACCAACCTATTCCAGTGTCTCACAAACCTCATGCTGAAGAACTTCTTCCTAACATCCAGTATGAATCTATCCAATTCTAATTTTGCTCCATTCCCCCCAGTCCCATCACTACCTGATATCCTAAAAAGTCCCTCCCCAGCTTTCCTGTAGTCCCCTTCAAATACTGGAAGGCCACAATAAGGACTCCTCAGAGCCTTCTTCTCCCCAGACTCAACAAACCCAATTCTCTCAGCCTATCCTCATAGGAGAGGTGCTCCAGCCCTCTGATCACCCTCGTGGGCCTTCTCTGGACATGCTCCAGCACATCCAGATCTTTCCTGTAATAGGGGCTCCAGACCTGGATGCTCCAGACCTGGAGATCCCTGGTGGGGATCTCACCAAAGTGGAGCTACAAGAAGCAGCATTTTGCTTTGGAGATACTCTAGTTACAAAGCAGAGTTTAGCTTTTCTGATTCTGCCACTGCACTTAAAACTATTTCATGCTTCCTCTACCAGAGAAACTTGCAGGATAAAGAATTTTCTCCTGGACAGTGTAGGCAGTACCCCGTGTGGAAAAGAACCTCAGCAGGAGGGAGGCTTAATCGAGGTGGGATTGTTTGAGAGAACAAGGACATGCAAGCAGCAAACATCAGAGGAAGTCCCCACATTGTTAGGGTACAAAGTCACCCTCAGCAGCCATTGTGAATGGACTCAAAGTGCACATTAAAGAGAAGAGCTACAAGGAGTCATTCTTTCTTTTTTTTTTCTTTTTCTTTTTCTTTTTTTTTTTTTTTTTTTTCCAGCTTTTTAATGTGAAGGAGAGAACAAAAAAAAAGTCCGTTGGAACAGCTGCAATTTCCAGTGACAACCAGACACAGATCAAATGGGAGGGAAAAAAAAAAAAACCAAAAAACCAAAACAAACAACAAAAGGAGAAAGGTTTCAAATGAAGAAAAGGAACCAAGGGGCTGGAATTGGCTATTTCACACACAGAGGCGACAGAACATCTAAATGAAACATTTCATTAAGTGCACGACACTGGGTGTTATTTACAGGGGAACTTGCAGTGTGTGCACATTCATACAGCACTAGCATCACAGACAGCAAAGAAAGTTCTTTCATTTTCTTGCTTTCGCAGTTCCCAGCCTTGATCCTTCCTCCAAGCAGCATTTGCTAATGCAAGGGTGAGAAACTGAGGGCGAAACTTGATGGGGGGAAAAAAAAAAAATGATGCATGGGGCTCAAATCTACAGAGACCTAAAAATACACTCTCCGGTTTTGTGCCCTTTGGAAAGTCAAAGGACGTGAGCAGAGAACATAAATGAAGCTAGGGCCTCCTTCATAGTATCAGAGCACACTCTGATGTTGGAAGTCTCAAAGTAGGACCTGGAAGAGATCTGCATGGCTGCAGAAAGCTTAGCTCCATGCAGCCTTGCTCTGTGCCTCTCTGTAAGCCCAGCCTTGGAGCTGGACCACTCTCAGGCTCAGGGCATAAACCTCAGCATCACCAAAGGATATCAGGCTGCCTGGGCAGTCTTCAGAATGCAGGGCATCTGGCTCTGGATGTGAGCTTTTTGCAGTAATTAACAATTTTTTCTTAACCAAAAGATTCATACACTGCTGTTTGTACACCAGGCAGCATTTCAAGGGACTGGGCAATGCACGGGCAGGAAAGGAATCCTCCACCTAGCCCCAAGCTGCGGCCACCACCAGTAGGACATAGCAGAGCCAAAGGCAAGATCTATCCTGCACAACTGGAATACAGCTAGTTAAATCAAGAGGGAACATAAGGAGGCAGAACCCTTATCATAACACCACTCTTTGGGTTTTTGCAAGTAGTAATAGTAGTATCAACAATGTTCTACACGTTGCTGCATGCTCAGAAGCTCCGTAACAAAAGCCTTCCCGAGACCTGTATTACACAGCTGTACAGGTAAAGACACTGAGCCCTAGCAGGCCCCAGAACCACCTTTCCCGTGCCAGGAAGTCCCTGGCTAAGCAGCTGAACTTGTGCGCCACACATGCATGAAAAGTTCCAGCTGTCCTCCAGATGAGGTCTTTGGGATTTAAGGCAAGTCCTCTTCCTCGGTCCTCTGTGCCCCTGTTGCAGTAAGGTTCATGAGTCCAATGGCAGAGTGCTCCGCAGGGATCATCAGTGGACCTGTGGCCGGCAGTTTTCCCTTTCTCTGCGGATGGTCAAGTGCATCAAAACTCCAAGACAAGGAGAGAGTTACTGCAGCAGACGCGGGCGAGGAGAACCGCTGGCGGAGACGCGCTGGCCCACGCACGGCAGCTGCAACGCTGGCTCCACAGCAGAAGTAAAGCTAAGCCACGAGAGGAGGTGCCTCAAGAGAAACCTCCCCCTGCACAGTGCTCCAGGTTCTCTGTGGCTTGGGCTCAGCCTGGCAGGTAGGCCACAGCTTGAGACTGAGACCCAAATTGGAAGCCAGCTAGTGCTGAGGGGACTGCGTCCCTTGACTCTTTTGCTTCGGAGGGTGCTGGTGTGAAGCCTGCACTCATTTACACCCTGATGAGGACAACAAACAAGCACAAGAGGAGTGTTGGCTGAGCCTTGCTCTCACTCTAAAGCTGGGTGGGAGCAGTCAGCCAAGGTGTCACACGGACTAATGCCTGAGCTGGAGCTGGTGCCCTGCCTTTCTCTGTTGGGGAAGGAGAGGAGCAAGGCTGCCCAGGGCAAGACATCTTCTTCCTGGCATAGTGCCTGAGCACAGTCACTTGTATTGCCTATGCCTCTCAGCAGAGGACAATGGGAACCCAGGGTAAGGAGATCCAACTCAGAGGTGTCTAAGGCTGGGCACAGGAGGTTCCACCTTAACACAAGGGGGAACCTCTTTATTGTAAGGGTCACAGAGCACTAGCACAGGCTCCTCAGAGTGGAGTCTCCCTGTCTGGATGTGTTCCTGTGTGACCTGAGCTAGATTGTCTGGTCCTGCTCTGGCAGGGGGGTTGGACTCGATGAGCTCTTTGGGTTCCTTCCAACCCCTGACATCCTGTGAGCCTGTGATCCTGTAATATGGCTTCCCTTAGCTTTTCCTTTCTTCCTTCTCTGTTCATTGTCATCCTTGTGTTCCACCTGCAATGTGTCTTTGCCCTTTCTATCACTTTGGTCAGGGTTAGGAACCTTGCCATGGCACACATGTGCCATCTTCTAGCCCACAGGTGCTTGGCCCATGCATTCAAGGGGTGCAAAGAATTTCTACAGCCACATGGGCAGCCCCGGTGACATGGACAGCAAAATCCTATTGCTCTGTACCTTGTTCCAGCTAATCTCTTGAAGGTGAGGCTTAGCAGCCTGTGGAAAGGGCCCCTCTGTAAAGAAGAAAGGCTTTTAAGATTGGATAATGCTTCCTATCATTGCTTTGCCATTTCTATCTCCTCAAGACCTCTGTTTCTTCCTTCTCTGAGTTTTGCAATAAAAAAAATTATGTCATTAATGTCACTGTTCAATGTCAATGGAGAACAAGGCTAGGCAAGTTTGCTGGCAGAGCATTGGATGATGTGTAAGGAAAATCAAGAGAGAGAAATCCTGGCTCCACAGAGCAGCACAACAGAACAGCCCAGAAAATGAAGCAATTTTTTCCTCCCCACCTCGATTGCAATGCAGTAACTGCCATGCCCAGCCCAGCCCAATGGATGAAACCTAAAAAAGATCAGGCTGATTTTTTTGTGTTGAAAGAAAAGGTCCTCTCTATGCAAAAGGACCAGACATTCTTAAAGGAAACATAAAGGACAATTAAACCCACATTCTGGGCTGTGATTCTCAACAGAAGCTATGAACTGCTGCCAAAGGACATAATTGCATTCACTCTTACCTTAGAAGAGGAACCTTGCTGTTATGAGGACATATAAAAAAAAAAGGAAGGCCCTAAGCTACCCATGAAATGAAGAAATTAGGCATAATGAGATAGGTGATGGCAGCTGCCTGCAGATTTGTCCATTTCATAACCCTCAGAACAGATTTCCCAAAACCCAAACAGCCCATTGGAGGCTGCCTGCTCCCAGAGTGTTTATCCCTCATTGACACAAGGATAAAAATGATGCTATGAGGACAGGCTGAGAGAGCTGGGGCTTTGCAGCCTGGAGAAGAGAAGGCTTCCAGGAGACCTTATAGTAGCCTTCTAGAATCTGAAGGGGGCTACAGGAGGGCTGGGGAGGGACTATTCACAAGGTCTTGTGATGACAGGATGAGGAGGAATGGGTTTAAAGTGGCAGTGGGGAGATTTAAATGGGATGTTAGGAGCAAGTTCTTCACAGTGAGGATGGTGAGACACTGGAACTGGTTGCCCAGGGAGGTTGTGGCTGCTCCCTCCCTGGAAGTGTTGAGGACCAGGTTGGATGAGATCTTGAGCAGCCTGTTCTAGTGGGAGGTGTCCCTGCCTATGGCACAGGGGGGTTGGAACTGGCTGAGCTTTGAGGTCCCTTCCAACCTAAACGATTCTATGATTCTATGATGCTTGTTGAAGGACTTGCTCTATGTTCTATGATGCTCATCAGCAAGGACTTGCTCCTTGTGATTTAACCATGCTCTGTGTCTTTCAGCTGTCTCCTGCAGGGCTGACCAGAGGCACAACTCCCACAGTTGTGTTGGTCTGGCCCTGGTGGCAGCTCTTCATGTGTTTGGGTGTCAGGAGGATGGGACCAGTCTTTTTTAACAGGAGAAGAGGTAATGGGCATGAACTTCAGCACAGAGAGCTCCACCTAAACACGAGGAGGAAATTTCTTATTTTGAGGACTGGAACAGGCTGCCCCAAGAGGTGGTGGAGTCTCCATCTCATCAAATGCCTGAGCTGGAGCTGATGACCTGGCTTTCTCTGTTGGGGAAGGAGAGAAACAGGGCTGCCCAGGGCAAGACCTCTTCTTCTAGGCATAGTGCCTGAGCACAGTCACTTTTATTGCCTATGCCTCTCAGCAGAGGATAATGGGAACCCAAGGTGAGGAGATCTGACTCAGAGGTGTTTAAGGCTGGCCACAGGAGGTTCCACCTTAACACAAGGGACACCTTCTTGAGTGGAAGGGTCACAGAGCACTGGAACAGGCTGCCCAGAGAGGTGGTGGAGTCTCCATCTCAGGAGACTCCCAAACCCTACCTGAATACTTTCCAGTGCAACCTGCTCTAGGTGAAGTTGCTCTGGTGGTTGGGTTGGACTAGATGACCTCTAGATGGCTCTTCTAATCTCTATGCCTCTGTGGTTCTGCGACTACCCTTGTGCATCTGAAGGCAGAGGTGTTAGACTTCAGTCCCGCTGGATTCCAGCCTAGCCTTGCATGTTTTAATTTGGGGAAAAAAACCCAAAAACAAAACCAAAACAACCCAAAACAAACAGAAAACACAACCAAGAGACAAACAAACAAACAAAAAATCAACAACAACAGCAAAAAGAAATAAAGAGAAGCAAAACCAGCAAAAAATTAAAACACCAAATTACAGAGCGTTTTTTTATATCACAAAATGTCCTAGTGAGACAGATTTGCTGTGACAGCTTCTGAGCAGTTCCTGTCTATTGCTGAGCTTGTTGGAAGGGTCTAGTGGGTTTAAACTGGCAGAGGAGAGATTTAAACGGGATGTTAAGAGGAAGTTCTTCACAGTGAGGGTGGTGAGACACTGGAATGGGTTGCCCAGGGAGGTTGTGGCTGCTCCCTCCCTGGAGGTGTTCAAGGCCAGGCTGGATGAGGTCTTGAGCGTCCTGATCTAGTGGGAGGCGTCCCTGCCTATGGCACAGGGGGGTTGGAACTGGCTGAGCTTTGAGGTCCCTTTCAACCTAAACCATTCTATGATTGTATAATCATCACTATCCAGCCACTGGTGAGCACAGGTGTGTTATGTGCCAGTGTGTGTCTCATTCTATGCTTCCTGAGAAAACATATCCCAAAAGTGCACAACTCACTCACTTTCTAGGTGCACCTCAAAGTCAGATGCTGCCAAAAAAATAAAGGTAAACCATTCTGTAATTCTATAATCATCACTATCCAGCCACTGGTGACCATGTTATGTGCCAGTGTGTGTCTCATTCTATGCTTCCTGAGAAAACATGTCCCAAAAGTGCACAACTCACTCACTTTCTAGGTGCACCTTAAAGACAGATGCTGCCAAAAAAATAAAGGTAAACCATTCTGTAATTCTATAATCATCACGACCCAGCCACTGGTGACCATGTTATGTGCCAGTGGGTGTCTCATTCTATGCTTCCTGAGAAAACATATCCCAAAAGTGCACAACTCACTCATTTTCTAGGTGCACCTTAAAGTCAGATGCTGCCCAAAAAAATAAAAGATAAACCATTCTATGATTCTATAATCATCACTATCCAGCCACTGGTGAGCATGGGTGTGTTACGTGCCAGTGTATGTCTCATTCTATGCTTCCTGAGAAAACATATCCCAAAAGTGCACAACTTAAAGTGCACCTTAAAATCAGATGCTGCCAAAAAAAGAAAAAGGGCACATGAGCTTCAAGACTGATTTGATCAAACTGAACCGTGCCCCTTCCTGGAGAATTTCCTGCTGTGGCCAAGTGAGAGCTTGCTGCGCCCATTCCCTGCTTAGCAAGTTAAATGGCTTTAAGGAACTGTGCTTAGAGTGCTTGGATGAGACCCGAGTAGATAAGAAAATCAAGCATCACAGTCTTTAAATCACATGGCTAAAATGCTGGTAAATTCACCGTTGCCATCCTCTAGGTGTCAGACCAGAAATGCCTCCTGGTTACACCGCATCGATATCTACACATTTGGTTTCGTGGGAGTGCTCCAACAGCGTGGGAGTTTCTCCTCTGTGAAAGTTGTAGGAAACAACAGCAACAACAAGAACAATAATTTCATCATCATCATAGAAATAAATATATATTCCCCACCATCAGTGCATTGGGATATTTTGTGTCTGGACCTAAAGTGTCACTGCACCGGTGGCGACTCCAGGTTGACTTGAATCAGTGGGCTGAGATTGAAGTGGCTCTCTTAAAGGTCTTCTGAAGGGTGAAGGAAACTACAGTATGTGTACATTTATGTGTAAACACATAAATAAATAAATAAATAAATAAATAAATATAATTATATCTATATTCCTCTCCCAGACCCAGAAGGTGCTTATTGATTGTCTGTGCCCAAGTGAAGACAGTAGAGGGCTTTGCGACTCCAATTCTTCCGTGAGCTCCAAGCACCCACCCTGACATCCTTCAGAAATCACAACTCTGGCACCCTTTTCAGTTGTTAACCCCCCCAAAAATCAATCCAGCTAGGGTCACCAGTCACATTTGTAGCTCTCGTCTCTCTTGCTGGAGCTCAGCTACGGTAGTTTTGTTACCTGCCCTTGCGGCTGAAGACAGGTGGTGGGAAATGCCAAGGAGCGCTGGGCAAGGCAGGAGGTATCTCACAGCTCAGCAAAGGCATAAGGGGGGGTCAGGATCTGCTCTCCTGCTGGACACGCTCGCACCACACAGGCACACACATGCACAAAGCTGCTGTCCACCTCCTGTGTTGGTACACCAGGATGGAGAGGGGGAAAAAAAAAGGTAGACTCCCAGTGTAGGCAAGGTTAAACCCAAGCTCTGCAAGGGGTGTGTGGTAGCTGCATGCACCAGTCGTGGCTGTAAAAGGATCAGAAACTAGGGGCTGGAGTTTTATCCCTTTGGGTTCTTCTTTCCCTCTGCCCTCTCTCTCTTTGAGGTATTGACAGAACGGTGTAGAAATGGACATTCTGGTTTCTCCAAAACTGGCTCTTATCTATTCTTCTGTGTGTGCACCCCCCCCCCCTGATGCCCCTGATGCCTCAGTTGCTCACATCAGGACCTGGTCTCGAGTCTCTGGCAGGCGCAAAGCCAGCAGGCCACCTCCAACCAGAGCAGAGGAAGCCAGGAGGATGGGGACCACCTTGGTTATTCCTACGAAGGAGGCAAAGATTGAGTTCCCCAGGATGGCACCAAACTTGCAAAGCCCATTGAGAATGCCAAAGGCTGTTGCCCTGTGGGATAGAAAAGCAGAAAGCAGGGGTTAGGAGGAAGGTTCTCAAAACAAGTGACCTGTTCTAGTGGGAAGTGTCCCTGCCTATGGTACAGGGGGGTTGGAACTGGATGAGCTTTGAGGTCACTTCCAACCTAAACCATTCTATGATTCTATGATCCTTCACTAGATCAGGTTGCACAGAGCCTTTTCAAGCCTCACCTTGAATATCTCCAGAGATGGGGACCCAGCCACCTTCCTGGGCAATCTGTTCCAGTGTTTCACCACCCTTTTGGTGCAGAACTTGTTCCTAATATCCAATCTAAACCTGCTCTTCTCTAGTTTGAAGCTTCTCATCTTATAGGTCATTGCTCTCTACAGATACCTGCAGGGAGGTTGTAGCCAGGTGGGGTTGAACTCTTCTCCCAGGCACCCAGGGACAGAGCAAAGGGAAACATCCTCAAGCTGTGCCGGGGCAGGTTTAGGCAGGACATTAGGAAGAAATCCTTCACAGCAAGAGTGATTGGCATTGGAATGGGCTGCCTGGGGAGGTGGTGGAGTCCCCATCCCCGGAGTTGTTTAAGAGGAGCCTGTATGGGGCACTTAGTGCCATGGGTTAATTAATAAGAAGAGTTAGGTGCTAGGCTGGACTCGATGATCCTAGAGGTCTCTTCTAACCTGGTTAATTCTGTGGAAAAAAAAAAAAAAAAAGAAAAAGAAAAAGAAAAAAGAGAAATATTCTGAGCACCTTTTGTCAGTGGGGTAGAGCTCCACGGTGATCACATCCAGGGCGTTCCAGGCGGCGATGCTGGCCCCGCAGAAGAGGCACTGCCAGCCGATCATTGCCGACTCGCTGTTGCCAAAGAAGAGGAAGAAGCAGCACACTGCTGAGATCAACATGGAGCCACCTGTGAGAAGGAAAGCGAGAGAAGACCCTTGGCACCAGCTTCCCTTCTCCACAGCTGAGCAAACACAGCTGTTAGTAAACAGGGCTTTCAGGAGTCAATGCTTCACCCCTTGTAGTGGGTTTGCAGTTACCTGCACCCCCACCTTTATAAACCCCGGGTAAAACTCAGAAAAAACACTGGAAGTTAATAAATGAAGCTTTATATTTACAGCAATGCACAATATACAAGCAGATATTTAAAAGATATAACAGATATTTGCAGATATATACAGTAAAAAAAGTAATACAGGCACCACACCCCTCCTGGAGACCAAAATCCCCAAGAGAGGGTAACCAAATCTCTCTACCACCTTTGCCCCCTTCCCCAGCTTTATCTCACCACCTCTCGGTGCTGCAGATAAGCTGAAGATCAGCCAGAGATTAGTAATAGGAGGAGTTAGTAGTTTTAGTGATTTTACTCTGAATTTAGCCACCAAGACCGAGAGACAAAGAGACAAAGGGACAAAGGAGAAAGCAGCCGCAGTGCCGAACAGACAGAAGCCCTCTGCTAATCTCATTGTTTTGAGAACACTTCTTAAAACAACTTTTTTTTCCTTTCTTAGTGAAACTCGGTGAAGTGACACACTGTGTTTAACTCTCTCTCAGCCAATAGTTTAATTTCTCACTCAAATCCTCCAATTAGCTCAAACCAACACACCCCTAAAGAAGCAATGTGTGCAGGAAGCCACAAAACACCTTGATGCTGCCTTTCTGCCATTCTCTGGTGCTGGAAACCAGCCTGAAAATATCCTCAGAGACTATGTGATCTTGCTGATAGTCCTGCTTTTCCAGGCAGGCTTCCAGTATCTCAGACTTCCAGATGGACTCAAGGCAGAGCAGAGGCTGGAAAGCAGCCCTGCGGAGAGGGACTTGGGGGTGCTGGTGGAGGAGAAGTTCAACATGAGCCAGCAGTGCGCTCTTGCAGGGCAGAAAGCCAGCCAGATCCTAGGCTGCATCAGGAGCAGTGTGGCCAGCAGGGCCAGGGAGGTGATTTTCCCTCTCTACTCCACCCTGGTGTAGACCCCACCTGCAGTACAGCATGCAGTTGTGGAGCCCCTGGGACAAGAGGGATGTGGACATGCTGGAGTGTGTCCAGAGAAGGGCCATGAGAATGCTCAGGGGGCTGCAGCACCTCTGCTAAGAGGACAAACTGAAAGAGTTGGGGCTGTGCAGGCTGGAGAAGAGGAGGCTCCCAGGTGACCTTCTTGTGCCCTTCCAGTATCTGAAGAGGGCCTACAGACAAGCTGTGGAGGGACTTTTTAGGCTATGAGGGAGTGACAGGACTAGGGGGAATGGAGCAAAGCTGGAGGTGGGGAGATTCAGCTTGGATGTGAGGAGGAAGTTGTTGAGCATGAGAGTGGTGAGAGCCTGTAATGGGTTGCCCAGGGATGTGGTTGAGGCTCCATCCCTGAAGGTGTTTGCAGCCAGGTTGGATGAGGCTCTGTCCAGCTTGATCTAGGGTAGGGTGTCCTTGCCCATGGCAGAAGGGTTGGAACTAGATAATCCTTGTGGTCCTTTCCAACCCTGCCTGATTCTATGATTCTAAGTAAACTGGAAAGTCAGTGAGGAGGAAGAAAAATCGTGAAGGTTTTCCAGCCTGAGCTTTGAGTGAAGTGCTGGAGCATTCCATATTATACTGCAACTACTTGACACATTCACAGTCTCAATTAGGATAATTTACAGCCTGTTGGGTGAAGCACTTCAGGTCTCTTTTAATTATAAGAACATCATTAGATTTCATGGCACATTTGCACAGGAGCCGTAGTTTTATGGGCGCCACCGAGGGAGAAAGTGAGAAGGTTTTTGCTCAGTTAGGCACAGCACATACTCAGAAATACTAATGGCTACATCACTGCCTTCTAATCCAATGGGAATTTTCACCTGAGAAACAGGGTTTTGGGGGTTTTTTTTCAGAATCAGACTATTTTTCACCCAGAAAATTCTGTTGTTGCTGAAATATCTCAATTTACAAACAAGAAACCAAACCCAAAATGTTTTTTGTTTTGTTTTTTTTAATTGCTTTGACACAACTTGAAACAACCTGGATGCTGAACTGGAACTAAAATGCTTCGTTTTGCACACTGTGTCCTGTTTTAGAGTCATTTAGAATTGTGTGGGTTGGAAGAGACTTCCGAAGGTCACCTAGTCCAGTCCTGCTGCAGTCAGCAGCGACATGCTTTAGACTGAGGGTGGTGAGACACTGGGACAGGTTGTCCAGGGAGGTTGTGGCTGCTCCCTCCTTGGAGGTCCTCAAGGCCAGGTTGGATGAGGCCTTGAGTGACCTGTTCTACTGGGAGGTGTCCCTGCCTATGGCACAGGGGGGTTGGAACTGGATGAGCTTTGAGGTCCCTTCCAACCTAAACCATTCTATGATTCTATGATCCTTCACTAGATCAGGTTGCACAGAGCCTTTTCAAGACTCACCTTGAATACCTGCAGAGATGGGGACCCAGCCACCTCCCGGGCCAACCTGTTCCAGTGTTCCACCACCCTTTTGGTGCCGAACTTGTTCCTAACATCCAATCTAAACCTCCTCTTCTCTAGTGTGAAGCTTCTCGTCTTATAGAATCCCCAGCCCTTCTGTAACCCCCTTCAGATACTGGAAGACCACTCCAAGGTCTCCTTGAAGCCTTCTCTTCTCCAGGCTGCACAGCCCCAACTCTCTCAGCCTGTTCTCATAGCAGAGCTGCTGCAGCCCTCTCAGAATTTTGGTGGCCCCCTCTGGGCTGGCTCAAACACTCCCATGCTGCATCCATGACCTGCACCATGCACCCACCAGCCCCACTCACCAATCATCTTTATCCTCCCTATTTTATCCATCAGTAACGCCGAGATGATGTTGCCTGGCAGCACGGACAGGCTGCCCAGGAAGCTGACCAGGTAGATCAGGAAATCATTGTCCTCCTCGAAGTCCAAGTGGCAGCCTTCTTTCTCCTTCATAAACGTGCTGTTGATGAGCCTGCAGTTGATGAACTTGTGCTCGTAGAGATCTGCAAGGGAGAGAATCACAGAATGGGAGAAGTTGGAAAGGACCTCCAGAGATCATCTGGTCCAACCCCTGACACATCATGTAAACCTGGATCATGTTGCAAAGGAACTCAATATCCATGCATGTTTTGAAGCTCTCCAGAAGGAGACTCCATCTCCATGGTTCAAAACTCTCCAGAGGGAGACTCCATCTCCATGGTTTAAAACTCTCCAGAAGGAGACTCCAGCTCCATGTTTTGAAATTCTCCAGAAGGAGACTCCAGGGATGAGGCTTCCACTACCTCCCTGGGCAAACCCTTCCAGGTTCTCACCACCCTCATGCTGAACAACTTCTTCCTAACATCCAGTCTGAATCTACCCATTTCCAGCTTTGTTCCATTCCCCCCAGTCCTATCCCTACCTGATAGGCTAAGTCCCTCCCCAAATACTGAAAGGCCACCTGGGAGCCTTCTCCTCTCCAGACTGAACACAGATTAGCAATCACAATGTGGTTAAAATGATATTTTAAGGCAATTTGTAAAAGGTCAGCCTTTAATCTGCTGCCATGACTTTACCCTGCCATGCTCTGAGCATAGACTTCAGCATTTCCCATGCAGGAGCTGAAGATACCAGAACCTGTGTAGCTAAAAACAATGATGGAGCAAAGTCCATCCAAACTCCTTCCAAACGCATCATCCTCTTCGTTTTCTTTCCACTCCATCACACAAACACAAAGCTCTAATTTTTTTTTTTTTTCCTCCCATAAGCTGACCAAATTAGAGAGACCTAATTAGGGAGAGGAGACTGCAGCAAGAACCCCATTACCAGTGTTATAGAAGACAGTGGAGATGATGGTGCAGTTTTCAAAGAAGGTCTCGGTGGAGGTCACGTCCTCAAAGTAGCACTCCTCAAACAGGGAATCCTCAAATCTCACTTCCTTGAACTTCATGCCAATGAATCTGTGGGGCAGGAAACAGAACTTCACTCTCTGCTTGGAGGCATTTTCTCTCCTGCATCTCATGGAACAGAACTTTCAAGGGACAGAGGACCAATGGCAATCCCTAATTTTATTTACAGAGGTGTTGCTCAACAGCTGCCAACTCCATGCTTACTTAGAATCATAGAATGGTTTAGGTTGGAAGGGGCCTCAAAGATCATCCAGTTCCAACCCTCCTGTGCCATAGGCAGGTTTAATGGTCATAGTGGTGTTAGGTTGAAGGTTGGACTTGATGATCTTAAAGGTCTCTTCCAAATGAAAGCATTCTATGATATTAGGATTTATTTTCTGCAAGAGTGGTCAGGGGTTGGAACAGGCTGCCCTGGGGAGGTGGTGGAGACCTTGGAGGTGTTCAAGAAATGTGTGGATATGGCACTCTGAGATGTGGTTTAATGGCCACAGTGGTGTTAGGTTGAAGGTTGGACTTGGTGATCTTAAAGGTCTCTTCCAACTGAAACAATTCTATGATTCTATGGTATTAGAATTTCTTTCCTGCAAGTAGTACTTAGCTAGTAGGTGAGAAGGGTTTGAGGAAGCCTTTTGTTGCTTTTTTTTTTTTTAAAAAGAGAAGGCCCTTGTAGGATTTCTGACAGGTTTTTCTGTTCCTCAAAACAGCCATATCTAAAAAAATGTGCTTCTAAGGCTGGGTGGACATAAATCTTCTCACATTCAGAGCCAGTCCATGTGAAGA